>CM064551.1:48175426-48235328 GCA_032716605.1 Paralithodes platypus | reverse complement strand
GTACACACACACACACTCACGCACTCACTCACTCACTCACTCACTCTAAAAGCCCCGTCCACACGATTTTGAGCAGTGTATGGCGTGGCTGTGCCCCCATCACGGGGGTAAGGTCTGTTGAACACGCTTTACTTGTATTGTTGTCCAAACGGCAGTGATTGATCAGTCAAAGTCTGCCAGTGGTCATAGTAGGTGCTTGGCTTGGCTGCGGTCAGTGGGGTTCTGGGACGAGATCACAATGGTCCCCAACAACACGCACAGGACAATTATATAACTTATAATATATCCAAGCAGATACCAATAGGAGAGAGGTTGTATATCGGCAGCAAGCTCGAATGGAGGCAACACCGCATTGTTGTTTCAAATGGTATGCAGAGTACACTTATTTGCAGTATACTACAAGATGATCCAAGGCATAGTTTGTCTTGGCATAATTCCTGAAACGAGTTCGAACAATATACGAAGTACTCAAACAAGAGTACAATCGAGGTACTGTTTTTACAGGTTAGATTTGTAGTGAGACGGTCTGCAGGGTCTGGGGGAGGGAAAACGTTTTAGGATAGTTTGAAGGGAGTCTGGAGGCGTTTTTCCAAAATCCAGGGGGGTTAACTCCAAAAAGAAAAAAAAAAAAGAAAAAAAAACAAAATCGCTTGTGGGCAAAATACACAAAATATAATTACTCTTAATAAATTAAACAAACAACTTCCAAAGACGTTGCACCAGATAAGTGTTAAGGGGAGATGGCTCAGTTTTTCTGAGTCCACCCTTCTCATCATCCATTAGTTTTGAGATTTTTATTTAAGATGTTTTCGCCATTAGGTGTGTAGATATTAAGACACTTGACGCTCAATTTTGTTGTCAATATAACACCTTTCGTTTTGCATATTTAGGTGTTCTATAATTTTTTCCTGATCGCGCCCGGGCACTGCGCAACGATAGTGAGCCGGTAAATAAAATTTGGCAAGAAAACCGGCCTTTCCGGGAGGGAACCAGTTTTTTTCTACCGGAAAACTGCAACAAATACTATAATCTAGAAGAAGGGGAATCTAATGGATTAGTTTTTTATGTTTTATGGAGGTTTTGTCTAGGGTAGGAAACCTAAAATTGATAAACCAAATATATGACAATAATCTAAAAAAACATAAACTCATCTCCCTTTAAATATTACCATTATTGTTCATCCATCTTTAGTAAGGACCTGTGAGCTGATAATATAATTTATTGACTCCCAACACCAAAACACCTCCCCAATGAAACTAATGAATGTGGAAAGCATGTGATTCCTACACGGGATTCGAAACCTGAGCGTTACCACCATACAGAGCGTCATTAAACACTCAAACAACATTAGGACTCGTTATCTATTCTAATCTATTGCCTAACACCGTGAATCCCCAAAGGGGGTGGCCACGAACGAACCGCCCCCATGCACCTATCCCCAGTCAGTCGACGCCCCTCCCCCAAACCAGCACCACCTTCGTTCATGTACTTCCTCACTCCATCCTTCCACCTATCATTCGGTCTACCTCTCCCTCTCTGTCCCTCCACCTCGCTCTCGTACACCCTCTTAGTCATTCTCTCGCTTTCCATACGTTCCATATGGCCGAACCATCTCAAGTTGTTCCTTTTCACACTTTCCATCACATCTACCTCCACACCACACCTCCTTCTTACTTCCTCATTAGTCTGTCTATCCCTCCATGTAACTCCGCACGCACTTCTCAAGTAACTCATTTCCACTGCTCTCACTCTTGGTCTGAGTTTCTCCACCAACGTCCATGCTTCGCTTCCGTAAGTTAGTGTCGGGATTACCACACTGTCATGCAAGGACTTCTTCACTTCCATACTGACCACCCTATTTCTTGTTACTGCTTATAGCGTTCCTACAACCCTCTTCCCCTGTTGTACCCTCTCCCGCACTTCTTCATCCATAGTCCCATCTTTACTCAACACACTGCCCAGATACTTAAAAGAGTTGACGATCTCCATAGCCTGACCGTTCAGCTTCACCTCACAAGACAGTTAATAATAAAGACACAAAGTAATGACTGGGGTTACGTTTGTTACCCTGCATTAATCCGTTCAGTACCAGTGCCATCCTTATATCTTTATTCTGGCTACTATTATACCATTAGTTTCAGTTTAAAAAGGGCCTCCAACATATAACAGGCTTTAAGCTATCTCACTTAACCCTTTTTACTGCCACAGATCCTTCTTAAACTGTACATTAATCGTCTAAATATAGCTAGACTATAATACAAAATACATCACCGGTAGAGAAGGAGTTAAACGACTGAAGGATCTACTATGTGTATCATTGTTGTTATAATAAAACATAATCTTCATAGCCTAAGCAACCTTATTGGGAGATAATAACTTCGGTATGAAAAGAGTAATTAAAGTGTCCACATTACCTTAAATACCATTTCAAAGTAAAAAGAAAGCATAAAACCCATCTGAATAAAGAATAAAGAATCAAAGCTCTTTCCTGTGTTCTCCCCCACCCAATCCATTTACCTGTCCGTATGAATCACCCACATAAGAATACATAACATAAATAAAATAACTCCACCAATGGGCTAAGCAGTGAAAATGCATCCTTAATTATTGAAAGAGTTGTATTGGACACGCGGAAACCGCTACATCTTTTTATAAACATTATCTCTGTGCTCCTGACTGAGCACCCAAGATAGTTTGTGCTCTAGCCCAGCTATGCGGCGAGAGAATCGCTCCCTATCACAAGCACACTGCTGCCATGGACCTTTTCTGGCTGCCCGGTGTGCAAACTGCCAGGTCACCATTGGACGAACCTTTACACGCCCAAACCGGACCCTCGTTTCCTGCTTACCGACCACATCCTTTTCAACTTCCTCTACCCATTTTGCATTCACTTCCAACAGATAATCATCCTCTGATGTGTCCGATCCACTGTCGTCCCAAAGGGACGAAGGGATAATGGAAGACATTTCCAACAAAGATCCAAAGTAATTGGCTACTTACCGTAATTGAAGATATTACAATAATTAGTAATAAGGTTCAATTGAATTGCTTACGAAACAATTAGGCTTGCTTATACTATCAAAATAAGAAAATGATCGTATAACTCAGGTGGTTGAAGGAAGTATTAACGTAATGTATTTCACGTTCAATCGAAGTGAATCTCAGAGTCACAATGATAAACTTTTAGAGCTGAACCAAAATGTACACATTACGACAGCTATTTTTTTTTCTTAATCTTAGATTATTTGTGTTTATTTTTTATTGATATTATATCTATATTTTATATTGCTGACGTGCATCATGTCAAAGTATTCTTTAAAACAATAACTAAATATGTAACTTACGAAGGTATACTAAAAATATATATATAATAGTTATTGGTCATGTTTAGTTTTCTTTAAAGTTACCTCACTAGAGAAAACTAAATTTTAAGGGTAACTTATTTATTTTAACTAAACATCTTGAGGTTTTGGTACCAATTATATTTATTTATTATATGATACATTCCGGTGCATGTTTATTATAGTAGTTCGCCAATCAGGAGAGTTCGGTGCGTCGCTTTGTTCGGTTACATTGGCGTCTAATATGACCAATTTATGTTCCGTTATTCAGGCATTAATGACAGCGGAGACATGACTTATTTGGCCAACCGTGCAGGCAAACCCCCATAGTCTCGTGTGGAAGAACCGCCAAAATCCTGAAACTCGGCTTTTATGGACCCCCTTCTCCCTCATGTTTAGCCCAGTCTTGTACCCGGGAACTTCGCTAAAACCACCATGTAATCAGCGACCAATTCTTTCTCCGTAGTGCTTGTTTTTTGGCCTTTATATATATATATATATATATATATATATATATATATATATATATATATATATATATATATATATACAGTATATATATATATATACAGTATATATATACTGTATATGTTTTAGTTTCCTCGCTAGACCTCCATCAAGCTTTAAAAAAAACACCCCTGGACCCCCTTTCGAACTAAATATGTACATTTTTCAGTAGGGGCCGGTTCCTTCTAAAATTACATGCTTGCTATTGCTCGCCTGGAACAAAATGAACCCCTAAATTGCACGAAAGGTCTTAAATATTGACAAAGAAATGGGGCGAAAGGTCTCAAAATCGCAAAACTAACGGAAATAACGTCTTAAAATCTCAGAGTGCCCAGAAAAAGTAACTACCTCCCCCTTAAGGGTAGGGTTTTTGTCTGATTCCTTTCTCCCTCGTGTTTAGCTCCATCCTGTACCCTGGAACTTGGCTAAAACCACCCTTCAATTGATCACTTGCGAGTTTCAGGCTAGGGCCGTGGTGGTCAAGTGGTGAGCACGCTCGCGTGTGAATCTGAAAGACCCGGGATCGAATCCCTGCCACGGCGGACATTTAGTGGGTGCGGTTAGAACGTCCTAGCATGTTTCCACATGCTTGCACCCAGTCAGGGGACATCCTGACGACGTATACAGAAAAAACACACATAACAAAGCACTCCAACACCTTCCTCTATCTCCAACACCCCTTCTCCCCTCTCAACACTCTTCTCTGAGCTATTGCCGATAAAAATGGCATGGTCAGTCCTGTAAAGAATCGTAACATTCAGAGGCTTAAAGATGCCAGGACGAGCTCATCAGCGGCGGATCCCCAGATCGACCGTGGGTATTGTCACCTAAACATCTACAAAACTAAACTAGAGTAATAAGGAAGTTGGAGAAGTATTTATCGATTGTAAATACAAATGCAATAATTATGTAGGTTTCTGATGACTAATAGAGTATGTAGAATTGGGTTTTATGTATTTATGAATTTACTACAACGAATTTTAGCTAATAATTCTTGCTAAATATGATGTCTACAACTCCAACTTCCTTAGAGCCCTGAAACTCACAAGTGGTCAATTAACTAACCCTTACCGTACCGGCGACGTCCTTTTTGCTTTATTGTGGCTACTATTAGACGATATTCATTCAGTATATCAAGGGCCTCCATCAATTAACAGGCTTTGAACTATCTCACTTAAGGGGGAATTGTCGTTTTTTCTGGGCCCCCTTCTCCCTCATGTTTAGCATATTAGTGTTAAGCTTTTAAGACGTTCTTTCCGTTACCGGTACTTTGGCGATTTTGAGACATTTTGTCCCATTTCTTTGTCATTATTATACTTTTCGGGCCATTTAGGTGTCGATTTTTTTTTCTGGCGAGCGATAGCAACTAGCAAGCCTGTATTTTTGCCTATTAGTGTTCATCCTTCCTTGTATATTAGTTCTGCTTGTGTATTGTCTTAAGGGGAGATGGGGCGGTTTTCTGGGCCTCCCCTTCTTCCTCATGTTTAGCCCCATTAGTTTCCAGATTTGTTTAAGTTCTAAGTTCGGCCCATTAGTTTGGCAATTTTAAGACCTTTCGCCCCATTTCTGTGTCAATGTTAAGACTTTTCATGTCATTTAGGTGTCGAGATATTCCTGGCGAGCGATAGCGAGCCTGTAATTTGAGAGGAACTGGCCTTCGGCCTGGACAACATTTTTCTATCGAAAAATGTACAAATTTATCTTGAAGGAGGGTCTTGGGGGTGTTTTTTTTAAAGCTTGATGGAGGTCTAGGGAGGAAACTAAAACATAAATATATACTATAGACCCAAAACTAGCCACTAACCCCTTTATTGTATATAAATGCACTACAACCATATGATAGCTGGTTATTCTGCTAAATATCCACAGCTACGGCTCCAACTTGCTTATAGCATCAAACTCGCATGGGGTCAAACGATTATTTACTTAAAGTTTTGGATTGTACTTTTTTTTTTTTTTTTTTTTTTTAAATCTCCACCATTCTCTCGTTCTTCCCTTCTCCCTTCGTATTCCCTTTATCACTTATTTGCTTCCTCCCCTTCCTTCTCTCTCTCTCTCTCTCTCTCTCTCTCTCTCTCTCTCTCTCTCTCTCTCTCTCTCTCTCTCTCTCTCTCTCTCTATCTCTCTCTCTCTCTCTCTCTATCTCTCTCTCTCTCTCCTCTCTCTTTGCTTCCTCCCCTTCCTCTCTCTCTCTCTCTCTCTCTCTCTCTCTGCCTCCTCCCTTTATCACGTATTTGCTTCCTCCCCTTCCTTCACTCTCTCTCTCTCTCTCTCTCTCTCTCTCTCTCTCTCTCTCTCTCTCTCTCTCTCTCTCTCTCTCTCTCTCTCCTCCCTTTATCACGTATTTGCTTCCTCCCCTTCCTTCACCCTCTCTCTCTCTCTCTCTCTCTCTCTCTCTCTCTCTCTCTCCTCGGGTCTCCCTTTATCACGTATTTGCTTCCTCCCCTTCCTTCACTCTCTCTCTCTGCCTCCTCCCTTTATCACGTATTTGCTTCCTCCCCTTCCTTCACTCTCTCTCTCTCTCTGGGTCCTCCCTTTATCACGTATTTGCTTCCTCCCCTTCCTTCACTCTCTCTCTCTCTCTCTCTGGGTCCTCCCTTTATCACGTATTTGCTTCCTCCCCTTCCTTCTCTCTCTCTCTCTCTCTCTCTCTCTCTCTCTCTCTCTCTCTCTCTGGGTCCTCCCTTTATCACGTATTTGCTTCCTCTCCTTCCTTCACTCTCTCTCTCTCTCTGGGTCCTCCCTTTATCACGTATTTGCTTCCTCCCCTTCCTTCCTCTCTCTCTCTCTAACTCTCTCTCTCTCGCTCTCTCCCTCTCTCACTCTCTCTCTCTGCTCCTCCCTTATCACGTATTTGCTTCCCTCTCTTTCACTCTCTTCCTCTCTCTCTCTCTCTCTCTCTCTCTCTCTCTCTCTCTCTCTGGGTCCTCGCTTTATCACCTATATGCTTCCTCTCCTTCCTTCACTCTCTCTCTCTGGGTCCTCCATTTATCACGTATTTGCTTCCTCCCCTTCCTTCACTCTCTCTCTCTCTCTCTCTCTCCCTTTATCACGTATTTGCTTCATCTCCTTCTCTCTCTCTCTCTCTCTCTGCTCTCTTCTCTCCTTCTCTCTCTCTCTGGGTCCTCCCTTTATCACGTATTTGCTTTCCTCTCCTTCCTTCACTCTCTCTCTCTCTCTCTGGGTCCTCGCTTTATCACGTATATGCTTCCTCTCCTTCCTTCACTCTCTCTCTCTCGCTCTCCTCTCCTCCCTTTATCACGTATTGGATTCCTCCCTATCCTTCACTCTCTCTCTCTCTCTGGGTCCTCCCTTTATCACGTAATGCTTCCTCCCTTTCCTTCACTCTCTCTCTCTCTCTTCTCTCTGGGTCCTCCCTTTATCACGTATTTGCTTCCTCCCCTTCCTTCCTTCATCTCTCTCTCTATCTCTCTCTGGGTCCTCGCTTTATCACGTATATGCTTCCTCTCCTTCCTTCACTCTCTCTCTCTCTGGGTCCTCCCTTTATCACGTATTTGATTCCTCTCCTTCCTTCACTCTCTCTCTCTCTCTCTCTCTCTCTCTCTCTGGGTCCTCCCTTTATCACGTATTTGCTTCCTCTCCTTCCTTCACTCTCTCTGGGTCCTCCCTTTATCACGTATTTGCTTCCTCTCCTTCATGCACTCTCTCTCTCTCTCTCTCTTCTCTCTCCCTTTATCACGTATTTGCTTCCTCTCCTTCCTTCACTCTCTCTCTCTGGGTCCTCCCTTTATCACGTATTTGCTTCCTCTCCTTCCTTCACTCTCTCTCTCTCTCTCTCTCTCTCTCTCTCTGGGTCCTCGCTTTATCACGTATATGCTTCCTCTCCTTCCTTCACTCTCTCTCTCTCTGGGTCCTCCCTTTATCACGTATTTGATTCCTCTCCTTCCTTCACTCTCTCTCTCTCTCTGGGTCCTCGCTTTATCACGTATTTGATTCCTCTCCTTCTTTCTCTCTCTCTCTCTCTGGGTCCTCCCTTTATCACGTATATGCTTCCTCTCCTTCCTTCACTCTCTCTCTCTGGGTCCTCCCTTTATCACGTATTTGCTTCCTCTCCTTCCTTCACTCTCTCTCTCTCTGGGTCCTCGCTTTATCACGTATTTGATTCCTCTCCTTCTTTCACTCTCTCTCTCTCTCTCTGGGTCCTCGCTTTATCACGTATATGCTTCCTCTCCTTCCTTCACTCTCTCTCTCTCTGGGTCCTCCCTTTATCACGTATTTGATTCCTCTCCTTCCTTCACTCTCTCTCTCTCTCTGGGTCCTCCCTTTATCACGTATTTGCTTCCTCTCCTTCCTTCACTCTCTCTCTCTCTCTGGGTCCTCCCTTTATCACGTATTTGCTTCCTCTCCTTCCTTCACTCTCTCTGGGTCCTCCCTTTATCACGTATTTGCTTCCTCTCCTTCCTTCACTCTCTCTCTCTCTGGGTCCTCCCTTTATCACGTATTTGCTTCCTCCCCTTCCTTTACACTCTCTCTCTCTCTCTCTCTCTCTCTCTTCCTCTCTCTCTCTCTCTCTCTCTCTCTCTCTCTGGGTCCTCCCTTTATCACGTATTTGCTTCCTCTCCTTCCTTCACTCTCTCTCTCTCTGGGTCCTCCCTTTATCACGTATTTGCTTCCTCCCCTTCCTTCACTCTCTCTCTCTCTCTCTCTCTGGGTCCTCCTTTTATCACGTATTTGCTTCCTCCCCTTCCTTCACTCTCTCTCTCTCTCTCTCTCTCTCTCCCTTTATCACGTATTTGCTTCCTTCATTCTCTCTCTCTCTCTCTCTCTCTCTCTCTCTCTCTCTCTCTCTCTCTCTCTCTCTCTCTCTCTCTCTCTCTCTCTCTCTCTCTCTCTCTCTCTCTCTCTCATATATATATAACACTATAGTTTTCATTCTCAGCTCACTATATGGAGGCCGAACAGTAACATCGATCTATTTGGCCAGAGACGAAATTTCATCAAGATCCGTTCAATAGTCTCTGAAAAATCCTGAGAACAAATAGACAAACTACCGAGAGGTGATCGGTAGAGCGCCTACCTTCGCCTACGCTGGCGAAGGTATGCGCTCCACCGATTGTCTTGGCGCATGTCCTATCTACTCACCAAATTTCGTGAATATCGGTTCATAACTTTGTGAGCCACCTACGTTGGCGGAGATATGCACTCGACCAGTGCAGTGTTTTGGAGGGCAAGCAACCTGTTGTTGTTTGTTTTCCTTTTGTACTCCTTTGTACCGATCACCCCCTAAATTGAATCACTTCTTCCTTGGCGCATGACAATCGGTTCATAACTTCTTTATACCGTACATCTTGTTTACAGACAAACAAACAAACGTAGGCAAAAACCTAACCTCCTCCAAGTTCGTTGACAGAGGTAACAAATGGATAGACAGACCGTCAGGACGATCACATAACCTCTGTAATATTTGTTTGGTGGAGATAATGAAGGGGTGACTATTACTGATGAATTTGCAATAGCTCATCTGCCTCGAACTTCCACATTTCGTCTTTGGAGTATAATTGCCTACAATTATTGAACTATGTGGTCAGAAGAAAAAAACAAATTAATCTTTATTCACCTTCAGTAAAGTTACCCAAATAAGTGATGTCGCGGCACCAAGTATATTTCGATCAATAATTGGTATTTGCACTATCTAAGCATCAATTCATCGTTTCCAGTGAGATATACAAACATGTTCCTATCTTTACACACCCTATTCAACATCTGACAGACATTAATACAGCACACAGCGAGCAAAACGTTATGGCAGCGGAAACAGGACTTATTTGGCAAACTGTACAAGCCCAACAATGTAGAACAGTGCGGTAGACCAGTGTTACATGTAGTGTACACATGTATTGTATATGCTATAACCCTGTTCCACATAGGTAGTCTAGAAATCCTGAACCTTAACCTATATAACTTAAATATGGCTAGAGCAAATGGGCTGTAAATTTCCACACCTATTCCCTGGCTGACCCTTCCCTAATAGTAGAAGTATTAGCTGGATTACTCTAGTCGTTTGTGAGTTATAGAGGTTAATGTTCAAGAATTTATAGCACCTGATCAGCATGGGGGAGCTGCTTACACTGGCTAAGGGGAGATGGGTCGTTTTTTTGGTTCCCCTTCTCCCTCATGTTTAGCCCCATTACTTTTTTTAGATTTTAAGATGTTTGCCCCACTAGTTTGTCGATTTTAAGACCTTCCGCTCCATTTCCTTGTCGATATTAAGACCTTTCGTGTTATTTAGGTGTCGATTTTTTTCCTGGCGAACGATAGTGACCCTGTAATTTTGTACGAAGCGGCCTTCGGCCAGGAAATTTTTCTGCCGAAAAATTTATAAATTAATCTAGAAGGGGATCTAATGGATGTTTATTTTAAGTTTGATGGAGGTCTAGGGAGGAAGCTAGAAAATAATAAATGAAAAAATCGACCGAAAAGTGAACCAACCATAACCACTCCAACAATGCAATAACATTCAATACTTCACACATTACACACAACAAGGGAAGCCACCATTTTAACTTTATTCTGGCTACTGTTAGACGATTTTACTCAGCTTGAAGATGGCCTCCAGCAGGCTTCGAACTATCGCAAAACCGTTTTTATTACCACAGCTCCTTAGCTGCAAAAAATTGTCAACTTTTAGCTCGAATAGAATACAAAAAGACGTTGCAGGTACAGAAGGGGTTAATATAATATGTTTTATTAATTTCACTCCAACACCAAACACCACCCAATGAAATTAACCCTCTCCGACATATGACGCGATTTTGAGCCTATTGGGGATGCTTTAAAGCCTTTGTTACCATCAGGGGTATTTAGAAACCTTTAGTTTAGTTACTTCAACCTCTGCAGTTGTCTTCGAGTTAGCTGTGGGCAGAAAACTAATTTTGGAGAGGTAATTATGAGAGTGAGATAATTCTATTTCTTATTGCTAATCTGGCAATCTCTGCGTCATAAATGCGTGAAAGGGTTAATGAAAGCATGTGATCCACCGGAATTGGAACCTGGGTTACCACACACAAATGTTAAACACTCTAACCATTACACCATCAAGACATTCACCTCACCTCACCTGACGTTGTAGCTGAAGGGCTGTATAATTGACCACTTGCGAGTTTCAGGCTATAAGGAAGTTGGAGCCGTGAATATCGATATTAAACGGAAATGCAATAATTATGTACGTCTCTGATGGATAAATGGTAAGTTGAATTGTGTTTTTTGTATTTATACATGTACTACAACCGTATTTTAGCAGTACATTATGTTAAATATCGTTTGTATACAGCTCCAACTTCCTTATAGAACGAAACTCGCAAGTCGGCAATTATGTGAGTGCAAATGTAAGTGCCAGTGTGTTAATGTGCGCGCTCATAAGTGTCTGTGTGCGTGCTAACAAGTACCGGTACAAAACAAAAAACAAACAAATAGTCGTGACAGAAAATATTAAAGTCTTTCCGTAAATCTGTATCAGGATTCCGTTTTCTCTTAATGTAACGTTTCCCATGTTCTTGTTTTCATTCATTAACATAATCCCTTCTTCCCTCAACAGATGACACCACCAGCAACTTGTGGGATGATGGGGACTCAACTTATCAGGTGAGGGATTCGGTTTTATTTACATACTAAGTCTATAGTTTAAATCCTCTCCTGTTCACATACACATATTATACAGTAAGCAAGGGTGACTGGACGGATCGGCCCATGGGACAACTCGGCTCGGACAGCTCGGCCCACTTTTGGACAACTCGGCCACGACGGCGAGACAGCTCGGCCCATTATTTGAGACAGCTCGGCCCCATGTTATGCTATGGTTAGGTTAGGTTAGGTTAAGTTAAGTTAAGTTAAGTTAGGTTAGGTTAGGTTAGGTTAGGTTAGATAGGGACAGTGATTCCAAAATGATCAATACGAGAAATAAAAGTTAATGAATTGTCACTTGTTTGATGAAACGAACAGATAGATACATAAATAGATAGGGACATAGTGATTCCAAAATGATCAATATAGCCATCTATAGCCTTCTATATCGTTTTTATGTTGTCGAAGCAAATAAGGGTTGTGAAAGGCAGAGTTGTCTCGCAATTAACACTGGGCTGTCTCGGTTTTACTGGGCCGAGCTGTCTCGCCGTGGGCCGAGCTGTCCGAGCCGAGCTGTCCCGTGGGCCGAGTAGTCTAGCATTCTAAGCAAGCCACGCATTTCAATCCTAACCTATTAAACCACATACTTAGTTAATATTCCACGATAACCAGACATAAAACATACAATTATAAATACATTACCGGCATCCTAGCTACTGCCCAAACACGTGACCCAAGAAGCAACCCCCCCCCCCCCCCCCCTCACTTCCGAGTTGAACATGGCGGTAGTGACAGTACGCGTGTGAATGTTTTAACCCTCCGACATATGACGCGATTTTAAGCCTATTGGGGATACTTTAAAGCCTTTGTTACCATCAGGGGTATTTAGAAACCTTTAGTTTAGTTACTTCAACCTCTTCAGTTGTCTTTGAGTTAGCTGTGGGCAGAAAACTAATTTTGGAGAGGTAATTATAAGAGTGAGAGAACTCTATTTCTTATTGCTAATCTGGCAACCTCTGCGTCATAAATGCGTGAAAGGGTTGAGGCGTATGTTTCGTGGATTAACCTGCGTTTGGTCTCCCGTCGTTCGTGGTTGGGTGGTTGGTGACGGTGACGGGAAGGTTGGAGGATTCGGGACAAGGATAATAAAGTAGGTGTTGATGGCGATTGATTGGTGTTAATTGTCCACTTGAGAGTTTCAGGCTATAAGGAAATTAGAACCGTCAACATCGATATAATACAGAAATGCCATTATAATGTGGGTTTCTGATGGATAAAAAGTATGATAAATTTGGTTATATATAGTATATGTATTATGACCTTATTTTAGCTGACAATACTGCTGAATATCGATGTTTACAGCTCCAACTTCCTTATAACTTGAAACTCGCAAGTGGTCAATAATGGTGGTGTTTTGGGTTATTTTTGCCGTGGCAATTTTCAGCCTGGTTTGGTTCTGTTTACCGGTACTCCCTCCTCCTCTACCCCCCCCCCCCCCCCTACCCTTGAGTCTCTATTCCCTCCCCCGTCTTGCCACCCCCTACCCCTCCCTACATCCCTACCTCATTCGCCCCTCCCCCCATCCCTACCGCCCTCCCCTTCCCCCATTCGCCCCTCCCCCCCCCATCCCTACCCCTCTCCCCCATGCTCCTCTCCCTTCCCCGTCCGTACCCCTCTATCATTCTACTTAACCCCCCACCACCCCTCTACCGTCTCTTCCCCGCCCCCATCCCTCCCTCTCAATGCAGCCAACCAATCGTGTGGGATGATGAGGGATTAAACCTTCCAGTCTTATATATGTATTAGGGATAGGATCTACATATTATCCCGTTCACATACAATCATATACATAACAGTTAAGCCAGCCAAACATATGGCGCCTAGCCGTATCATTAATTAATATCCCACGATAATGAGATATAATAGGACAATAAAATGATCTCCGGCATCAGAGCTACTGGCCAAACACGTGACTCAAGCAGTAAGCAACCACACCTCACTTACCAGTTGATCATTGCCGGAGTGCAGCGCGCGTGTTAGTTCAATTAGTGTTTCCTGGATTTCTTTTGAGTGTGGTCTTGAGGCGTACGTTGTCGGCAACTTGGTTGGCTAGCGCAAGATATTGAGGACTCGGGACAATGATGACAGTAGGTGTTGCTGATGTTATTTTGATGATATGCCTTGGAAATATTCGGCCAGGTTTGGTTCTGTGTATCCCCTCCTCATGCCCCGCCCCTCCCCTCCTCCTCCCACACAGGTTTACAGGTCGAAGAGTTCTGCGACAGAGTCCCAATTCAACGAAAAAGATTTTGCATCCCAGGAGCTGGACTGGACGACATTGTGGAAGCCTTCGAAGATACCACAAAGGATGCAAATGAAAATACCCTTTTTGTCATCCATGCTGGTTCAAATGACGTCATGCGCACCAGATCCGAAGAGTTGATGGATAAATATCGCAAGATGATCCAGCACTACAAAAACAAGTCAAGGAATATCATCATCTCAGGCATTCTCCCCAAGATCGACGCACCTGACAAATTCTACGACAAGGCCTTCAGCACAAATAGCCGACTAAAACATTTGTGTCTGAGGGAAGAAGTTGAATTCATCAACCTCTGGGACAACTTCTACAACCAGCCTACTCTGTTCCGCAAGGATGGCACTCATCTAAACCCTGTGGGTTCAGCACGCATGGGTCGTCTCCTACACGAAGCAGTCCGCAGCCATGGATCAAAAAACGCCATCCGAGAAGAAGCAGCAGTGACATAAATCATCCAACGCCAAGAAAAAAACAGAGGCAACCGAGGACCACCAGCGATAAGGACCGGAGACAGCGAGGACCGAGGACAGCCATGAACATAAATGTAGATCCGACAAGAACCAAAAATATTATTGAAGCGCGTTCCGTGAGTTCTAAAATAACAAATTTAAAGGTTTTCTATGCAAACGCTCGTAGCATACGCAATAAATTTTCAGATTTAGAGGAGCTAGTGTTTACAGAAAATTATGATGTGATTGGCATAACAGAATCTTGGCTCAATACAGAAGATAGAGACTTTTTAGCAGAGTATTCACTTCCCGGTTATGTAATGTTTGAGAAAAGCCGAATAAATCGAAATGGAGGTGGCGTTTTACTTTATATCAAAGAAAGTCTTAACCCTACCCTCTTGTCAAAACCTCAAATTGTGAACGTCGACGCATCTTTTGTGCTAATAAAGAATAATAAAGGTACCAAAATAATACTTGCATTAATATACAGACCTCCAGCTCAATCAGTGCAAACTGACCGAGAAATTTACGAACAAATTGCAGATATAAGTAACTCGCAAGATACCGTAATTTTTGGTGACTTTAATTTACCTGTGACCAAGTGGGGCGATACTCTTACTTCACACTCCGGACATGACTTGTATACGAACTTGCAAGAGAGTTCGCTTTATCAATTTGTTGGAACGCCGACCCGTGGTAATAACGTTCTTGACATTGTACTTGCAACAAAAGAAGAATTAATAGAGAATTTGAATGTTGGTGATGAATTCAGTAACAGCGACCATCATACGATAACTTTCACTTTAAAGTTTACTAGTAACGAACCAAATAGTAGCATCGAAAAAAGTCCCTAATTTCAAGAAAGCAAACTTCCATAAACTTAGAGCTATGTTTAAAGAAACTGACTGGAGCTTTTTAATTCACAATAACGACATAAATACATCTTGGAAGTTATTCGAAGCCACTTACCTAAAAGCAGTGCAAGACTGCATACCATCGAAAACTCGGCGTCCAGGCCATAATAATAAGCCCAAATGGTGGAATAAAGATATTTCAAACTGCCTGCTTGCTAAAAAATTTGCTAATGATAGATTAAAATCCTCACAAAATGACGAAGAACGGCTGAAATTTGTAGAGCTACGACGCAAAGCCAAAAAGTTAATTAAGCAAAGTAAAAAGACCTTAGAGTTACATATTGCGAATCAAAGTAAAACAAACCCGAAAGAATTCTATAGTTATATCAGAAAGAAAAAAGTAGTTACTTCAACTGTTGGACCGTTAGTCGATGAAAATGGAGAATACACCAAAGACGAAGAACAAATGAGTAATGCCCTCAATACCTTCTTTGCATCAGTTTTTACAACAGAAGACCTCAGTGATATCCCTACACCATCGCCGATTCAGATTGATAATTCAGATGTTTTAAGCAATATCACCGTTACAGAGAGAGAAGTATTGAATTGTTTAGATAAACTCAAGGTAAATAAAACGCCTGGACCTGATACAATCTCGCCTAGAGTTCTAAAGGAAGCTAAGGATGAGCTCTCTAAACCACTGACATTACTATTCAATAAATCCTTGCAGTCTGGAACTATGCCCGATCAGTGGAAGCTAGCCAACGTAACACCGATATTCAAAAAAGGCAGCAAATCCCTATCCAGTAACTATCGTCCAATTAGCTTAACCTCAGTTGTATGTAAAATGCTAGAAACTGTCATACGAGACAGACTCGTAAATCACTTAGAGGAAAATAACATACTTAAAGATACTCAACACGGCTTTCGTAAAAAACGTTCCTGTTTAACAAACCTCTTAGACTTCTTCCACGATATCCTCAACCTCTACGATGAGAGTAAAGCTGTAGATATTATATACCTTGATTTTCAAAAGGCCTTTGACAAAGTTCCCCACAAACGTTTACTGCTAAAACTAAAAGCGCATGGAATACAAGACGGTGTGTTGAAATGGATAGAAAATTGGCTCAGCGACAGAAAGCAAAGAGTAGTCATAAACGGTAAGGCATCAAAATGGACCAATGTAAGTAGCGGGGTACCCCAGGGATCGGTACTAGGACCAATTCTCTTTCTAATTTACATCAACGACATAGATGAGGGTCTCACCTGTACAATCTCAAAATTTGCTGACGATACAAAAATTGCAAATAGCGTACTCTCGAAAGAACAAGTTGACGATATGCAACACAATCTAGATAAATTGTCATGTTGGGCCCAAATTTGGCAAATGAGTTTCAATGCGGATAAATGTAAAGTACTACATATCGGATACCTAAATGAGAAAGCAAACTATTCGATGAATGGCACTCAGCTTAAGAATGTAAACAGAGAAACCGATCTGGGAGTAACAATATCGAGTAACCTAAAACCGAGTCAACAATGTTCAGAAGTTGTTAAGAAGGCAAACAAAATAATTGGCTTTATAGGCAGGTCATTTGAGCATAAATCCAAAGAAGTTATCCTAACCCTTTACAATTCCTTAGTCCGCCCTCTTCTGGAATACTGCGTTCAATCCTGGTGCCCTTATTACCAAAAAGATATAAACAAGCTAGAACGAGTTCAACGTAGAGTTACCAAAATGATACCTAGCCTAAAGAACAAACCATACGAAGAGCGTCTTAGAGAATTAAATCTATTTCCTTTAACCCAGCGCAGATTAAGAGGCGACTTAATTCAAGTGTTCAAAATCATCAAAGGCATCGACAATATGAACTGTAGTAAGTACTTCACTATCGACCAATCTAATTACACGCGGGGAAACGGTTGCAAAATTATTGGTAAATCTTTTAACTCGCACGAATCTAAGAATTTCTTCTTCAATCGAGTTGTCAACTTGTGGAATGGGCTTCCCCGAAACGTTATAGACTGCATCACCGTTGATTCATTTAAACTCCGCCTAGACAAATATCTCGCATCAAACCCGCGACTGACTGCGTTTGTAAATGAATAACTTTATTTTATCCCCCCCTCAGTTACTAACCCATCTGTCCCCTACTAACTTCCTAATCCTGCCACGGACATTAGTTCCAGGGCAGTAATTCCCTTTCCAATGTTCCCTTACCCACTCTAAACCACTGTTTGGACACTTGATCCTCAGTGTTTTGGAGGACAAGCAACCTAGAAGGGTCACTGGATCTGTTGTTGCTTGATTTCCTTTGTACTCCTTTGTACTCCTTTGTACACACACGTTTCTCCTCCCTTCCGTCTGGCGCACATTTAGACGCAGGCAACACAGGTAACGCAGTACAGAGCAGAATAATGCAAATAGTTATGTCAAATTAAACGTAGGCCTGGGCTGGCCTGAGTCACAATGTGCGCACCGTAATTCTAAATAATTATTTGCAAATTTGTGCTGCAGCGCTTGTTACCTGCATCTCAATGTGCACCGACCCTTTCAGACTTGCCGATGTGTACGGCACTACGCCGTGCATTCCAGAGAGTGCGCCGTTGTGCTGACAACTTCTGCCGTGAATGACACGTACGACCAGATTACCTTGGTAACTTTGCGGCGCCGTGTCGGATTGAAAAAAGCCGCCGTGGTCACACGACGGTCGTATGCAGCATTTTGCAGAGGTCGAAGTGTGTGTGAAAGCGTGCATATCCCATGGTTATTTACGGGCAAGGCGGTCGGCGGAAAGTCGAGGTGTCTGAAATGGGTATTCTTCTCTCCCCCCCCCCCCCCCGCTTTATTTCTCCCCTGAATGTGTTCTCCCCACTCCCTGTTAACTCTCCCCACCACCCTTGTGTCTGTTACCACGACCATCCGACTCCCTCTTGTCTTTCCTTCCCGTTTGCCTCCCTTCCTCGACTTCCTCCCACCTTCTTTCTCCCTTGCCTCCCTACCATCTCTCTTTCGCCTCCCTAAAATCCCTTCCGCTTCACCCCCCCTTTTGCTTCACCTCCCTACCATCCCTCCCACCTCCCTCGCTTCCACACACTCCCCCTCCTGACTCCCACCAATATATCTGCCTCCCTTCCTCCTCCCTATCACCTCCCTATCACCTCCCTCTGGTTTTATATATGTATTTTCTTTTTCATTATCAACATTATCAATTATATGCAGATCGAGGGATTATTTAAGGAGAGGGTTTGTTATTTTTCTGGACCCCCTTTTCCCTCATGTTATCCCCGTTAGGTTTAGATTTTGTGACCTTTCGCCCAATTTCTTCGCCAATAATATAACCTTTCGTGCCATTTAGGTGTGGATTTTGTTCATGGCGAGCGATAGTGAGCCTGTAATGTAGGAGGAACTGTTAAGGGGCGATGGTTCACTTTTTGGTCGATTTTTTCATGTATTTGTTTTTTTTCTAGCTTCCTCCCTAGCCTAGACCTCCATCAATCTTTAAAAAAACATCCATTAGATCCCCCTTCTAGATTAATTTGTAAATTTTTCGGTAGAAAAATGTCCTGGCCTAATGCCGGTTCTTCCTAAATTACAGGCTCACTATCGTTCGCCAGGAACAAAATCGACACCTAAATAGCACGAAAGGTCTAATATTGACAAGGAAATGGGGCGGAAGGTGCTAAAATCGCCAAACTAATGGACCGAACGTATTACAATCTGAAAACTAATGGGGCTAAACGTGAGGGAGAATGGGAACCAGAAAAACGACCCATCTGCCCTTAAAGCTAGATAATAGAATATTAAGCCTTCATATTAAGCCTTCATATTAAGCCTTCATATTAAGCCTTCATATTAAGCCTTCATACAATACATACTGTAAAGGGTTAATAATTTCACACTCGTAATTATCTTGTTTGTTTGTCTGTTTTGTCTCCCTCCTTGTTTCTCTTCTCCCTTCCTTCTCTCTCTCCTCCCCCCTCATTCTTTCTCTGTCCCCCCTCCTTCCTCCTCTACCTCCCACCCTCCTCCTTCCTTCCTTCTCTCCCCCTCCCTCCTTCCCTCCCTCCTTCCCTCCCTCGCCCCCCTCTCTCCTTCCCTCTCTCCTTCCCTCTCTCCCCTCCTCCCCATCTCCCCCTTTGCTCCTTCCCCACAGGGTGTCAAACTGGAGCAATTTTGTTTGAATATTTGAGTGTAGATAAAAATGACGACAAGGAAATGTACAGGAAATAGCCTTGTTTTGGCCATGTTATCACTTCCAAAGACATCATTTGAACTATAAACCATTATTTGACCTTTACATATACAATAAAGTAACACCACGTTATTAACATTAATCATCCATTAAAAACACCAATGCACTTGAATAAACTAATCCAAGCATATGGTCCTCCCGGGATTCAAACTCGGGACACCACACCCACAACATAAGCATCTAAAGAATACAAATATTGCACTCGGCTTTCGTTTGACACTCTGCTTCCCCACCTCCCTTCCTTTAACCTTCCTTTAACCCAGCGCAGATTAAGAGGCCACTTAATTCAAGTGTTCAAATTCATCAAAGGCATCGACAATATGAACTGTAGTAAGTACTTTACTATCGACCAATCTAATTACACGCGGGGAAACGGTTGCAAAATTATTGGTAAATCTTTTAACTCACACGAATCTAAGAATTTCTTCTTCAATCGAGTTGTCACCTTGTGGAATGGGCTTCCCCGAGACGTTATAGACTGCAGCACCGTTGATTCCTTTAAACTTCGCATAGACAAATATTTCGCATCTAACCCGCGACTGACTGCGATTGTAAATGAATAACTTTATTTTATCCACCCCTCAGTTACTGTCCCCTACTAACTTCCTAATCCTGCCACGGACATTAGTTCCAGGGCAGTAGTTCCCTTTCCAATGTTCCCTTATCCACTCTGAACCACTGTTTGGACACTTGTTCCTCAGTGCTTTGGAGGACAAGCAGCCTAGAAGGGTCACTAGACCTGTTGTTGCTTGATTTCCTTTGTACTCCTTTGTGCACACACACACACACGCACCACCCTCTGTCACACATACACACACCATTTACGGTCGCGCTAATAAGTCATGTCCCAGCTGTCATTACGTTTGGCTTGCTCTGTGCTGTATTAATGTCTGTCAGATGTTGAATAGGGTCGGCAAGTGTAGGAACATGTGTGTATATTTCACTCGATATGAAGAAAAGAAGCTTAGATATTGTTGATACCAATTATTGATCAAAACACTTGGTGCCGAGACATCACTTATTAGCACGATTGTACCCTCTTTCATGTCATCAAGAGACTTAGCACATCACCCTATCATGTGTCGTTGTAGTCATTATATTTGGTGCATATTAATTAAACATATCATTCTCTCTCTCTCTCTCTCTCTCTCTCTCTCTCTCTCTCTCTCTCTCTCTCTCTCTCTCTCTCTCTCCATTGAGAGACCTGAAAGAAATAGACGGACTATAGAGGTTAATACCATCCGGGCAGAGACAGATTGGGACAGACGGCGACGACAGGTAACTTGTGGCTCATTAGTGACCCCGGGGGGGGGGGGGGGGGGGGGGGGCGGGAGACAGGTGAAGGGGAGAGAGAGAGATTGATTTAAGTAGATATACTGATTACACAAACCTTACGATCCAAAATTCTAGTAGATACCATAATCCAAGAGAGAGAGAATTTACATAGATACTTTGAGCACACAGGCCTTACTATCAAAACGAGGTGGTCAGGACTTAATTTCCGCAGACATTGCCAACCAAATAAGGGAAGCTGAAAGAAAGGAATCGCGAAGAGGAACAACAACAACAACAAGAGAGAGAGAAAGAGAGATATGTAGATAATTATATAATTATTTAAGTTTGGTATGTATACAGTATGTTGCACAGACAGCATTTGCATTTTATTACACTTAGTATGGATAACATAGCTGCTGAAAACAAAGACAACACAGACCATAGAGTGATTCATTTAGCAGGATGGGGGGTGGAGGGAAGTAGTGTTCAGAGAGTTAAGGGGAGTCACCTGCTTTTTTCTCTCCTTTTCTCTCTTTCTTTGGCTTGTATCTATTCGGTCCCATTCAGTCTACTGTTTTAAGACGTTTATCTCCATCCAGGTATCGATTTCTTCCTGGCGAGCGATAGCGAGCCAGTATTGTATGGAGAAATCCGGCTTCGCCAGAGATATTTTTCTATGGAAAATGTACACATTTAACCTGCTGTCAAAAATGTGTATTAACATATGCTGGCTCGCTACCGCTCGCCAGGAAAAAATCGACACCTGCATGGGTATAAACGTCCTAAAACAGTAGGCTGAATGGGTCCGAAAGGATATAACCTACAGAGAGAGGGAGAGAGAGAAAAAAAAAACCCGAGGTGGGCCCCCTTAATGAACCTTAGGAATTGTGGCTGACACAATAATATTATAGGGTTTGAGGTAACATCAAAGAAATATACATAAATTGTGAAGGTTTAGATATATATATTTCATTTGATATATGTTTGTTGTGCAGCAAATGTACCGGTACATTACACACACAGGTGGTATGTAAGAGATATGGAAGTGGGTTGGAGGGATGGAGAGAGACAAAGAGACTGATGGTGTGTGTGTGTGTGTGTGTGTGTGTGTGTGTGTGTGTGTGTGTGTGTGTGTGTGTGTGTGTGTGTGTGTGTGTGTGTGTGTGTTACGAACAATGTGCTATTATCTTGAATGAGTCTGTATAATGTAACATTTCATCATGGAAAAAGGTAAAACTATTCCTTATCTGAGTAAATATAATCGTTCTCTCCACTTCTCAAGGCATATCTTACCACTAATTGTAGTGTTATTTATTCAGTGCCAACCTTTGTCTCTATATCCTGTCCAATGTTCACTAACCTTCACATTCTCTCTCTCTCTCTCTCTCTATATATATATATATATATATATATATATATATATATATATATATATATATATATATATATATAGAGATATAGAGAGAGTATGCACACTATTCATAGTGTGCACGGGTATAGTTCCGATTTCTCCACCAGACGGCGTGGGGCATCATTGGCCCTTCTCCAGCGTAAATTAACACGTTGAACTCTATGCGATTGAATCAGTTTCTACTTTATATGCTCGTAATGCCGTGTCTAACATGAACACTGGAAATTGAGTTATCGCCATACATTCTGTGTTCTGAAGGGGGAGGGTCCCTAGGGTAAAATAGAGGGAAATTACGACAATGAAGACTTATTACTGCCTTGTGATAAAAGCAGGATGTATGAAGAGTGAACAACACCGACTATATCTCCTTATATACCGTACTGGGCTGACTTAAATACTGTATTATCATTATTTACATTTATAATTGTACACCATACAGTACCGGTAGTATGATGATATTTATCCGTTTTCCGTATATGTTTGTAATGATTACTATGCGAGCGAAGGCGAAGCAGAAAAAAAGTTTGTTATAAGACACCAACATTCCATTATTCACTTCCTTTCTGGAATATATGTTTTTTTATTGTTTATATATATATATATATATATATATATATATATATATATATATATATAGAGAGAGAGAGAGAGAGAGAGAGAGAGAGAGAGAGAGAGAGAGAGAGAGAGAGAGAGAGAGAGAGAGAGAGAGAGAGAGAGAGAGAGAGAGAGAGAGAGAGAGAGAGAGAGAGAGATCAAATAATGTCTAGGTTTTGTAAATTAGAGATACTATACAGATTATAAGTCTTGTTACAACAGCAGAACTGCGCATGAATACCGTACAGAAATCTTTGAGAACAGAATATTAACCCCTTCTTTACCGGTAACGTCTTTTTGTATTTGATTTCAGCTACATTTAGACGATTTTGTTTAAGCTTGGGAAGGATATATGATATCTAAAAGGATTAATTGAGATAGGCTGTAGCCTTGTAATGAGTAGACGTCCTTCCTAAGCTGTACAAAATCGTCTAATAGTGGCCAGAATATAATGATAAGTACATCACCGGTACAGAAGGGGTTAAGGGGAGGTATTTAGTTTGTTCCCTAGACCTCCATCAAGCTTAAAATTACACCCCTTAGACCCCCTTTTTAGAATAATTTGTACATTTTTCGGTAGAAAAATGTCCCGGCCAAAGGCCAGTTCCTCTTAAAATACAGGCTCGCTATCGCTCGCCAGGAAAATATCGACACTTAAATGGTACGAAAGTTCTTAAAATTGACAGAAATGGGGCGAAAGTTCTTAAAATCGCCAATTAAAGGGGGCGAGCGTCTTAAAATCTAAAAAGCAATGGGGCTAAACATGAGGGAGAAAGGAGTCAAGAAAAAACTCCCTCAAGTGGAAACCTCCCCTTAAAGGCACGTAACACAATCTACCGGTACATAGGCTAGGCCTACTTATAATTTCAGTGATGCATAATACAGGTTTAGTTAATTAATATGGTCAAATCTCCGATGTATTTAGCTTATTGTAATACCCTCTACCCGCAAAAATCCCGCAACCATAGAAATACCAGAGTTGACAAAATATAACCGATCGAGTTTGGATTTTAATCAACATTTGATGTCAAACAAGTTCAAAAGTTAAACCTACACCAAATATCACCTTATATATGGGCTAGACTTAAACCTACACCAAATATCACCTTATATATGGGCTAGACTTAAACCTACACCAAATATCACCTTATATATGGGCTAGACTTAAACCTACACCAAATATCACCTTATATATGGGCTAGACTTAAACCTACACCAAATATCACCTTATATATGGGCTAGACTTAAACCTACACCAAATATCACCTTATATATGGTCTAGACTTAAACCTACACCAAATATCACCTTATATATGGGCTAGACTTAAACCTACACCAAATATCACCTTATATATGGGCTAGACTTAAACCTACACCAAATATCACCTTATATATGGGCTAGACTTAAACCTACACCAAATATCACCTTATATGTGGGCTAGACTTAAACCTACACCAAATATCACCTTATATATGGGCTAGACTTAAACCTACACCAAATATCACCTTATATATGGGCTAGACTTAAACCTACACCAAATATCACCTTATATATGGGCTAGACTTAAACCTACACCAAATATCACCTTATATATGGGCTAGACTTAAACCTACACCAAATATCACCTTATATATGGGCTAGACTTAAACCTACACCAAATATCACCTTATATATGGGCTAGACTTAAAAATACTAACTGTAAATTGATGAATTTTACACAAGGTAGTGTTTGTGTGGGTGGATGAGTTTAAATAAAGGAAATTGTTCCTGCGTTTTCGACCATTCCATCCTTACAAAGCTGTTTATATCGATCCTTTGCACAATCCGTTTACCTTCCACTGTTAGATAACATATGATTCATCACGAAGTGTAGCCTACCTGCGGAGATGAAACGCACTTATATATCATAAACTATATGAGAAGACCAGAATTATATAATTATATTTATACAACTTTGCTTAAACCTCTTCAAATAAACCGTTAGTTAAGTTAATTCTTAGGTAGGTTTGATATTGTTGCACGCCAATGGTTGGTAAAAGAGCCAAGTTCAGATTTATATAATTTTGCTGCATTAAAATGGTAAAACTATGATGTATTTTGCTTATATTGCCAACGAGACTACTTAATTTAGTCTAAATTTCCCTGCATATATAGACGCAATTTATCCGACACGTAAGCATATTATATAAATGATCTATTCACAAAATTGGCATATGCTGGGGTGAAATTAATAAAATATAGATTATAAAATATGTATATTTTCAGTTGATAGATACCGGTAATGTTGGGCATAGCCTAATCAACTCTTTTCATATGTTTCGTTTTATTACCGGTACTTACTTTACATCTAGCAGCTTTGCCATTGTACCAAGATCAATGCCTTACATTGTGCTTTGTTCCTTATGTTATTTATCATGGAATGTGTCTGTTGAAGCAAACGATATACTTGTACCGTATATGTACCTTAACCTACATTTTAATCTATATGAAGAGGTCTAAAGACACACGATTATTCCTTGTCTCTTCATTTAGTATATAATATATACGTTTGTTATATATCAGCTGGTAGGCTACACTTCGTGATGAATCGTATTGTCTCTCATTATGGAAGGTAAAATAGATTGATATAAACATATCTTGTGTAAGAATGGAATGGTAAAAAACACGAAAAATCTGCCCTACCCTCAGCCATCCACCATAACAGACATTTCATATACATCATTAATGTGGTTAATAGATTGTTGGTGTCCTATTAATGTTTTGTTTTCAGTTGGCTTTGCATAGGATACGGTAATCTAGTGTAGGCTAATGGTATACGCTTTGCCGTGAATTGCGGTTACCTCCCTAATATATCGATAAACATAAATGTGTATACAAATATATTGTGTAAAATGAGACAATAAATATCAGTACAGATAATTGTTAAGCCTAGTCCTTATACAAGAAGATATTAGACAGTTTCCAGACGGCGATGGATGATAAAGAGCTTTGCGCTTTATATACAAAATAATAACAAAACTTTACTCTTATTGACCGTTGACGTCTGATAGGTACTGTATATATCTGTAGTTTTATGAATCAACTAGGCCTATATATATGTGGGTAAAATTACTTAAGATATGTTCATAATAATCCAAACATCCACACATATTAAAGGAGAGAGCTCAATATTCAGTCTTATCATCTATTCATCATATTGTTTATGTTACTGCTTTGAAGCTTGTTATTGTTTCCTTAATATATTTTCCTTACATCTTTGATTGTTTGAAATCAATACAAAAGCACATTGTCTTGTCCGTGTGTGCTAAAACAACACAAACTTGACCAGTCTCTTTGTGTACAAGAACGCGGCAGCCCCGTACCATAGAGCCAGGTACTGGTTTGTTTATTATTGTCACGTGACCTGACACATGGGGCTGCACTATGAATAAAGGACCTGTTTTAGTATTAAGGGAGTAGTTCTAGTTTTTTGGTCTATAAATCAATAAATATATTTATTTTTTCGATAAATACAAACATTCCGGCTGAATGCCGGTTCC
Organism: Paralithodes platypus; assembly: GCA_032716605.1. NCBI lineage: Eukaryota > Metazoa > Arthropoda > Malacostraca > Decapoda > Lithodidae > Paralithodes > Paralithodes platypus. The sequence continues at coordinate 48,209,200 of CM064551.1, read as the reverse complement.
TCTGCAGGCTCGCCATTTTTTTTCCCTATGTGATTGAGGGAGGCAAAAGGCATAACTGCCTATAGCGAGTGCCTCCCCCATAGTTGAAAGAGTGACAGGGCCAAAATCAAGGGACGTTCGAGCCAAAATGCCTGGACACACGGAGTTTGAAGCAATTTAAGTCATAGGAAGATGGAAAGACTGATTCTGGGAGAGAGTTCCAGAGCTCAGCTGTTGAGTAGAAGAAAGTTTGAGAGTAACGTTTCACTCTTGGGTTGGAGAGTTGCACAGAGTAGGGGTGGGATTGAGTTGCAAGACGGGTACCACGTGCCCTACGTAAAGGAGGTGGTATGCACTGGGATAGCTCTGAGGAACACTGATTATTATAGTAGCGATAGAATAGCGAGAGAGATGCAACATTGCGGCGGGGAGAGAGAGATTGCAGAGAGTTGGTGAGTGGACGGGAGTTAATGATACGAAAGGCCTTCCTTTCAACTATGTCTAGGAGAGCGGTGTGAGAGGAACCTCCCCACACATGTGAACAATACTCAATACAAGGGTGCACTATGCCCCTGTACAGAGCAAGAAGCTGTGCAGGGGAAAAGAACCCCCTAAGGCGGTTGAGCACACCCAGCTTCTGGGAGGCTGCCTTAGCAAGACTGGTAATATGGTCCTTCCAAATGAGAGCAGAAGAAAAAGAGACACCAAGAATATTGAGAGAAGATGAAGGGTTGATTTTTGTATTGTTGAAGAATAAGGGATAGTCCGCTGGGAGATCCTGACGGGTAGATAGATGGAGAAATTGGGTTTTGGAAGCATTAAAGTTAACAAGGTTTTCTCTGCCCCAATTGGAAATAGTATTTAGATCAGAATTTAAGAGTTCTATGGCTTCATTACGTTTGTCGTTGAGGGATTGCTGGCTGGGGCGTTCTGAAAAACTAATGGAGTAGTGCAAGGTTGAGTCGTCTGCGTATGAATGGATGGGAATTAAGGTACAGTTAAGGAGATCATTTATAAAAATTAGAAAGAGAATAGGAGATAGGACAGAGCCCTGAGGAACACCGGAGTAAATTTATAGGGTGAGGAAGTGAACAATGGCCGTCCACAACCGCGGCTATGGAACGGCCGGAAAGGAAATTAGAGACAAAGGCACAGATGGAGGGATAGAAACCGAAGGAGGGTAGTTTAGAAATTAAAGATTTATGCCAGACTCTATCGAAGGCTTTCGATATGTCTAGTGCAATAGAAAAAGTCTCACCGAAGTCCCGAAAGGAGGATGACCAAGAGTTAGTAAGATATGAAAGAAGATCACCAGTAGAGCGACCCTTAAGGAAGCCATACTGGCGATCTGAGAGCAGATTATGAGAAGAGAAATGCTTAAGAAATTTGGAAGCAAGAATAGTTTCAAAAACTTTAGAAAGACAAGAGATAAGAGCAATTGGACGATAGTTGGAGGGTTGAGAGCGGTCACCCTTCTTTGGGACAGGTTGAATGTGAGCAAACTTCCAGCATGAAGGGAAGACGTTAGAGGATAGACAGAGACGAAAGAGTTTGCCTAGGCAGGGAGTCAGCACGGAAGCACAGTTTTTGAGAACAACAGGAGGAACACCGTCCGGACCGTACGCCTTATTAGTGTTAAGCCCAGAGAGGGTAGAAAGTACATCTTTAGAAGAGATTAGGATATTAGGCATAAGTAAGAGAGAGGAGGGCAGAGAGGGAGGAATAGCACCGGAATCATCCAAGGTGGAGTTTCTAGCAGAAGTTTGAGCGAAGAGTTTAGCTTTGTCAGAGGAAGAAGTGATGGTTGTGCCATCAGAGTGGGAAAGGGGAGGGAAAGACGAGGAAGATAAATTGTTGGAGAGGTTTTTGGCTAGATGCCAGAAAGCTTGGGAAGAGCTAGAGTTGGATAGTTCAGTGCATTTATTATTGATGAAAGAGTGTTTGGCAAGTCGAAGAACAGATTTGGCTTGATTCCGGGCAGAAACATATGAAGAATGAGAGTCTTGAGTTTTAAGGTGTCGGTACCGTTTGAATGCTTCCTCCTTATTGCGGACAGCAGTAGAACAGGCGTGAGTAAACCAAGATTTTTTAGCATTAGTCTGAGAGAAAGAGAATGGAATGTATGCTTCCATGCCCGATAGGATTACCTCGGTAATGCGTTCAGCACTCTCCGAGGGTCCTCGGCCATGGAAGCAGAAATCATTCCATGGGAAATCAAAGAAGTACTGCCGAAGAGCCTCTCAGTCGGCAGCGCCAAAGTGCCACAAGCGCCGCCGGCTAGGAGGATCGGGTGGCTGTACTGGAGAGATAGGACAGGTGACAGAGATAAGTTTATGGTCGGAGGAGCCCAGAGGAGAGAAAAGATCGACAGTATAAGAAGAAGGGTTAGAAGTTAGAAACAAGTCAAAAATGTTGGGCCGATCTCCGATGCGATCCGGGATACGGATGGGTTGCTGAACTAACTGCTCTAGGTAATTTAGGATAGAAAAGACGTAGGCTTGTTCACCAGGTGGATCAGTAGTGTGAGAGGAGAGCCAATGGCGGTGGTGAACGTTGAAATCTCCTAAGATGGAGATTTCTGAGAAAGGAGAAATGGATAGAATGTGTTCCACTGTAGAGTTTAGATAGTCAAAGAATTTGGGAAAGTTGGTAGAGTTAGGGGAAAGATATACAGCACAGAAATATTTAGTAAGAAAATGACAGGAAAGTTTGAGCCATAAAGTTGAGAATTCAGAGGAGTCGAAATCGGGAACACGAGAGCAAGTGAGTTTGTTGTGCACATATGCACAACATCCGCCTTTGGCTTTGAAACTAGGATAGAGAAAGTAGGAGGATACAGAGAAGGGGTTGCTGGAAGTTGCTACAGACACCTGAGTTTCGGTGAGGAAGAGAAGATCAGGTTTGTAGGAGGAGAGATGGTGCTCAACAGAGTGAAAGTTAGAGGAAAGTCCGCGAATGTTGCAGAAATTAATAGAAAGAGTAACAGGCCGAGGTCCAGGTAATTGTGTGGGGTCGTCAGGGGATGGTCGGTCGGGTGAGGGGGCATTTATGGTCCCCCCCCCCTGGGGACTCCGAGGCTGGGCTACAATTCATAATTTTTTTTTTTTAATTTTGGTGTGGAGGAATGAAGTGTGGTGTGCATGTTTAGTGTAGTGAAGTGGATAGGAGGAGGTGTTTGTGAGAGCTAGCTGGATTGCTCTCAGTGTAAATGAGGCACAAAGAAAATCAGTAAGAGAGGCCAAGCAAATAAAACAGGAGTTCCAGCGACTCTTTATCACATGCCTATAACCTCACCTGGGTCTAGCCCTGATCGATTGGTGCCTACAATCTCCCCACCAAATTAGATTGGTTCCATGTCATCTCAACCAGTAGACCATTTTAACCAGTAGCTCTCAACCAGTGCCAAATTAACCCAGACCAACCAAACCAGTGCCAAAATATAGTACTAACCTAACCGTATTGGTTGATTTGGTACTGGTTGAGAGCTACTGGTTGAAATGGTCTACTGGTTGAGTTGACCGGTCTGCAAATAGATTGCATGAAAGGTCTTGATATTGGCAAAGAATGGGGCGAAAGATCTTAAAATTGACATACTAATGGGGAAAAGTTTTCAAAATCTCAAAAATAATGTGCCTAACTTGCGGGAGAAGGGGGTCCAGAAAAGGCAACTACCTCCCCTTACATTGTTTACCGGTACCAACTATTAGCGCTAAAGAGGTTCGTTTGGCTGTTCAAAGGTTCACAATATTTTTAGGCCAGATTTATGTCTTAGAGTGTACAGTTGGCCAAATAAGTTCTGTTTCTCTGTGATTTCTCTGTTTCTCTGTGATTTTATACATGGTAATATAATGTACAGTTGGCCACATAAGTTCTGTTTCTCTGTGATTTTATACATGGTAATATAATGTACAGTTGGCCACATAAGTTCTGTTTCTCTGTGATTTTATACATGGTAATATAATGTACAGTTGGCCACATAAGTTCTGTTCCTCTGTGATTTTATACATGGACATATAATGTACAGTTGGCCACATAAGTTCTGTTTATCTCAGTGATTTTATACATGGACATATAATGTACAGTTGGCCACATAAGTTCTGTTTCTCTCAGTGATTTTATACATGGACATATAATGTACAGTTGGCCACATAAGTTCTCTTTCTCTGTGATCTTATACATGTAAATATAATGCATATGATTGAATACAAAGTGTCGATTCTTGTTCTTATGCAGTGGCTAACTCATCTGACTATTGAACTGATAATTAAAAGCAACCACACTCTCAATTCATTCGTACTGTTTTGGTTTCCTACATAAGATGACAACGAGGAATAGAACTTCTGTGGCCAACTGTACAGGTTGCCACATAAGTTTGTATACAATCCCTTATATTTATGTGTGGAAGAAAAGCTAGTATGATTAATCGACTTACAAGAATAATTTGCTATAGAACCATTAATTGGTCATATTATTTAGGGGGATGGACGTACTTATTTCCTCATTTATAATTATACTGTATATATTTTTATTGTTATTTTTGTTTTTAGTTTCGTCCCTAGACCCCCATCCAGCTTAAAAGAACACCCCCAAGACCCTCCTTCAAGATACATTTTGTAAATTTTTCGATATAAAAATTTCCCCTCAAATAATAGGCTCGCTATCGCTTGCCAGGACAAAATCGACATCTAAATAACACGAACAGTCTTAATATTGACAACAAATGGGTCAACAATTCTTAAAATCGCCAAACTAACGAACCAAACATCATCAAACCTGAAAAGTAATGGGGCTAAACATGAAGAAGAGGGACCCGAAAAACGACCCATCTCCCCTTAATTACTGCACAATACCATACACTTTTAATTCATACCTACTTGTTATCCTTCCATATATCCTGGCCCAATAGGAAATTAAGGGGGTAGTTATTTTTAGGTCTATATATTCATGTATTTATTTATTTTTGAGTTTCCTCGCTAGACCTCTAACCAAACTTTTACAAACCACCGCCTAGACCCCCTTGCAAGATAATTATGTAAATTTTTCGGTAGAAAATGTTCCGGCTGAAGGCCGGTTTCTCCTACAATTTCAAGCTCGCAATCGCTCGCCAGGAAAAAAATTGACACCAATATGGCACGAAAGATGTTAATATTGACAAACAAATGGGGCGAAAGGTCTCAAAATCAACAAATAATGGGCTAAACGTCTATCTAAAAACTAATGGGGTTAAGCATGAGAGAGAAAGGGGTCCAGAAAAGCGAGCCATCACCCGTTAACCCTCTTTCAGTACTGGCCAAGTTATTTTGTATTTATTCTGGCTGTTATTAGACAATTTTATTCACGTTGAACAAAGATTATAAAGGGAACTGAGCACTTTGGAACTGAGCGATAATTAAGGGGAGATGGGTCGTTTTTCTGGTCCCCCTTCTCCCTCACGTTTAGCCCCATTAGTTTTCAGATTTGATGACGTTCGGCCCATTAGTTTGGTGATTTTTAGACTTTTCGACCCATTTCTTTGTCAATTTTAAGACTTTTTGTGTAATTTAGGTGTCGATTTTTTTCTGATGAGCGATAGCGAATCTTTAATTTAAGAGGAACCGGCAGGCCGGGACGTTTTTCTATAAACAAATGTACACATTTATCTTGAAGGAGGGTCTTGGGTGTGTTTTTTTAAGCTTGACAGAGGGGTCTAGGGAGGAAACCAAACGAATAATACAAATATATATATATAAATGAGCAAATATATACGCCCATCTCCCCTTAATGAAACAAGGCACCTAATACTACGCTGTTTTCCAAAGGTCGTACATTTCTTATGTAATTCGTTCAGCTTTGTCGAACCAAGATAATAAAGGGAACTGAGCGATAATTTATGAAAAAGTGCACTTGATACCATGCAGTGTTTCAAAGATTATCGTTTCTTTCTAAGTGTTTCGTTCATCTTTGGTTCGGGATTCCCTTAAGAAAGAGAGCGGCCATTTTTGTAATCCCTTGAGGAATATGACGCTTTTTGACAGTTTATTCTGGCTATCATTAGACGATATTTTACAGCTTAGCAAGGATCTGTGGGCATCAAAAGGGTAGATATTATCTAAATTAATTCTCTGGTTTCCATACACCATTCCTAATCTGAATAATATCGTCTAACAAAAGCCGGAATAAACTGTTTAAATGTGTCATGATCCTCAATACCAGAGGCCTCAAAATGGCGGAGGTTGGCCGATTTCCGCTACTGCAGGGTCTTGGGGAGGGGGGAGTTACTGAGGAGAGAGGGAGTGGGGGGAGGCAGGGGATGGTTTTATTCTGTGGTTGAGTACGGTGGGTGGTAGAAGTGTGTTCTAGAAAATGTGTCAATTATCACAAAATTTGCACATTTATCGGTAGAAATGTGTCATGGCCGAAGGTCAATTCCTACCAAATTGCAGGCTTGCTATTGCCTGCCAGGACAAAAAATTACACCTAAATGTGGTGAAAGGTCTTAAAAACAGCAAACTATTGGGGCTAAACATGAGGAAGGGGATCCAGAAACTCTCCTCCTTTAGGTGATCAGTGATAAAGTGACTCTTTATATAAACTTTTAGACCAATAAGTGTATAATGGACCACTTGTGAACTATACTATACAAATATCCCTACAAAAAACCTAATGGTAAAACAGTGAGCCAAGTTGGACTATACCCTATTCCAAATAGGTAGGCTATATTGGAGGAGACCGTTGGTGAATGATTAAGTGGTGGTGGTAGTTCCAATAACCTAACCTTCTTGACTCTTGTTCCAGTGGTGGCAGTGGACCGAGTGAGGCTGTGGGTGAGTGTTCACTATGTTTTGTAGTAAACTTTTTTTTCGTCGTTATCCTCTGGGAATGAGTGGAAATATGTTACTTGAAGTAGATGCGGAGTTACATGGAGGGATAGACAGACGAAGGAGGAAGTACGAGAGCGGTGTGGTGTGGATGTAGATGTACTGGAAAGTGTGAAAAGTAACACCTTGAGATGGGTCGGCCATGTGGAAACCTATGGGAAGCAAGACAATCACTAAGAGAGTGTACAAGAGCGAGGTGGAAAGACAGAGCTACATAGAGCTACATAGATACACAGACCACACAGACCTCAAGGTCCTTACTAGGCAGTCTGGCCTTACAAACTATATATACATATATGCATATATATATATATATATACATATATATACATATATACACCGGTACACACATATACACACATACACATACATATATACATATATATACAGTATATTTTTTTTTTTTTTTTTTTTTTTTTTTTGGATTACCAATCCAGTGGCATGACCACTCCACCACACCTCCCCTTATATATATACACATACTGTACAGTGCACACATATACACTTACATACATTTTTTTTTTTTTTTTTTTTTCATGTCACCCCAGCCCTCTGCAGATAGAGGTCAAGCCTTCCCTTGAAAACGTTTATTGTGTCGCTCTCCACCACTCTCGCTGGTAGTTTATTCCACTCTGTCGCCACACTGTAGGTGAAGAAACTCTTTGTGACATCTAGGTTTGCCTTTTTGGTTTTTAATTTCATTCCATTTCCGCGAGTTTGATTAGTATTGTTTAATGTGAATAGTGCATTTACATCGACAAAGAGTCGAAACCTTTTAGTATCTTAAAGCACTCAATAAGCTGACCCCTCAACCTCCTCTTTTTTAATGAGAACAGGTTCAATCGTTTAAGTCTTTCTTCATATGGTTTATTTCTTAATGAGGGTATCATCTTCGTCGCTCTACGCTGTACTGACTCGAGTCTTACAATGTCCTTGATCAGATAAGGTGACCAGAACTGCACACCATATTCAAGGTGGGGCCTCACCATACTTTTGAACAGTGGCACTATTACGTTTTCATGTTTATATGTAAATTTTCGTTTAATAAAGCCCAATGCTATGTTTGCCTTATTTGCAGCTGCTATACATTGGTCGGAAGTTTTTAGGTTTTCAGATATTAGTACCCCTAGGTCTTTTACTACCGTTGCGGTTTTTATTTGTTTGCCATTCATTTCGTATTTGTATTTCATATTTCTGCTACCAACCTGCAGCAGCTGACATTTATCGACATTGAAGGGCATCTGCCATTTTTTCGACCACTCTGATATTTTGTTTAAATCAGATTGCAACGCATTTCTATCATCTTCGTTCAGGACTGTATTTCCTATTTTTGTATCGTCGGCAAATTTGGAAATGGTGTTGTTTACCCCTACATCAATATCGTTAATGTAAATGAGAAACAGGACCGGTCCAAGGACTGAACCCTGTGGAACTCCACTAGTGACAGGCTCCCACTCCGATTCCACTCCATTTATCACCACTCTCTGTCTTCTGCCTGTAAGCCAATTTTTTATCCAAGAATGAATTTCACCTTTGATACCTATCCTCTCCAGTTTAGCCAATAGTTTTCGGTGAGGCACCTTGTCGAAAGCTTTTTGAAAGTCCAAGAAGATTATATCTAGTGATTTCGTCATGTCGTTATATGTGAATAGTTTGTTATAAAATTCAATCAAATTTGTTAGGCATGACTTATTTGATCTAAAGCCGTGTTGACTATTTTTGATTAGGTTGTTTGATTCGAGGTAATCTACTATCTTATCTCTAAGGATTTTTTCCATGATTTTTCCTACAATTGAAGTTAGACTAATTGGTCTGTAATTACTCGCTTTGGCCTTGCTACCCTTCTTGTATATCGGCGTAATGTTCGCATCTTTCCAATCACTCGGTACAATCCCCTGTAGTAATGATAAGTTAAATAGTTGTGTCAGGGGTTTTGCTATTTCGTCCTTAACATTCTTAATTATTTTCGGGTGGAGCATGTCGGGTCCCGGGGTCTTATTTACATTTAAATTACTCAATTTGCTTTGTACTTCGCTAACACTGATGGTGAAACACAGAGAGGGAGAGATAAACCAAGAGAGAGGTGGAAGGATGGAGTTAAGAAGTATATGCGTGAAAGCGGTTCTGGATGGGAGGATGGGCGTTAACTGACTGGGGACAGAGGTGCATGGGGGCGATTCGTTTGTGGCCACCCCTTCGGAGATCACGACGTCTGGCAATAGATAGATAGATAGTACCGGCTGAGTTGGTTGCACCAACCTGTCATGCTTGTTGCCAGATGCTTTTAAGAGGTTCTAAGCTTGTCACCCATATATAATCAATGTACTTAGTGCATTGGTTGATGAAGGGTGTATGTACAATGAAGAGGTGTTATAGAAGATGAAACTCACCGAAAACAATCACTTCTCCATGTGACAGCAATATTCTAGATACGAATATGAGGCTCATTACAACATTTCAACACCTCGTACTGTCTTGCAAATACAAAACATGATAGAATAATTTTAAATACAGAGTTGTCGTGAGTGGAAAGGGAGGAGAATATTGTATATTTTCGCTCGCGAGTGTAATGGTGAGGGGGGGGGGGGGGGGAATCGGCTTTAAGTGAAAAAACATGCAAAATATTGATTGACTTTTCTGGGTGGTGTGAGGAGGTAGGGAGAGTATGGTGCCTGTTATAGGGAGAGTTCGACCCATTGTTACCATTGAAGGGTGTTCCATTTCGGTCAGAGCTACAGATATTGCACCAGGGCAATGTAGATAGAGCAGAATTATCCGAGAAATAGCTGCTAGGGTGTTATTCCCTATAGAGGCCACCGCCGGGCATGGGGGGGGGGGGGGGGCAAAGCCCCTCTCACTCAGGCACATTCCCCATGGCTGGGGATGGCCGACTTGAAACAGAGACTGAACAGGGACAACACAATATAATAAACAAAAAACAAATTCACACACATCTAACTCGCCCAGGAGAAGACCCAGAGACCTGGGATCACTAAGGTCAGCACTCCCCCGTCCCCAGATCACCCGGAGAGGTTCCTGTGTCTCTTTTTCTTCTGATCTCACTTGGAAAGATCATATTACCACTCTTGCTAAAACAGCTTCCCAGGAGCTGGGTGTGCTCAACCACCTCCAGGTATTTTTTTACCCCTGCGCAGCTACTTGCTCTGTACAGGCACAAAGTGCGTCCATGTATTGAGTATTGTTCACATGTGTGGGAAGGATCCTCACACACAGCACTTCAATACAAAGTCTCATAAACTCATGTCCACTCACCAATTCTCTGCAATCTCTCTTCGCCGCAATGTTGCATCTCTCTCTCTATTCTACCGCTATTACAATAATCAGTGTTCCTCAAAGCTCTCTCAGGGTATACCACCCCCTCTTTGTACAGCATGTAGCACCCGTCTTGCAACACAATCCCACCCCTACTCTGTGCAACTCTCCAATCAAAGAGTGAAACGTTATCTCAGTCTTTCTTCTATTCAACAGCTGAGCTCTGGAACGCTCTCCCAAAATGAGTCTTTCCCTCTTCCTATGACTTAATTTGCTTCAAGCTCAGTGTGTCCAGGCAATTTGGCTCGAACGTCCCTTGATTTTGGCCCTGTCACTCTTTCAACTCTGGGAAAGGCACTCACTACAGGCAGTTCTGCCTTTTGTCTCCCTCACTCACATACACAGAGCCCGAACAGAAACAAAATTTAAAGTTCCAAATCTTAGGGTCCTGGACCACTTTCGCTCTCCCCTGCCCATTTCTCTGTCTCGTCTAGTAAGTGAATTTTACAAGGGGAGGAGGATTCCTAGCCACCCGCCCCAATAATAAACCCATAATAAACATTGGACAATACTGGTACAGAATAGCTCACTTGCCCCTTGGTTCTAAATTATACATGATCACAAATATTTTATAGTTCCGTTCTTTGATAATTATAGCATCAAAATGGGTAAATATAATTACATTTTAGGGGAGATTGTTAGTTTTTCTGGTCCTCTTTCTCCCTCATGTTTAGCCTAATCAGTTTTGAGATTATAAGACGTTCGCCCTATTAGTAATAGCAACATTTTTCTATCGAAAAATGAACAAATATTTCTTGAAGGAGGGATTTGGGCGGGTGTTTGTATAAGCTTGATGGAGGTCTAGTAAGGAAACTTATATACAAGTTTATAGTTAAATATACCGAGCCAAATATATATATTATAAACATGGCACTAAAATGGGTACATTTATTTCAATTTAATCCGGTGCATTACAATTTGTTTCTGGTTATTTCGTTAAGGGGGAATGAGCACATCTATTCGCTCATTTATGTGTATTTTTACTATTGTTATAGTTTCCACCCTAGACCCCCATCAAACTTATTATAACACCTGCCCAAGACCCTCCTTCAAGATAAATTTGTAAATTGTTCGACAGAAACATGTCCCAGCCGAAGCCTGGTTCCTCTTAAATAACAGGTTCGCTATCGCTCGCCAGGAAAAAATCGACACCTAAATGACACGGAAAGTCTTAATATTGACAAAGAAATGGGTCGAAAGGTCCCAAAATCGCCAAACTAATGGAACGAACGTCTTAAAATGTCAAAGCTAATGGGGCTAAACATGAAGGAGAATTGGTACCAGAAAAATGACCCATCTCCCCTTTAATGAAGGAATCTATAAGTACTTAACCCCTTCAGCACCATGACGCCTTTTTAGCATTGATTCTGGCTAAAATTAGATGATTTTATGCAGTTAGAGAAGGACCTATGTTACGAAGGAGTTTACTAATTTAAGGAGTTACTAATTTAGGATTAACTGGCCTTCAGCCGGGGAATTCTTCTACTGAAAAATGCACAAATCTATCTCGAAGGGGTCTTGGGTGTGCCTTTTTGTTTTTAAACTTGATAAAGATCTAGGGTAGTAAACGACCCCCCCCCCCCCTCCCTTGAAGGTTTATTAGGTAGGATAAGTATATAATAATTACTCGTCAACCTACAGTAGATTCTCTCTCCGACTCAATCATTCTTTCCTTCATCCCTTGACTTAAATTGCTTCAAACTACGTGTGTCCAGGCATTTTGTCTCCAATGTCCCTTGAATTTGGCTATGTCACTCTTTTGACTTTGTGGGAGACACTCGTTACATACATTAGATGATTGTATGCAGCTTAGGAAGAGCCTGTAGCAAGCAAAGGGGTAAAATCTAAATCAAATACTCTTTTGACTCTTCCCTCCTAAACTTAATGGATCACTTGAGAGTTTGAGGCTATAAGGAAGTTGGAGCCGTAAACATGGATATATAACAGAAATACAATAATAATGTACCGGTAGGTTTGTAATGGATAGAGGGTTTGCTGAGATCGTATTTATCCATTTGAGTCGTATAGGTAGATTGCAAACTAAAGAAAATCCTCTAATGGTAACCAGAATATGATGGGAATTACGTCATGGTGGTGAAAGGGTTAATGGTAACCAGAATATGATGGGAATTACGTCATGGTGGTGAAAGGGTTAATGGTAACCAGAATATGATGGGAATTACGTCATGGTGGTGAAAGGGTTAATGGTAACCAGAATATGATGGGAATTACGTCATGGTGGTGAAAGGGTTAATGGTAACCAGAATATGATGGGAATTACGTCATGGTGGTGAAAGGGTTAATGGTAACCAGAATATGATGGGAATTACGTCATGGTGGTGAAAGGGTTAATGGTAACCAGAATATGATGGGAATTACGTCATGGTGGTGAAAGGGTTAATGGTAACCAGAATATGATGGGAATTACGTCATGGTGGTGAAAGGGTTAATGGTAACCAGAATATGATGGGAATTACGTCATGGTGGTGAAAGGGTTAATGGTAACCAGAATATGATGGGAATTACGTCATGGTGGTGAAAGGGTTAATGGTAACCAGAATATGATGGGAATTACGTCATGGTGGTGAAAGGGTTAATGGTAACCAGAATATGATGGGAATTACGTCATGGTGGTGAAAGGGTTAATGGTAACCAGAATATGATGGGAATTACGTCATGGTGGTGAAAGGGTTAATGGTAACCAGAATATGATGGACATTACGTCATGGTGGTGAAAGGGTTAAGGGGGGTTTTGAGTGGGGAGATTGTAGGCAACAATCGATCAGGGCTAGACCCAGGTGAGGTTATAGGCATGTGATAAAGAGTCGCTGGAACTCCTGTTTCATATGCTTGGCCTCTCTTACTGATTTTCTTTGTGCTCATTTACACTGAGAGCAATCCAGCTAGCTCTCACAAACACCTTCTCATCCTATTCACTTCACTACACTAAACATGCACACCACACTTCATTCTTCCACACCAAAATAAAAAAAAACATGATTAATTATAGCCCAGCCTCGGAGTCCCCAGAGAAGGGGGACCATAAATGCTCCCACACCCGACCGACCATCCCCTAACGACCCCACAAAATTACCTGGACCTCGGCCTGTTACTCTTTCTATTGATTTCTGCAACATTCGCGGACTTTCCTCTAACTTTCACTCTGTTGAACACCATCTCTCCTCCTACAAACCTGATCTTCTCTTCCTCACCGAAACTCAGGTGTCTGCAGCAACATCCAGCAGCCCCTTCTCTGTATCCTCCTACTTTCTCTATCCTAGTTTCAAAGCCAAAGGCGGATGTTGTGCATATGTGCACAACAAACACTTGTTCTCGTGTTCCCGATTTTGACTCCTCTGAATTCTCAACTTTATGGCTCAAAATTTCGTCATTCTCTTACTAAATATTTCTGTGCTGTCTATCTTTCCCCTAACTCTAAGAACTTTCTCAAATTCTTTGACCATTTAAACTCTACAGTGGAACACATTCTATCCAATTCTCCTTTCTCAGAAATCTCCATCTTAGGAGATTTCAACGTTCACCACCGCCAATGGCTCTCCTCTCACACTACTGACCCACCTGGTGAACAAGCCTACGTCTTTTCTATCCTAAATTACCTAGAGCAGTTAGTTCAGCAACCCACCTGTATTCCGGATCGCATCGGAGATCGGCCCAACATTCTTGACTTGTTTCTAACTTCTAACCCTTCTTCTTATACTGTTGATCTTTTCTCTCCTTTGGGCTCCTCCGACCATAAACTTATCTCTGTCACCTGTCCTATCTCTCCAGTACGGCCACCCGATCCTCCTAGCCGGCGGCGCTTGTGGCACTTCGGCGCTGCCGACTGGGAGGCTCTCCGGCAGTACTTCTTTGATTTCCCATGGAATGATTTCTGCTTCCGTGGCCGGGGACCCTCGGAGAGTGCTGAACGCATTACCCGAGGTAATCCTATCGGGCATGGAAGCATACATTCCATTCTCTTTCTCTCAGACTAATGCTAAAAAATCTTGGTTTACTCACGCCTGTTCTACTGCTGTCCGCAATAAGTAGGAAGTATTCAAACGGTACCGACGCCTTAAAACTCAAGACTCTCATTCATCCTATGTTTCTGCCCGGAATCAAGCCAAATCTGTTCTTCGACTTGCCAAACACTCTTTCATCAATAATAAATGCACTGAACTATCCAACTCCCAAGCTTTCTGGCATCTAGCCAAAAACCTCTCGAACAATTTCTCTTCCTCGTCTTTCCCTCCCCTTTTCCACTCTGATGGCACAACCATCTCTTCTTCCTCTGACAAAGCTAAACTCTTCGCTCAAACTTTTGCTAGAAACTCAACCTTAGATGATTCCGGTGCTATTCCTCCCTCTCCACCCTCCTCTCTCTTACTTATGCCTAATATCCTAATCTCTTCTAAAGATGTACTTTCTACACTCTCTGGGCTTAATACTAATAAGGCGTACGGTCCGGACGGTGTTCCTCCTGTTCTCAAAAACTGTGCTTCCGTGCTAACTCCCTGCCTAGGCAAACTCTTTCGTCTCTGTCTATCCTCTAACGTCTTCCCTTCATGCTGGAAATTTGCTCACATTCAACCTGTCCCAAAGAAGGGTGACCGCTCTCAACCCTCCAACTATCGTCCAATTGTCTTAAAATTTACAAACTAATTGGGCGAATGTCTGAAGAAAAAAACACGCAACCATGGGACTAAACATGAGGGAGAAGGGGGTCCAGAACAACCCACCCTCCCTCTTACTATTAAAAGACCACCACCAGCCCCAGGTGTGTTTCGCGGGTTAATTAACAAACACAGTTCCCGCCATTCAACATTTCCGCTTGAGGAACTTTGTATGTGTGTGTGTGTTTTTTGTTTCTTTTAACTCTAGCGCTATGCCAGAAAACTATAGTAAATACAAATAGAGAGAACTTGGTCTTTCCTCCTACTAGTCTTTGCTATGTCAACTACCCGGTACTTCAAAGTGCGAGAGTCATAAGAGCCTTTAAATTGGCATATTTTATTGGCAATTCTGGTCTAGGCACCATTTAATTCATGTTGTAACCCCTTCTGTACCGACGGCATCTTTATAATTTCATTCTAGCCATATTAAGACGATTGTTTGCAGTTTAAGAAGTATATGTGGTAGAAAAAAGGGTAAAGTGAAATAGTTCGAAGCCTGTTAATTCCTGGAGGCCTTTTTCAAACTAAATTAAATCATGCAATAGTAGTCAGAATAAAGTTAAATAGACGTTGCGGAACAGAAGGGGTTATAGACCTCAGGAGTTCAACAATCTACTTTCCTGCATTGTTTGCCGGAACCCTTGAGGCCCCCCAAAATAATCACTGTCCCCTTAAGGCGTTTCACATTGGAATCTGAAACTAGATTAAAGGTAGTTTCTGTTAGGTGGCTGATTTCTGATACAACTTACATTTGTTTGAAGATGCCAGACCACAATTGCTCGTAAAAATTGCCTGAAAGGAAGCTAGTGTGCCGCCGCTAGCACTCGTTTCACTGGTTCACGGGAAAGTTAGCGCAGAGAGAGTAATTTATAAAGTCAATATTGTTCTCTTCCTCGGTAGTAAGAAAGTTATGGGGGACGGGTTTATTTATTTGGTCGATATATTTATATATTAAGTATTACTATTATTATTATTATTTGTTTTTGTTTTCTCCCTAGACCTCCATCAAACTTAAAAAAACATCCCCAATACTCTCCTAGATACATTTGTAAATTATTTGGTAGAAATAATTATGTCCCAGGCGAAGCCTGGTTCTTCATAAATTACAGGTTCGCTATCGCTCACAAGGAAAATACTTGACACCTAATTTGCACGAAAGGTCTTAATATTGACAAATATATGGAGTGAAAAGTCTCCATTAATTTTGAGATTTTAAGACATTTGCCCCATTAGTTTGTCGATTTTAAGACCTTTTGCCCCATTTCTTTGTCGATTTTAAGACCTTTTGCCCCATTTCTTTGTCAACATTAAGACCTTTCGTGCCCATTAGGTGCCTTTTTTCTGGCGAGCGATAGCGAGCCTATAATTGTGGAGTAACTGGCCTTCGGCCGTGACAAAATAAGAAGCAACAGAGAACCCTTGCAAACATTTACAAAGTGCAGTAAAGCAGAATCAACAAATAACTGCGTTTGAAAACAGCCAACACATAAAAGCGACGTACATAAACCATCGTCTGCACAAAGAATCGAGGGCGTTTGATAGAACAATGGCCAAAAAAGACATTCTATTTCAAATTATAATACTTGATCACATACTTAGCGAATCATCAAATGACCTGGCGAGTTTTAGGCTATGAAAAAATATAAGTTTTTTTGCCTCAATATTTAGCAGAATTAGAAGCGAAAGTTCGGTTGTAGCAAGCTTTCTATCAATCAAAAACTCGTATAAAGCTAATAGTTCTGCTAAATATTAATGTTTGAAGCTCCAACTTTTTATAGACTTAATTCGCAAGTGGTCATTTTATGGGAAAATTTATTAAAACTCGAGGAATTCTTATTAATGAATTTGAATGGCCGCATATTTCTCTTTTATATTTCCTTTCTGCAGGTGTTAACCAAAACAATAAGATAAAATAAGATCAATGACAAATAAACCATAACAAAATACAATAAATAAAAATATACTGATCAATTATGCGCTGGTTAGGTTTAATATACGAGTTACCCATATAAATACATTTTTCTTTAAAAACGTGTTCATAGAAAATTAAAGGTATATGAGTAACTCAAGAATATTAGGTATATATTTTTTCAATACTTTCGTTTTATCATTTATTTGAAACAGTTGCAATATTGAATAACCTATTTTTGTAATAACACAGAATATATAATGTTAAATAAAGATCAATAGCGAATCGATATGAAGCAACATAATAACAAGTCTATGTTGATATTTTAGAGTACTTTGGAGCGCTCTAGAAAGAGGGTGTATTAGTATTGTTCTGCGAGGTCGTTGATCAACTTGTGTTTCGAATTTCGTCTGTGATTTGTTAGACGTGTGCGATAAATTTGTATACACATTATCGTAAGTATATTATTTAATCGTAATTGTGAAATATTAAGTAGCTACTGTTTATTAATTATCCATAAACGTACTTGTAAATAATTTAAATATGATCTCGAATGACCAAAAACCACATTCGTCTGAGAGTATGAAGGTTATAGTAATTAATGCCATTGAGTATTACCCCCCACTATCAGCAAAGTTAGTTAAATTTCCTGAATCACTAAAAATTAAACTTGAAAACAAATGTAAAAAGTGGTATTGTCGAAAAGAATTCAAAACACAAAGCAAAATTGTGCTTAATAACTGCAATTGGCAGCTTCTATCTAAGCTGGGGGCGAGTTACAAATTTGATTCAGGGGTAATAGTGAAATTCGAAAATGGATTAGAAAAAATACAATTGAAGTGGAAATTGGGTCGGAAAACTCTCCAAAAACATACGGTAGATATAAAACAAATCATCGTGGATCCTGTTGAACTTTTTTTCATTAAATATACCGTCCATCACAATGATTTGTCGGAGCCCGCCCCACTGTGTGATGAAGTGGTGGTGGAACCCACCCCACTGTGTGATGAAGTGGTGGTGGAACCCACCCCACTGTGTGATGAAGTGGTGGAGGAACCCACCCCACTGTGTGATGAAGTGGTGGTGGAACCCACCCCACTGTGTGAAGTGGTGGTGGAGCCCACCCCACTGTGTGATGAAGTGGTGATGGAGCCCACCCCACTGTGTGATGAAGTGGGGGAGGAGCCCACCCCACTGTGTGATGAATTGGTGGTGGAGCCCACCCCACTGTGTGATGAAGTGGTGGAGCCCGCCGCATTGTGTGATGAAGTGGTGGAGCCCACCCCGCTGTGTGATGAATTGGTGGAGGAGCCCACCCCACTGTGTGATGAAGAGGTGGTGGAGCCCGCCCCATTGTCTGATGAAGTAGTGGTCAAGCCCACCCCACTGTGTGATGAAGTGGTGGAGGGGCCCGCCCCACTGTGTGATGAAGTGGTGGTGGAGCCCACCCCAGTGTGTGATAAAGTGGTGGAGCCCACCCCACTGTGTGATGAAGTGGTGGAGGAGCCCATCCCACTGTGTGATGAAGTGGTGGAGGAGCCCACCCCACTGTATGATGAAGTGGTGGTGGAGCCCACCCCACTGTGTGATGAAGTGGTGGAGCGGCCCACCCCACTGTGTGATGAAGTGGTGGAGGGGCCCACCCCACTGTGTGATGAAGTGGTGGAGGGGCCCACCCGACTGTGTGATGAAGTGGTGGAGGAGCCCACCCCACCGTGTGATGAAGTGGTGGAGGGGCCCACCCCACTGTGTGATGAAGTGGTGGTGGAGCCCGCCCCACCGTATGATGAAGTGGTGGAGGAGCCCACCCCACTGTGTGATGAAGTGGTGGTGGAGCCCACCCCACTGTGTGATGAAGTGGTGGTGGAGCCCACCCCACTGTGTGATGAAGTGGTGGAAGGGCCCGCCTCACTTTCGAGTAAGCAATATAAACAGGGCAAAAGGAAAGCAAAAAATCAAGTTGCGAGGGAAATTATTAGTAAAGATATGGTCAACCATTATTTAAGTTTGTACCCGGATACGACGCCCTATCCAAAGTATATGACAACGAATCAAATGGTCCGTTTTAATAGGAAAAAACGGGATAGGGTTCTTGCAAATGCTGCAGCTTGGTGGAGCAAGAACCAAGTGGTGGAGGAGCCCACCCCACTGTGTGATGAAGTGGTGGTGGAGCCCACTCTACTGTGTGATGAAGTGGTGGTGGAACCCACCCCACTGTGTGATGAAGTGGTGGTGGAGCCCGCCCTACTGTGTGATGAAGTGGTGGTGGAGTCCACCCCACTGTGTGATGAAGTGGTGGTGGAGCCCGCCCCACCGTGTGATGAAGTGGTGGAGGAGCCCACCCCACTGTGTGATGAAGTGGTTGTGGTGCCCGCCCCACTGTGTGATGAAGTGGTGGTGGAGCCCACCCCACTGTGTGATGAAGTGGTGGAAGGGCCCGCCTCACTTTCGAGTAAGCAATATAAACAGGGCAAAAGGAAAGCAAAAAATCAAGTTGCGAGGGAAATGATTAGTAAAGATATGGTCAACCATTATTTAAATTTGTACCCGGATACGACGCCCTATCCAAAGAATATGACAACGAATCAACAGGTCCGTTTTAATAGGAAAAGACGGGATAGAGTTCTTGCAAATGCTGCAGCTTGGTGGAGCGAGAATCAAGGGGCTTTGCAATAGGGGCCGTGCCATGCATGGATGTTATTTGCTTGAATGTATTTGTTTTAATAGAGAAAATATGCGAAAATCATGTCTGGGAAAAAAAGTTTGTAAGAGTGATATACTGAACAGTTTCACTTTTTCAAGCATTTTTCGAAAGCTTGAGTAATGTCCAAACTGGATGCATTATATTAACACATTTTTTCTTTTAATGTATGGTCTTGCCCTTTCACTGGCACAGTATTTGAAGGGTTATTTTTACACATGTTTAAATACCGTACTTGTATCACACATGACCACTTGCGAGTTTCGAGCTATCAGAATGTTGGAGCCAAAACATCTACATTTAGCAGTGTGATACTGATTTACGTTAGCGGTTACGTATCAGCTTTCCTCCAGAACGCACGTAGCGTGTTTTCATATGCGCTATTTCTGTCGGGTATGAATTCTCCTTCAACACATGTACTGTATATGTCTATGATCTACAAACATTGTTATGCGATTATGATACACTTGTAAGGTTAGTTAGCGGGAGTGTTGGGGCGGTACCCTGCAAGGACACTAAGTTGGGTTAAGTTAGTTGGTTTGGGTAAGGTAATGCAAATACTCAACTCTTAGCAAGATAAACAATAATAAAATACTATATCCTTTGACAACTAAAAAAAAAAACATAGGTAAATAAGGCTACACAAATATTCGGGAAGGATGTAGTATCCAGCCATATTGCCAGCTTTGTTTACATTACTCCTACAGTCGTGGTTACTTTCCTGTCTATTTTCAATTTTGTCTGTTATTCAGATGCTTATATTCTGGGTGTGGTGTTCCAAGTTGGAATCCCGGGAGGACCATATGCTTTCATTAGTTTATTAACCCTTACAGTCCCAGGCCCGAGTATATTCGTCAGTAGATAAGTAACTCCCCAGTCCCAGGCCCGAGTATATTCGTCAGTAGTGTATTTTTCTTGTAACTGCCTGTACAAGGTTTATTTTTTATTTATTTTTTATTTTTTTTTAAAGCCTTGTAAAAAAAAAAAAAAAAAAAAAGAAGAAAGTGAGAGATCCAGTCTTGCCTCATTTCTTGAGGTGAAAAGGTGGTCTCTGCTGCCATTTTCGCCACAGTGCTTGGGACTTTTGGGAACTTTCATTACTGTATCCTATGGTACGTACTCAACTACTCAACGGGTTAAAGTGCATTGGGTTTTGTAATTGATGATTAATGTTAAGAACGGGGTGTTACTTAATTTGCCCCCTGCTGGCAATATATATGAGGATGACAATAAGTTATGGGGGTGTGAGGGGGGCATTTATTGTATCCCACGGCAGTCATAATAGACGGGAACATGATCGAGAGCATACGAGTATCGCAAACAAAGCCGACGATACGCCCGAATACTACATTCTTACCAAATACTCTGCAACGTACCAAGTTAGCAAGTACTGACCTCTGGGCGGACATTTTGCTGTGAAGGCGGCGGCAGGAGCTGTGAGGTCTGCTGCTGTGATGGTGCTGTGCTCTCCAGGATGTAGGTCCGTTCATTGATGGGGAGGGCTGTGGGGGAGGTCATGGTGGAGAGGGGTGTGGTGGAGGTGGTGGAGAAAGTGTTATTGTGGTAAAGTTATAAGGGGTAGTTTTAGTAGAGGTGGAAGGAGTGGTGATGGAGAGAGTAGGGGTGGAGAAAATGTTATTGTGGTAGTTTTAGTATAGGTGGAAGGATTGGTGGAGGTACAGGTGGTGGTGGAGGGAGTAAGGGTGGAGAAAGTGTTATTGTGGTAATGTTGAAAGGTACCGCTATTGTATTATTATTGTTGGTTTTAATGCGATTTTAAGTAACAGTTAGGATAAGTTGAAATTTATGTTTGGTTATATTCTCCCCTTACTAATAATAATAATAATAATAATAATAATAGTTCTTAAAGCTAGCGCATGCTAAGCTAGCTAACGATAGCTCAATAAGGCCGATTAGGCGTATTTCCATTGGGGTCCTGTACTACTACCCCATCCCTTTGCTCATGAGGGATGGTAACGACTCAGTGCTTGTGAAAAATCTTTAATGCGCCGAGCGTGGGCGCGAACCCGGGCCTTCTGGGTGGAAGTCCGAGACGCTAGTCACTACACCAAGCGAGCCGCTATGACAGAATTTGAGGGACTTTGAAGTGACGCCTTCTCAAAATGGATTACTGTAGTGAAAGGGATGGTGAAATAGCGCTAATGAAGTATATATTAGTTATTATTGCAGAACCTAGATAGAATTGCGAAAGTAATGAGATTTGTTTTGTGTGTGCAGAAAGGTATGGAATTACAGATTATTTTACTGGCGAGTAAATTGTGATATCTTAGTAGGAACTATGAAACACTGGTAGAATAGTAGTAGTAGAGTGGATAACAGTGGAATAGTAAATAAAAGAGAATATACGTGGAAGAGTGAATAACAGTGAATACACGTGGAAGAGTGGATGAAAGTGATCCAGTTGGAAGGAAAATAAGGTGAGTTTAGCCAGCAATAGGCGTGTTAAAAGCGTGTGGTGCGGAAATGCGAGTTTTTTACGTTGTGCTACAGAGAGGATCAAGGGGAAACAGGAAGGATTTGGTTGATATTTAAAGTTCCAGTTTTTTTCCACTGTATATTTGTTTTCTCTAGTGTAGTTGTTCTGGTATTGTATATTTGTTTTCTCTAGTGTAGTTGTTCTGGTATTGTATATTTGTTTTCTCTAGTGTAGTTGTTCTGGTATTGTATATTTGTTTTCTCTAGTGTAGTTGTTCTGGTATTGTATATTTGTTTTTGTTTGTGTAGTTGTTCTGGTATTGTATATTTGTTTTCTCTAGTGTAGTTGTTCTGGTATTGTATATTTGTTTTCTCTAGTGTAGTTGTTCTGGTATTGTATATTTGGATATACTTTAATCACTAGGATTTTTTCTCAATATCCTATGACTTAAATTGCTTCAAACTCCGTGTTTCCAGGCATTTTGGCTCGAACGTCCCTTGATTTTGGCCCTGTCACACTTTCAACTATGGGGGAGGCACTCGTTACAGGCAGTTCTGTCTTTTGCCTCCCTCAATCACATAGAATTTGTTTTTTAGACGATTTTATGAAGCTTGGGAAGGATTAATGGTAGTTAAAAGGATTACTTGAGATACCGTAGTCCGTAGCCTTTTAATGAGTAGACGGCCTTCCTAAGTTATACACAATCGTCTAATAGTCGCCAGAATATAATGAAAAGTACATCACCGTACTTAGAAGGGGTTAATCCACATTGATTGAGAAAGGATTGGCCCGAAATTGATCCCAGATTGCAAAGGTAATGCGATTTTTACAGTGGACTTCGTGGAACTTTGTGCATAGTCTCGGTCAAAAGTACCCTTCTCTTTGTGTAGTGAATTAACCCATTGAGTACCGGTACCAGGGACGTCCCTTTCATCATATTCTGGCAGCTATTGGACGATTGTATACAGCTTAGGAAGGACCTCTTATCAATAGTAAGGCTTCAAACTATCTCAACCAACCCTTTTTATGTACCGGTACCACAGATCCTTCCTAAGCTGCAGAATATCGTCAAAATATAGCTAGAGTACTGGAAGGGTTAAGGGGGGATGGGCGTATTTATTTCATCATTTATATATCTTTTTATCATGTTTTCAGTTTCCTCCCTAGACCTCCATCAAGCTTACCCCCACTACCCCACACCCTCCTTCAAAATAATTTTTTAAATTTTTCGATAGAAGAATGTCGCGGCCAAAGGCCGATTCCTCTTACATCACAGGCTCGCTATCGCTCGCCAGGAAAATATCGACACCTAAATGACACGAAAAGTTTTAATATTGACAAAAAAATGGGGCAAAACGTCTTACGGTGACAGTGGCCGGTTTTTTGTCTATTAATTCATGTATTCATATATTTTTTTAGTTTCCTCCCTAGACCTCCATCAAGCTTAGAAAACCACCCTCTAGACCCCCTTCAAGGTAAATCTGTACGTCCCTCTTAAACTTACAGGCTCGCTATCGCTTGCTAGGAAAACAAATCTACATTTAAATGACACGAAAGGTCTTAAAATTGACAACGAAATGGGGCGAAAGGTCTTAAAATCGCCAAAGTAATGGGCCGAACGTCATAAAATCTGGAAACTAATGGGGCTAAACATGAGGTAGAAGGGGGGGGGGCAAGACAAACGAACCCCTCTCTCCCCTTAATAACGCCGTATATTGAAGGCAGGGAATCATTTAATAATCCCTTCTGTATCGGTGACATCTTTCTCAATATATGTTCTGACTATTACACGATGTCATGCAGTTTAGAAGGTGCCTCTAACAATAATTAACAGGCATCGAACCGTCTCACTTAACCCTTTTGACTACCGTACCACAGATCCTTCTGTATCGGTGACATCTTGCTCAATATATGTTCTGACTATTACACGATGTCATGCAGTTTAGAAGGTGCCTCTAACAATAATTAACAGGCATCGAACCGTCTCACTTAACCCTTTTGACTACCGTACCACAGATCCTTCTGTATCGGTGACATCTTTCTCAATATATGTTCTGACTATTACACGATGTCATGCAGTTTAGAAGGGGCCTCTAACAATAATTAACAGGCATCGAACCGTCTCAATTAACCCTTTTGACTACCGTACCACAGGTCCTTCTCAAACTGCACAGAATCGTCTAAATATAGCTAGAGTATAATCAAATGGACGTCGCCGGTACAGAAGGGGTTAATAACTCATTTGTTATACTAAATTTGTTATCCTTTGTGAAAAGTTAGGAAATTCGTGGAAAAAATGGAAAAATCGTAATTGCAACCCGAACTCGCCCGGTCCCTCTCTCTCTCTCTCCATCTCTCTCTTGCACAATGATTTCCAAGAGGAACCCCTTGAATCCTCCCCCCCCACCCCCCCACACCCCAATCGACTCGCTCTCACTCTCTATCTCTCTCTCTTTCTCTATCTATCTTTCTCTATCTATCTTTCTCTAAAAAAAAATCTACAACTACAATTTAATTCCTATCTGGCTTATGTTCACACACTCTCACTCTCTCTCTCTCTCTCTCTCTCTCTCTCTCTCTCTCTCTCTCTCTCTCTCTCTCTCTCTCTCTCTCTCTCTCTCTCTCTCTCTCTCAGCAACAGAAAGCAAAGGGTAGTCATAAACGGTAAGGCATCTAAATGGACCAATGTAAGTAGCGGGGTACCCCAGGGATCGGTACTAGGACCAATTATCTTTCTAATTTACATCAACGACATAGATGAGGGTCTCACCTGCACAATCTCAAAATTTGCTGACGATACAAAAATTGCAAATA
Organism: Paralithodes platypus; assembly: GCA_032716605.1. Classification (NCBI taxonomy): domain Eukaryota; kingdom Metazoa; phylum Arthropoda; class Malacostraca; order Decapoda; family Lithodidae; genus Paralithodes; species Paralithodes platypus. The sequence continues at coordinate 48,184,497 of CM064551.1, read as the reverse complement.
GCGTACTCTCAAAAGAACAAGTTGACGATATGCAACACAATCTAGATAAATTGTCATGTTGGGCCCAAATTTGGCAAATGAGTTTCAATGCGGATAAATGTAAAGTACTACATGTCGGATACCTAAATGAGGAAAGCAAACTATTCGATGAATGGCACTCAGCTTAAGAATGTAAACAGAGAAACTGATCTGGGAGTAACAATATCGAGTAACCTAAAACCGAGTCAACAATGTTCAGAAGTTGTTAAGAAGGCAAACAAAATAATTGGCTTTATAGGCAGGTCATTTGAGCATAAATCCAAAGAAGTTATCCTAACCCTTTACAATTCCTTAGTCCGCCCTCTTCTGGAATACTGCGTTCAATCCTGGTGCCCTTATTACCAAAAAGATATAAACAAGCTAGAACGAGTTCAACGTAGAGTTACCAAAATGATACCTAGCCTAAAGAACAAACCATACGAAGAGCGTCTTAGAGAATTAAATATATTTCCTTTAACCCAACGCAGATTAAGAGGTGACTTAATTCAAGTGTTCAAAATCATCAAAGGCATCGACAATATGAACTGTAGTAAGTACTTCACTATCGACCAATCTAATTACACGCGGGGAAACGGTTGCAAAATTATTGGTAAATCTTTTAACTCGCACGAATCTAAGAATTTCTTCTTCAATCGAGTTGTCAACTTGTGGAATGGGCTTCCCCGAGACGTTATAGACTGCAGCACCGTTGATTCATTTAAATTCCGCCTAGACAAATATCTCGCATCAAACCCGCGACTGACTGCGTTTGTAAATGAATAACTTTATCCTCCCCTCAGTTACTAACCCATATGTCCCCTACTAACTTCCTAGTCCTGCCACGTTAGTGGCAGGGCAGTAGTTCCCTTTCCAATGTTCCCTTACCCACTCTAAACCACTGTTTGGACACTTGATCCTCAGTGTTTTGGAGGACAAGCAGCCTAGAAGGGTCACTAGATTTGTTGTTGCTTGATTTCCTTCTCTCTCTCTCTCTCTCTCTCTCTCTCTCTCTCTCTCTCTCTCTGACACAATAAACGTTTTCAAGGGAAGGCTTGACCTCTATCTAGAGGGGGCTGGGGTGATATGGAAAAAAACAAAGAGTTTATAAGGCCGGATTACCTAGTAGGAACCCCGAGGTCTGTGTGGTCTATGTATCTATGTAACTCTATGTAACTCTCTGCCAGTTTGTTTTCTATAGCTTAATTTAATTCCTATGTTTCTTAGGGTCCTTGCCATTTTAATTATATTTATTGTCCTCGGTAATGTCTGCCCCGAGTGTAATTTATATTGGATATATTTGCTCTTATTAATCGAATTAATTCATTTCACTCCCAACACCAAACACCTCCCAACGAAATTAATGAAAGCATGTGGTCCTCCCGGGATTCGAACCTGGGGTACCACATAGATTTTAAACACTAACCATTAGGCCTACACTACTTACCAGGTACCGTACCAATGCCTTCTCTATACAAGGCCTGAGCGATAGGTCCGTGACGTCACAGCTTTAGGTAGACCGTCTCCCCGCGCTCTGAGCCGCTCTCCCAACTCTCCCTTACCACCACTCTCAACCCAAGACTTTCCCTGAAACTCGCTAAACCCTACACGTCCCTTTTACAGTAGACATTTCTGACTTGCATTTGCCCCTCACATTCGTATAATTTATTTGAAAACTAGGTTATGAATATAAATAAAATATATTATAAAATCATTCCTATTTCATTAAGCTATGCATAATGCAAGAGCGGATATCTAATTCGATAAAATAAATATGATTTCCAACTTAATTGACATAAATATACTCATCACTTATGTGGGAAGTAGGCTATGAATATAAACTGGATAAATATTTGTAAATCATGTCCATTTCATTAAGCTAAGCATACTGCAAGAGCGGATAAAAAGTCACAAAATAGACACTATTTCCAAATGTTATTTACATGAATATCGCCATAAATATCATCAACTCTTTACATATACAGTTCAATCGCCCACTTTTCTTCTCACACAAACTCTTTCATCAAGTTTTACTTCTAACTCTCCACCTTAATTATAATTTAAATCCACTTAACTCTTTCACCCACTTCAATCACAACCACATCAACCCACCCTCCACCGCAACTCATTACATTCATTATATTGCATCACTTAAGGTGGCGTCACATGAGCTATTTATTTAGAAATTGTTTGGAGCAATTAAGATATGATGGCTTTATATAATTATACAGTATTAGAAGAAATAAGCCACCTAAGATAATCTACATTAAATCTAGCTTTACTTAGTAATTTGGAAAAGCCCTGAATGTCAATAGAAAGAGCTTGGCCATGGAAAATTGCCAGAAACACACGCACATGTGACTCAGCCTTTAGCCTATGTCAAAGTCTGAAGCTTCCTCTTTTTCCCTGACAATTTGTTTTGATTTATGAAGTCGTTTTCTTTAGTACACAAATTATTTAGCAAGGCAACAGTAACCAGCAAGATAGGTTATAACTTGGAGATAATCCATACATTTCTCAATATCATCATCCGTTACCTCTATATCAAACCTATGCATGTGTAGCAAATCATTATTTTCCATTTTCTCCCACTTTTCCTCTTCAAAATCTTTTAAATCAACACTCTGGTTATGGAACGGTATCCTCAGTACTGACATCATCCTCAATTTGTTTTCACACTCAAACGCTTGCCGAACAGATATGTTATAATTGCAACCTGCAAGCTGCCGATATTTGCCGATATTTTCCAGTTGATCCGTTTGAAATTTTCCTGGCAATATGTACTTCATTTTAAGTTCGCCTATACAATAATCTGTTATATGTAATATTGCAGTGGTTGTATGTTTGAGAGCAGTAAATGTTTCATTGGTCAGTTTTCCAGCTACTTCTGTCATGCCATCCCAAAGATTTAACCAATTGAGAAAGTAATGCAAGAACATATATTTTTCATAAGTTTCATCATTAGTCAATGGGGCAGCATATTTGTTATTAAGACGAATACCTTTATATGTAGATTTGACATTCATTACCGTCCACCACACATAGATTATTTGTATGTATTTTGCAACATCTTCATAACATGGCAAATTATGTTTTTCTCCTAGAGTTAGTAATGCATTAATAGTATACTCATTGAAAATGTGTACAACTAAATTGACATTTTGTTTTTCAAGATTTGAGGGTGACAACGACTTTAGTGTAAGCTTATATGCACAGTTAGGCAACTTAGATGGAACTGCTGCTTTACAAATCCTTGTTTTGCCTAATTTAGCCGTAAGCGTCCTTCCAGTTCTCTCATCAAAGTATGAAGTCTCCCTCTCTATATCATCTGGATGGAAGTGTAGTTCACACACCTGTAAATAGGTGGGAGTGGTTTATGTTACATATATGTTTGAATGTATATGTTCGTGATTTAAATATTGTTGATAGGCATAATATATATATATATATATATATATATATATATATATATATATATATATATATATATATATATATATATATATATATATATATATATATATATATTTATTATCATCGCGCACAATTTGGCTCAGTAACATTTCCTATTAATTAATATAAGTAGGTACCCGGTAGTATATAGCCATTTACCACCACAAAAAAAAAAAAAAAAAAATCCTAAGTATGTAATCTTCTCTACTACAGACACCCTGCAATATTTTTGCAATATCAAACAAAATATGGTCAACAAATGGTTGCTAAACGTAAGATTAATGGCTATTTTGCTATTACCCTAAATTAATATTCCTACGTACCGTATGGGTAATAGGATGATTGTGTGTATATATATATATATATATATATATATATATATATATATATATATTGAGAATATATCACAAATACACGTGAGTCGCTAAATGTTTCTAGTCTCTCTCTAGACTGCCGTGGTGTAATTGATTAAAGCGTCGGCTATCGTCCTGATGGTCGATGGTTCGATCCCCACTGAGAGACTAGAAACATATATATATATATATATATATATATATATATATATATATATATATATATATATATATATATATATATATATATATATATATATATAATAAAAGCGCTATTAACCCAGAATATTATTCATATACTGGATGACATAATTATGCTTAAAAACCGTAAGTTGTAAATATAAGAAAACCAGGAGAATCAGAGAAAATTGAACAAGAAAAGGGAGGACTATTATAGTTCATATTACTGTAGCTAATTTCAATGTACCGGTGTATAAATTATAATGAACTGGCTACTACGATTACTATAACCAATACCGTTCTTGCAATAGAAAACAACTCTTAAAACATTATTCAGATACTTGTATATGTGAGTATATAAAGCTTTTGGTGTGTAAAAATACCGCGGCCTTGACATTATTGTGGCCGCCACTTGACCGTGACCGTCGCCATATTTGGGTAATAATAATAATAATAATAATAATAATATTTATTCAGTTAGCAATTTACAGAGTTGGTACCACATAGTTTGTTACAAATATGACATGTACCAGCCTTGCATAATTCCAACTAAGGATAGCCCAATAAGGCCGTTAGGCGTATTTCCATTGGGGTCCTTGTGGGATTAGGTTAGCTGGGGAAAATGGGGAGGATAAAGAAATAGATACTTTAGAGAAAGTATTTCTAGGGGGTTATTTTAAGATACCTTACATCCTATAGTAAATATCAGTAATCCGTAATCAGTAATTTATTTCAGTTTGGTTTGTCTATCTCTTATGTCGTATTTAGTAGTAGACATAAGCTTGGTGCTCCCTTCTCGCAGCTGTCCGGTTCAGGTGTTCTTTCAGGCTACGTCTGAAGGAATACAGTGTTCTCTTTTCACGGACTGACTGGGGTAGTCGTTCCAGTCTTTGATGGCGGTGAAGAAGAATGTTTGCTTACCCTGTCCTTGGATTCTCGGGACCTTAAAATTAAACATCCTGTTTCTTGTATTATGTCCACTCCTCTCATTTGCTTTAACAAAATCATTCTTTAGATACTCTGGAGCTCTGTCATAGAACATTTTGAAGGCATTAGTGAGCCTGATTTGTTTGGCCCTGTCAGAGACATTGAGCATACCTAGTGACTGAAGTTGTTCCTGGCCAACATGTGATCTGGGTCCTAGGTTCAGCATGAACCTAACCATTTTATTTTGAGTGACCTGAAGTTTGTGCTGTGCTAATTTAGATGATGCAGAGTACCAGGATGACACAGAATAGTCAAAATGACATTGAACAAGCGCTTGGCAGAGGGTCTTTTTGGTCGCCGCGGGCAAGCATCCCACCTGTCTATACAGGTATTTTATACGTGCTCTACACTTACTCAGGATAGATTCCAAAATTGTTTCACCTGACAAACTCGCGTCCAGTTTTAGTCCGAGATATTTAACTTGTGACACTGTTGTTATAGGAATATCATTACAGTTGACCGAGAAGCCCACAATGTCTTTCAGTTTGCGTTTTGTTCCACATAAGATGGCTTCCGTCTTGCCCAGGTGAAGAGATAGTCTATTGTCCACTAGCCATTCACTACATGATGCTAGTTCTTTGGAAAGTGAAGCGGCAATACTTATTGGGTCTTTTCCTGAAACCAGAAGCACGCTGTCGTCTGCATACAGTAATAATTTACATGAGACGCTCAGTTCCATGTCGTTCACATAACAGAGAAAGAGTAAGGGACCAAGGATGCTTCCCTGCGGGACCCCACAGTTAATTGGCATAGGATCAGATATATTACACCAATTTTGACTCTTTGGGTTCTACCACTAAGATAAGATTTAAACCAGTTCACAGACCCTATGCCCATTGCTTGTAGTTTATTACATAGGATATCATGGTCTACTGTGTCAAACGCTTTTTGTAGATCAAGAAGAACCATACCGGTGTAGTTACCTTTAGACATTTCTTTACGAATGTGATCCGTTAAGTGGATGAGACAGGAGTCTGTCGAGTACATGCATCTGAAACCTGATTGAAACTTATAGAATAGATCATTTTGTTTGAGGTAGTGTTCAATTTGGGTGTATACCGCTCTTTCAAGGATTTTAGATACAATACATAATATGCTAACTGGTCTGTAGTTGCCAACTTCTAGTTTATTTCCTTTCTTGAATAGAGGGGTTACAATAGCTTCCTTCAGTTCAGCAGGTACTGTGTTGGTGTTAATTGACAAGTTGATGATGTGGGTTAGGGGGCCTGCTATACCAAGGGCTCCATCTCGTAGAAATTTGGCAGGAATTTTGTCTGGTCCTGTGCTCTTATGTACATTTAGGTTAGACAGCTCGTCAAAAGTGTATTTTGGTGTAACATTTTGCAATCCAAATGTGTTCGGGTGTATGTCTTTATCTCTGTAGAAATTACGAAAGGTGGCCGTTGTTGTCGTTTATTTATTGAGAGGTTGAGGTAGGTTCTGTGCAAGTGTGTTTGCTATGGAAGTGAAGGAGTTGAAGTAGGTTGAAATTTGTCGTTTATCGTGGCAAACTTGATCATTAATGGTGAGAGCAATATTAGTGTTAGACGAATCCCTTGTCTTGTTGCTGTAGCCTGTTGTGTTTAGGTGCCTCCATAGTTTCTTTGGGTTATTCTGATATTCCTCTGCCTTATTGTGAAAATAATTAGTTTTCGCTGATTTTATTTTCCTACTTAGTTTATTCCTGGCCCTGTTGAACTCATGTTTCAGACCTTGATCCTGTCTATGTTTCGCTAGCCTTTTTAACAGATTGTCTCTGTGTTCCAGATGGTGTAGTATGTCATTGTTGATCCATGGGTCTGACCTTGCTTTAATTCGTATGTCTTTCAGAGGAGCTATTTCGTCTAGGATGTTTGTGATGATGGTTCTGAAGCCAACCCATGCGTCATTAACGTTTGTACTTCCAAACACTGGAGACCAGTCTGTATTCCATAAAATGTCCAGAAATGTTTCTTTATTGTAGTTTCTGAGTGACCTTGTTTTGATAACCTTGTGATTCTCTAGGGTAATTTGTGTGGTTTTCCGTGTGCAATTTATGACGAAGTGATCACTTATCCCAGTCTGTATAACCCCTGATTGGGATATTTTGTCCTCTCTGTTACAGTTTATGTGGTCTAATATTGTGGCAGTGTTCTCAGCGATACGTGTGGGGGTTGTGATGAGTTGTTTGTTATTGTGCATTGTCAGTATATGCCTATATTCTCATACAAGCCTATCATTTCGTTGTTTGTAACACAGGTTAAAATCCCCTAGTATGATGGATTCATTCCGAGGGTCTAGCGATGACAAAGTTCGTTCAAATTTGGTCAAGAATTGTGTGTCGGCTGGTGGCCTATAGCATACCCCAATTGTGATGGGTCTTGTCCTCGGCAGGTGTAGGTCGATCCACAGAGCTTCGTGATTTTCTACATGGAGGTCGGTCCTAGTTGTGTGTGTGAGGTTGTTTTTTACATACAGACATACTCCTCCCCCATGCCTATTGCGATCGTTCCTAACCATATTGAAACCTTGAATGTTTATTTCACCATCGTTTATACTTGAATCCAGCCAGGTTTCTGTGATTGCAATTATTGAAGCTTTGGCCTTATTAGCTAACAAGTTTATTTCTGACACTTTATGGTACATTGATCTGGCGTCAATGTGGATAAGATGGAGCCCTTTGTTGGTGAACACTCTGTATTCATATTTGATTTTGAATGTATCCTGGCTGGATTCTGAGTTGTTAATACTTGGATCATTTACATTAATATTCGGTAATGAATGCAAGGCACACTTATTGCAAAGGAATTCCCGTTCTTCACTGTTGGTCTTCTTAGAGATGCACTTCATGTGAGCTACATGTTTACACTTTACACAGTTTTGGATCTTCTGACGTCATGTTATGAGTGATTCACAAATAAAACAAATGGTTTCTCGATGTTGTACAGCTGAGTTCCTACATTTAACACATTCAACTTCGTTTCTACTGTTAACGTAAGTACATCGGTTATGAACAATTTCATTACAACTGTTGCATTGTAAAAGTGAACTCCTATTGTTGAAACCAATATTACAGACTATACATAGTTTTTTCTTACTGTTTATCATACGACTGGAGGTGTGGTTTGGTCCGCGTCGATCAGCTGTTTGTGCGGGAGAGGGTAGGGGATACTAGCGGTCGGGCTGTGGTTGTTTGCTGTTGTTGTTGTTGTTTTCATTGTCCGTTGATGCTGCTTCCCTGTTGATGTATTTGCGAGTGCTACCTGTTTTTATTGTTGTTCTTGTTGCATGTTGTGCTACTTGGGTCGCCAATATCTGTGGTATTAATGGTAATGCTGTGGGTAATGTAGAGTTGGTGGAGTGGGTAATTGCTAATTCCCTGCATTTATCGCATTCCATTTATTTTCTGCTGTTAACATAAGTACATCGATCGTGTACTGTTTCATTACAAATACTACATTGTGATGTTGGACTCCTTTTGTTGAATCTAATATCGCACACTGTACATAAATTATTTGTATTGTTCGTCGTACGTCTGGCGGTGTGGTGATCAGCTGTGCTGCTAGGGTGGGGACTGTCTGTGGCTATGTCTCCCCCTGTGACCCCTCCCTGCCCCACCTGTATTTGCTGTTTGATGATGTTGTCCTTATTCCTGGCTGCTAATGCTGCTCCATTGTTGATGTTGTTGCGACTGATGCCTTTCTTCCTAGCTGCTCCAGTTACATGTTGAGCCACCGATAGTGTTGGGTTGTGTTGTGGGTTGAATTGGAGCGTGACGGGAGACTGGGTCGCCGACCGTGTTGGGTTGTGTTGTGGGTTGAATTGGAGCGTGACGGGAGGCTCGGGTACCTGTAGGCCCGGTTTGTAATAACGAATTTTTCTGCTAGGGACTGTTGAAATGACGGTGTCTGTCTTACTTGGTTGGTGGTGAGGTTTCTTCAGTGTTGACCTAGGGCCGGGGTTGGTCTCTACATCTCCGCAGCTAATTAGAGTGTAGCACAATAGGTGTTGTAGCGAGGTTGTGCCAGAGTACTTGCCAAGCCGCTGTGTCTTTCCGATATATAAACTAGACCAGGCAGGAATGGTGACAGAAGGTTCACTTAT
>CM064551.1:48167926-48170426 GCA_032716605.1 Paralithodes platypus | reverse complement strand
CTTAGAGTAAAATAACATACTTAAGACACTCAACACGGGCTTTCGTAAAAAAACGGTATGTTTAACAAAACCTCTTAGACTTCTTCCACTGATATCATCAACCTCTACGATGAGAGTAAAGCTGTTGTAGTATTCTATACCTTGATTTTCAAAAGGCCCTCTTTGACAAAAGTTCCCCCACAAACGTTTACTGCATAAAACTAAAAGCGCATGGAATAACAAGGGACGGTGTGTTGAATATGGATAGAAAATTGGACTCCAGCGACAGAAAGCAAAGAGTAGTGCCATAAACGGTTTTAAGGCATCTAAATGGACCAATGTAAGTAGCGTGGTGGTACCCAAGGGCTCGGTTATAGGACCAATTTCTCTTTCTAATGTACATCAACGACATAGATGAGGGTCTCACCTTCACAATCTCAACATCTGCTGACGATACAAAAAAGGCAAATAGCTTACTCTCAAACGATCACATTGACGATATTGCAACACAATCTAGATAAAATTGTCACAGTGGGCCCAAATTTGGCAAATGAGTTTCAAGGCGGATAAATGTAAAGTACTACATATCGGGCATACCTAAATGAGAACGCAAACTATTCGATGAATGGCACTCAGGCTTAAGAATGTTAAACAGAGAAGAAAGAAGAACCGATCTGGGAGATGTAGGTAACAATATCGAGTAACCTCAAAACCGAAGGTCAACCATGTTCAGAAGTTGTTAAAGAAGGCCAAACAAAATTAATTGTTTTGCTTTATAGGCAGATCATTTGAGCATAAATCCAAAGACGTACATCCTAATCTCCTTTACAATTCCTTAGTCCGCCCTCTTACTGGAATACTGCGTTCAATGCTGGTGCCCTTATTCACCAAAAAGACAATTAAAACCAAGCTAGAACGAGTTCACAATACAAAACGTAGAGGTACCAAAATGATACCTAGCCTACAGAAACAACAAACCATTACGAAGAGCTGTTGGGTTAGAGAATTAAATCTATTTCCTTTTAACCCAGCGCAGATTAAGAGGTGACTTAATTCACAAGTGTTCAAAATCATCAAAGGCTATCGACAATATGAAACTGTTAGTAAGTACTTCACTATGCGACCCAATCTAATTTACCACGCGGGGAAACGGTTGCAAAAGTATTGGTAAATCTTTTAACTCACACGAATCTAAGAATTTCTTCCAATCGAGGTGGCAAATTGTGGAATGGGCTAACCCGCGATGTTATAGGACTGCAAGCGACCGTTGATTCATTTAAATTCCGCGGCTAGACCAAATATCTTCAATATCAAACCGCGACTGACTGCGTTGTAAATGAATAACTTTATTTTCTTCCTCCCCTCAGTTACTAACCCATATGTCACGTAATAACTTCCTAGGCCTGCCACTGTTAGTGGCAGGGACAGTAGTTCCCTTGCCAATGTTCCCTTACCAACTCTAAACCACTGTTTGGGACACTTGATCCTCAGTGTTTTGGAGGACAAGCCGGCCCTAGAAGGGTACACTATATCTGTTGTTGGCTTGATTTCCTTTGTACTCTTCCTTTGTGACTCCTTTGTACTACTTATGAACAAATTAACAAGTATACATTACACTGTATTATGATGCAAAAATATGTATGTGTGGTGAGGAAATAATTTGTGTTTGTACAGAGAGAAGAGGAGAGAGGATGACGAGACAGGAGAGGACAGATGAGAGGATGAGAGAGAGATGGAGAGAAGAGAGGAGAGAGAGGAGAGGAGAAGAGAGAGGAGAGAGAGAGAGACGAGCAGAAAAACGTACGGGAAAAATTTCAAGCGTTTTCTCCTAGATCTGTTCCTTCTTATATGAACACCCCACACTCAAAAACACCACGCACACACAAGAAACGTACACCCACACTCTCTCTCTCTCTCTCTCACACACACACACGACACACACACACAAACACACACACACACACACACACACCACCTTGTATAACCCAATAATTGTACCATATTTTTAACTGCATAAACCCCTAAGGATATGTTAACCCTTTCAGTGCCGGTGTGCTATACCTTTCAACTTTATGCTGGGCTATCTAGTTGGCGTATTCTAGTCAGTTTAGGGGAAAAGGTCTCTAGCAATTTAACACAGGGCTTCGAAACTATTTCTGTTTAAGTCTTTGTTATCGATAGATCTTCTTTAAAGATCACAAAATCGTCTAAATACAGGTAGAAAATAAAACTAAATCTTTCAGCTATGGGGGACGGGCACTCGCGACAGGCAGTTTCTGCCTGTTGTATCCCTCACTCACATAGCAAAAAAAACATGGTTTAGAGAAAGGGCGTGAACCCATAAGCTGCCAGAACCAATGTTGACGATAATAGGCGATAGGGGGGGGGGGGGTGGTGTTGACAAGCGCCTCTGTGATACCGGCTAAAACTGCCCCCCCCCCCCCCCCCCACACCACACCACCACCACCACCACCACACACCACCACCACCATGTCCAATAACACAACAATAATGGGTGGGT
>CM064551.1:48076418-48167826 GCA_032716605.1 Paralithodes platypus | reverse complement strand
GATAATTAAGAACAGGAAATTAATAAGATCTAAAGTGTTTAACAATGTATAAGACAAATTTAAAAGATAGTCAGAAAAGTGTAGGTTAACAAGAAAAGTAGGATGACTTAGGGAAAAAAATATATAATATATACAGTATATGGAAAACATGTAAATTTGTAGAATCATGCCCAATCGCTTAGGAATTGAAAACAATCAAAACAAAAAAATTGATGTACAATAATATCCTCTTCATCATCAGGGGGGGGGGGGTTATTTAGGGTCGCCGTTAGTCTTGGTGAAGGTCTGGTTTATTTGGTGGTGGTGGTTGTGGCTTTGACCTTGGGGGTTCACTTTCACTTTGGAAGCGAGGGGTGGATATACTGTTAGGTCTGTCGTTAGGAATGTGGGTCTGGGTGAGAGCTGGCCCGGGGCCAGTTTTGGAGGGTGGTTTAAATGGTTTCGGTCGGGGGTAGTGATAGGGGGGGTTTAAAGGTGAAACGGGCAGGTCGAGTCGGGGTTGTTGTTGCGGAAGAGGTTGTTGCTGGGGAGGGGTTGAATTGTGTAGAGAGTTGGGGTCGTGAGTGGTGTTGGGGGAAGGGTGAGTAAGGCTGGAGGTTGAGAGTTTATGATGATCGGGTGGTTTGGAGGTTTGGAGTGTGGGAATTTGATAGGGAGATGGTGGGGGGTCTGGGCAGGCAGGGTTGTGGTTTGAGAGGGGTTGAATTTGGACTGATTTTATTTTCGGGAGAGACGTGAATGGGATTTCGAGGAGTGGTTGAGGTTGAGAGGTTGATTATGTTGTTTGGGGCGAGAGAGAGGGTAGTATTTTGGGGTTTAGCCAAGGTGGAAAAAGTTTTGTGGTTGGATTGGGATGGGCGTGGTATTTTGTCGAGCGGGATCTTTGGGGGTGGAATTTGGGGCGGATGGGGTAACGGTGAAGAGGGGGGTAAGATAGGGGGGAAGGGGGAGGGGGGGCTTATGTTGGGGGGTGATTTTTCGTTCTGAATGTGGTCGTGAGAGGTTAGGCTGGCAGGGTGGGAATTGGTGGAGGTTGAAAGTTTAGCTGGGCTAATGATGGTGGGAGGCCGACTGGTGAGCAGGTGTTCGGTACGCATGAGGGGGGGGGGGGGGAAATCACTTTGGTGGGGGTCACGCGTGAGGGGGGGATTAACGGCATGTGTGGGAGGATCAGAGTGGTGAGGTGTGAGTGATCTAGGAAACGGAATTTGTTGGTGGGACTTGGGAGGATTGGTGGGGGAAGAGTTAGGCATATGACACGGGTTATTGGGAGAGGACTGATGTACTGATTCGTGGTTGTTAAAAGTACGAATTGGGGGAATTTTCTTGGTGGCAGTCACGGTCTGTTTAGGTGTTGTTGTTGTTGTTGTTTTTCCCCAAGCTGCCTGGCCGAACAGCCCCAAGGCCCCGAGCAAGGCCAAGGCCATAACCGAGCGCCCCCACAGAACCCTCCCTGCCGACCACAATAAAGCCTGGGTGACCGAAGCCACTCCATAGCGGGGAGCTGAGGAGGGTGCGGAAACGCCCGGGAAACCAAAGCCCCACCCAGGGCCCTGTGCCCCTCAGCAATTATGAAGAGAAAGTTGAGGGGCAAAGGAAAGATGTGACGCTTTGGCTTCCAATCTTGGTAGATTAGGAGGTCAATCCACGCAAGAAACGCTGTCACTTGAGATCTAGAAAATATATAAGTAAAAGGAACAGTCAGAGTAAGCTATGGGTATGGCAGAGATCGCTCAGTTCTCACTCTGATAGACCAGCCCATCACCATTGTTATGTTATCTGGGATTGGTGAGTTTGTCTGTCATGAGAGGGCGAGTCAAGTGTGGGGTTTTGAAGTTTTCTAGGGGTGTGAATTGTGTGGGGGTGGAAGGGAGCTACTGACGGAAAACTGTCACAAGGGAAATTTTGTTGGTGGGGGAATGGCTGAGCATTTGTGGGGGCATGGGGAAAACATTGTTGGGTACATAGGTTGGCATTTTCCTGGAACATGGGTACATAAATATTTGTTAGAATGGTTGTTACATACATCCGAGTCTGTCCTGGAAACATGGGAGGATTTATCCTGGACAGATGGGGGTCTGGGTGATTGACAGGTAAATTGTGGGGATGGGGTGAGTAGGTCAGTTTGGAGAGATTGTTGCGGAAAAGATTTGTCATTTGGTAGGATGGATGAAGGAGACATTGATGGAGATTTTGGTTCTGGTGCTGGATTATGGGGCAGAGGTAGGTTGGTGAGCGGGGGTGTTACTGGAGGTGGATTCAAGAGCGGTTCGGGTAATGTTGGAGAGGGTGACAAGGGAGGGGGGGAATAGGAGGTAGGCGGAGCTGTAGCATTCTTGGTTGATGCGGGTGTTTGAAGGGGTTCACCGAGGTTGGGCATGTGGAGATGATGGTGGGGGGGGGGTGAGATTGACAGTTTTGAGGGGGGGACAGGTAATGAATATGAGGAAGTGAGAGGCGTGACAGGTTGTTGAGGGATTGACGGGGGTGAAGGTTGGTCTTGGGTGACAGGGGCATGTGAGAGAGTGGAGGGGGGCTCATTTTCTGACCAGCATTTTTTAGGGGTGACATTGAAAAATAATTGGTTACTGTGGGGGTGACCATTTCTGCGTGCTGTGGTTTGTTGGCAGGCATAGAAAAAGGATGGGGTTTATGGGGTAACACAATTGGTGGAAGATTATCATTGGATGGCTGGGCAGGGGAAAATATAGGGATGGTCAGAGAGGATAGAGGCAAGGAAGAGTGTACTGGGGTTGGACTTTTACCGGAAGTCATTTTGGAAGGGTGCACAGAGTTTTCTTTAGGGGGATGGAGGGACTTATCGATGATAGTGTTCAGTGGAGGAATACGTTTACTTTCTTGGATAGGGGCTGAAGGGTTGGATAGGGGATTCATCGAACTGAGTAGGCATTCTTCTCTGATGGAGAGCATATGTTCTTCGAATGAGCCGTATGGGTCAAGATGGGCGGTGATGTGGGGTGGGAGGATGTCTAATAATGCGGTGAATAAGAGTTCATTTTGTTGCTCGTCATCTTCAGAGCTATACGTGGTCCTCACGTATCTGTAGAGTTGTATGAGGGTCACATTGATATCCCCTTCATACTTGATCTCGTCGACTTTTTTTATTATTTCGGGGGCGACGAGGGCACCCAAAAGTGGCCCTAAGGTCCGGATCACGAGGGATCGAAACTGGTTCCAGGTAATCTCTGGCGTTACCTGTTTAACAATTTGGGAAACGGCTTTTCCCAACTGCATAATGTGTAATAATGCAACGGCGATTTTGTCGCGGTCATTTTGAAGTGCCACATCTAACACTGGTTTTACTATGTCTAAGTAAGTGGCAATATCATACGTGTTTACATCATACTTGGGAATGTGTGTGAGTGTCATAGCGAGCTGCCATTTTTGCAATGTTGCCATGCTTCTACTGTTCCAAACTTGCAGTGTAATGCAACCTTTTATCCGAATCAAGAACCACCGCTGCCGCCAATGTTATGCCCTGTTTTTCTACAGGATTAACTTGGGTAATGTGAGTTCTAACTGACTGGGTATATAAGGCTGCATGCACAAAACAAGGTATGAGGAATAGAGAACACAAAAGAAACACACGGTAACAAGACACACGATTACGTTTATTGATATATACACTTCTGAATACTCGTGCAAGACAATATGATAGAATTGAACAACACTAGCATAAGTGGATCTGGATGGAGCCTAGTCTCCCACTTCCAACGTTCAGGTATTAATCTTCTGATCACTGGCTTTATTCACAAGTTTATATACTGGAGACCATCAATGTTACTTATAGATTCATATTCACTGTTAGATTTATTACTGGTAGCTCTGGTGCACAAGTAGTAGTTCACAGACTAGATTAGACACGCGTATTTTAGAGCACGGGAATTCTAGTAACCTCAGGGGGTACTGATCTAAGTTTTATATTCTTATGGCAGAAACATAGAACGCAAATCAGTGGGCGAACATTCAGATATCACTAGGGTTTCACTTCTATGTAATAATATCTGGATATATGGGTAATTACGAGAGTTAATATCGCCTGTTAATTAATGAACACTGATACGCTTAGCACTTCCTAATGGAATGGTTATATATGAATTACACTGGGGCAAAGATATAGCCACTTCGTAGAAATATTAATAAGTGAGTCTCTAAATAGTACTGTAACACTGTAGTACTGATAGAGTGAATCTTGGGTAGTATTTGATTGGTCTGGTCCTGGTTATCTTGCATCCATGATGTTGGGGGCTAACGACTGGTTCCGCGGCCGTCCAGGTGGTCCATATGTAGGAAGTTCTCAAGTACGTGGACAGGTCCTTCTATCCAAATCTGCCACGGAGTCTGCCAGCTCTGGAACTCAATTTTCAGCAACCAACAATGATAGAGCTCGAGGTCGACTCTGGTGACCAACCTGGGTTGGTGTCTCTCTTTTAACTGATTTTACTGGGGGCTGGAGCTGGGTTTATAGGCTCGGTTTTGGACCCTGTAGGCCATAGGGATCTCGAGTCTTATGGAATTATTTGAGCTCTCAATAGATACGGGACTAGGTAAGGTGGTGATTACTGTTGTGGCACATGGCTATAGGGAGCCTTCATAATGTGATATAACTGAGCCTTAGTAAGAGGTACTATTTTGGCTATACTGGAAGTATTGAGGGGAGGGAGACTGGATCTACTTTGCGAGGAGGATTGGGACAGCTGTGATAGGAGCGTCTCTCTTATATTGCTCAGTCTTCATTCTATGGTATAGCTGAGGTGCTAATTTGATTATCCGAGTATGCAAGAAAGGTGAATGGGTTATTGTGGGTTAATAGAGGTTAGTAAAGGGGTTAGTCATGCATGGTTAGTTCATTGATAGGAAGAATTCCTGTGCTACCTGGCAATGACCCGGAAGTCAAAACAGGGGTCAGGTATACCTCCGCAGGGGTGGGGGTCTCCCTCCTCGGGTGGGTAAAAAGGGGTAGATGCGCGCCCTCTCTCTGTGATGGTCGTCCGGCGGCTGTGGCTAGGGGCTTGCCATATCACCAGTGTTTGTAATAACCCTCTGTTTATGAGACAGATGTGGGTGTTCGTAATACCAAAACCGAAGGTGCCTTGACTAGCTGGTTTAATCGGTTGGGTTGTTAATTGCATGGTTTGCTGGATGTGGTGGAGACTGGGTTGCTAACTCTGCCACATTTATCTGGAAGTATGGCAATAGAAGTTAGTCACTGGCGAGGCGGCTAGCCTCGCACTGACGATCATTGGGTACAGGGTTGTGAATGGGTTGTGAGAGAATAGATGGCATGCAAAGGGTTAGTAAAGTTCTAATGTTGTTCCGTCCTACTAAGGGAAGGTAGGCTGGATAGGAGTATATATATAAAAGGTTTGAGAACGTTAGCAACGGAAAAATCAAGGATCTTCAGGAGGTATGATGGAGAGGCTAGGTCGGAAAGGAGTCGAGGAGCGTGGGGGGTTAATGAGAGGGAGAGGGTTCAGGGGGCTACGTGGAAGTTTGACCCTAAGGTCTCCGGGCGTAGGGGTGGCATTAGACTACAGTTGATATTGGAGTTTGAGTGTTAATGACAGTGAAAGTATGTTAGCCAAATGCTACCGGGGGATGAGCAAATACGGGGTGGTATATGAGTCTGGAAAGGATAGAATCATGTGGACTGTGGGCTGTGGGGAAAAGTAGGTTAACTGTAGGTGTGTGCTTGACTGTGGATAAAAGTAGGGAAAAACATGGTGTATTATTACTCGTCAATACGATGGTTATGGATACTGTTAATTTGACACTATTTCTTGCTGATCTAGTTGTTCCTGGGAACTGCGTTTTCTATGAAATATAGACCAAAGAAAAGCGGCAGTTCGTAGGGGTACTTCGTTATTGTTTCGTGGTAGATATGTGTCTAGACAATGGTAAAAAAAGGTTATCTATACAATCTCTGGTTGGGGTAAGAATTAGAGTTACTGCATGGTGGCTAACATCTTCAGTCATTATCTCTGTCTAGGTCTTACAGGAATAATGGTTATATATACAATGGTGTACCCGTGGGTATCATAGTTTCTTATCAATTATGACATGGGGGTTAACATATTACTTCTCGGATGGAGGAACATACATAGATTTATGGGGGCGGTTGGTCTTCAGAAACTTAGTCTGGCAAGACAAGGTATTTTAGGGGTTTAACATATTACTTCTCGGATGGAAGAACATACATAGATTTATGGGGGCGGTTGGTCTTCAGAAACTTAGTCTGGCAAGACAGGGGTTAACATATTACTTCTCGGATGGAAGAACATACATAGATTTATGGGGGCGGTTGGTCTTCAGAAACTTAGTCTGGCAAGACAAGGTATTTTTAGGGGGTGAACATATTACTTCTCGGATGGAAGAACATACATAGATTTATGCCTGTCTGAACTGGTTGGCATTGGCTCAACCTAGGGACAGGGCATGGGTGTATTAAATTAAGGTGTATTCATGTTCATCATCATGTAGGTAGAGTCTGGCGGGTAAGAGGTGTAGGACAAGAGGGGTAGTGGATACGCGAGGTGGGGGAGGGTTGTGAATTGTAAAGGGGTGGTTTGAGGCTAGGCGCCGCGCCGCTCGTGACCTAGGATAGTGACCCTTAATGCGCTGGACATAGGGGTGGCATTTCCCTACGATCGAACAGGTAGGGTGGTGGGTGCAGCGGGGCGTGAAGGATAAGCGGACAGGATGACCCAAACAGGGTACCACTGAGTATAGGGTCATGAAGCAAAATAGAGTAGGGTGGATTGTGGATACGAAGGTGATTGGAAGACGTAAAACAATTGTAGAAAAGTAAATGGAAGAGATGAACACAATGGCGGATGAAAGATAATTAACCTAAGGATTGAATACATGCATGAATGACGACATTATAGCCGTCGTCCTAATAGGATGATGAAACCAGGTTGGTATGCACGTGGCACAATACGACACAAGGACAGTGCCGCTATGTCGTATCTATACTGGTGGCGTACTCCGGTTAATATTATATATACACTTAGTTACTAGAAGAACAAGGCAAGTGGGGGGCGACTGAGCACGGGGGTACATATGTCTATACTCGTCATGGAAAGGGAGATACGAGGTAGCTTTCCTGCATCTCTCCTGATAATCGTCTGCAGATTGGTCATAGTGAGTTTATCCGAATTAACAGGCCTAAATCAATACAATAACTGGCATAGGGTTATCGGGTGTATAGAGTCGTGGTTAAAGGTTGGGAATCTATAGTTAGTGGATAAAACAACGGGAGGTTAGAGACATAGAATTGCTAGAATTGGGGGGGACTCTGATTGTTATATAACTAAATACAGGGCTGACGTAATCACGATCTGATTTGGTGTGAAATGGAAGCTAAGGTGTCTTAGATCGCCTCGAACCTACACAATGAAAGTATTATAGCCTGTATGGTGGTTACCTAATTAAATACATACTTAGGTGGTACATCAAGAATATCAGTGAGTAAAGTATTGTGGTTTGTATATTAGAAGACTGTGATTGAGAGACGTATAATATGTGGAATGAATTGAGAGGGAGAGAGAGAGACCAAATCGGGAATGGAAAAGGGGCCTGGGATCTCGTTGGGGATGGGAGTTTCGCTCTCAGGATTTTCGTTCCTGTGGCTCGTTAGGGTTGGAGGTTTCGCTCTCAGGTTTTTCGTTCCTGTGGTATTTTACTTCCGTCGCCTTTATATTAGGTACGACCTCGTACCTCAAGGTTGGAGTACGTAGGTTTGTTTAGGGGGGCCAGGTCAGGTCGGTGAGGGGGTTAGGTTGGAGGGAAATGGCAGCCTGTCGGTGAGGACGAAGATTACTGTCATCCCGACTAGCAACAGACTGTTCAGAAAAGAGAGACAAAAACTTAAAACATTTTATCCTGGAATGTGAATAATATAATGAAATTAGGAAAAAAATTACTCAGGCCATATATCTAAGACACTGAAAACTAATAGGAGAGTTACTCTTCAAGAAAGAAGGGAACGAGGGAAGAAAATACATAGATGTTGGAAAAGGAGAGAAAAGATGATAAAAGAACTTGACGAAAGAACAGATAATTAAGAACACAGGAAAATTAAGAAGAGCTAAAGTGTTTAACAATGTATAAAACAAATTTAAAAGATAGTCAGAAAAGTGTAGGTTAACAAGAAAAGTAGTATGACTAAGGGAAAAAAAATATATAATATATACAGTATATGGAAAACATGTAAATTTATAGAATCATGCTCAATCGCTTAGGAATTGAGAACAATACAAAACAAAATCCCATGGAAAATCCAGTACAATAACATCCTCATCATCATCAGGGGGGGGGGGGTTATTTAGGGTCGCCGTTAGTCTTGGTGAAGGTCTGGTTTATTGGTAGGGGTGGTGGTGGTGGTTGTGGCTTTGACCTTGGGGGTTCGCTTTCACTTTGGAAGGGAGGGGTGGATATACCGTTAGGTCTGCCGTTAGGAATGTGGGTCTGGGTGAGAGCTGGCCCGGGGCCAGTTTTGGAGGGTGGTTTAAATGGTTGTGGTCGGGGGTAGTGATAGGGGGGGTTTAAAGGTGAAACGGGCAGGTCGAGTCGGGATTGTTGTTGCGGAAGAGGTTGGTGCTGGGGAGGGGTTGAATTGTGTAGAGAGTTGTGGTCGTGAGTGGGGTTGGGGGAAGGGTGAGTAAGGCTGGAGGTTGAGAGTTTACGATGATCGGGTGGTTTGGAGGTTTGGAGTGTGGGGATTTGATAGGGAGATGGTGGGGGGGGGGTCTGGGCAGGCAGGGTTGTGGTTTGAGAGGGGTTGAATTTGGACTGATTTTATTTTCGGGAGAGACGTGGATGGGATTTCGAGGAGTGGTTGAGGTTGAGAGGTTGATTATGTTGTTTGGGGCGAGAGAGAGGGTAGTATTTTGGGGGTTAGCCAAGGTGGAAAAAGTTTTGTGGTTGGATTTTGATGGGCGTGGTATTTTGTCGAGTGGGATCTTTGGGGGTGGAATTTGGGGCGGATGGGGTAACGGTGAAGAGGGGGGTAAGATAGGGGGGGAAGAGGAGGTAGGGGTTATGTACGGGGGTGATTTTTCGTTCTGAATGTGGTCGTGAGAGGTTAGGCTGGCAGGGTGGGAATTGGTGGAGGTTGAGAGTTTAGCTGGGCTAATGATGGTGGGGGACCGACTGGTGAGCAGGTGTTCGGTACGCATGAGGGGGGGGGGAATCACTTTGGTGGGAGTCACGCGTGAGGGGGGGATTAACGGCGCGTGTGGGAGGATCAGAGTGGTGAGGTGTGAGTGATTTAGGAAACGGAATTTGTTGGTGGGACTGGGGAGGGATGGTGGGGGAAGAGTTAGGTGTAGAACATGGGTTATTGCTGGAGGACTGATGTATTGATTTGGGGTTGTTAACAGGACGAATTTGGGGAATTTTTTTGGTGGCAGTCACGGTCTGGTTAGAGGTTATCTGGGACTGGTGAATTTGTTTGCCATGAGAGGGCGAGTCAAGTGTGGGGTTGTGAAGTTTTCTAGGGGTGTGAATTGTGTGGGGGTGGAAGGGAGCTACTGACGGAAAACTGTCACAAGGGGAATTTTGTTGGTTGTGGAATAGCTGCACATTTCTGGGGGCATGGGGGAAACATTGTTGGGTACATAGGTTGGCATTTTCCCTGGAAACATGGGTACATAAACATTTGGTAGAATGGTTTGTACATACATAAGAGTCTGTCCTGGAAACATGGGAGGATTTATCCTGGACAGATGGGGGTCTGGGTGATTGACAGGTAAATTGTGGGGATGGGGTGAGTAGGTCAGTTTGGAAAGATTGTTGCGGAAGAGATTTGTCTCGGACAGCATTGGAATTTGGTAGGATGGATGAAGGAGACATTGATGGAGATTTTGGTTCTGGTGCTGGATTATGGGGCAGAGGTAGGTTGGTGAGCGGGGGTGTTACTGGAGGTGGATTCAAGAGCGGTTCGGGTAATGTTGGAGAGGGTGACAAGGGAGGGGGGGAATAGGAGGTAGGCGGAGCTGTAGCATTCTTGGTTGATGCGGGTGTTTGAAGGGGTTCACCGAGGTTGGGCATGTGGGGAGATGATGGTGGGGGGGGGTGAGGTTGACAGTTTTGAGGGGGGGACAGGTGATGAATATGAGGAAGTGAGAGGCGTGACAGGTTGTTGAGGGATTGACGGGGGTGAAGGTTGGTCTTGGGTGACAGGGGCATGTGAGAGAGTGGAGGGGGGGCTCATTTTCTGACCAGCATTTTTTAGGGGTGACATTGAAAGAGAATTGGTTACGGTGGGGGTGACCATTTCTGCGTGCTGTGGTTTGTTGGCAGGCATAGAAAAAGGATGGGGTTTATGGGGTAACACAATTGATGGAAGATTATCGTTGGTGGATGGCTGGGCAGGGGAAAATTTAGGGATGGTCAGAGAGGATAGAGGCAAGGAAGAGTGCACTGGGGTTGGACTTTCACCGGGAGTCATTTTGGAAGGGTGCACAGAGTTTTCTTTAGGGGGATGGAGGGACTTATTGATGATAGTGTTCAGTGGAGGAATACATTTACTTTCTTGGATAGGGGCTGAAGGGGTGGATAGGGGATTCATCGAACTGAGTTGGCATCTTTCTCTGATGGAGAGCATATGTTCTTCGAATGAGCCGTACGGGTCGAGATGGGCGGTGATGTGGGGTGGGAGGATGTCTAATAATGCGGTGAATAAGAGTTCATTTTGTTGCTCGTCATCTTCAGAGCTATACGTGGTCCTCACGTATCTGTAGAGTTGTATGAGGGTCACATTGATATCCCCTTCATACTTGATCTCGTCGACTTTTATTATTTTGGGGGCGACGAGGGAACCCAAAAGTGGCCCTAAGGTCCGGATCACGAGGGATCGAAACTGGTTCCAGGTAAGCTTTGGCGTTACCTGTTCAACAATTTGGGAAACGGCTTTTCCCAACTGCATAATGTGCAATAATGCAACGGCGATTTTGTCGCGGTCATTTTGAAGTGCCACATCTAACACTGGCTTTACTGTGTCTAAGTAAGTGGCGAAATCATACGTGTTTACATCATACTTGGGAATGTGTGAGAGTGTAATACCGAGCTGCCATTTTTGCGATGTTCCCATGCTTCTACTGTTCCAAACTTGCAATGTAATGCAACCTTTTATCCGAATCAAGAACCACCGCTGCCACCAATGTTATGCCCTGTTTTTCTACAGGATTAACTTGGGTAATGTGAGTTCTAACTGACTGGGTATATAAGGCTGCATGCACAAAACAAGGTATGAGGAATAGAGAACACAAAATAAACACACGGTAACAAGACACACGATTACGTTTATTGATATACACACTTCTGAATACTCGTGCAAGGCAAATGATAGAATTGAACAACACTAGCATAAGTGGATCTGGATGGAGCCTAGTCTCCCACTTCCAACGTTCAGGTATTAATCTTCTGATCACTGGCTTTAATTCACAAGTTTATATACTGGAGACCATCAATGTTACTTATAGATTCATATTCACTGTTAGATTTATTACTGGTAGCTCTGGTGCACAAGTAGTAGTTCACAGACTAGATTAGACACGCGTATTTTAGAGCACGGGAATTCTAGTAACCTCAGGGGGTACTGATCTAAGTTTTATATTCTTGTATCAGAAATACATAGAACGCAAATCAGTGGGCGAACATTCAGATATCACTAGGGTTTCACTTCTATGTAATAATATCTGGGTATATGGGTAATTACGAGAGTTAATATCGCCTGTTAATTAATGAACACTGATACGCTTAGCACTTCCTAATGGAATGGTTATATATGAATTACTGGGGCAAAGATATAGCCACTTCGTAGAAATATTAATAAGTGAGTCTCTAAATAGTACTGTAACACTGTAGTACTGATAGAGTGAATCTTGGGTAGTATTTGATTGGTCTGGTCCTGGTTATCTTGCGTCCGTGATGTTGGGGGCTAACGACTGGTTCCGCGGCCGTCCAGGTGGTCCATATGTAGGAAGTTCTCAAGTACATGGACAGGTCCTTCTATCCAAATCTGCCACGGAGTCTGCCAGCTCTGGAACTCAATTCTCAGCAACCAACAATGATAGAGCTCGAGGTCGACTCTGGTGACCAACCACTGGTTGGTGTCTATCTTTCAACTGGTTTTACTGGGGGCTGGAGCTGGGTTTATAGGCTCGGTTTTGGACCCTGTAGGCCATAGGGATCTCGCGTCTTATGGAATTATTTGAGCTCTCAATAGATACGGGGACTAGGTAAGGTGGTGATTACTGTTGTGGCACATGGCTATAGGGAGCCTTCATAATGTGATATAACTGAGCCTTAGTAAGAGGTACTATTTTGGCTATACTGGAAGTATTGAGGGGAGGGAGACTGGATCTACTTTGCGAGGAGGACTGGGACAGCTGTGATAGGAGTGTCTCTCTTATATTGCTCAGTCTTCATTCTATGGTATAGCTGAGGTGCTAATTTGATTATCCGAGTATGCAAGAAAGGTGAATGGGTTATTGTGGGTTAATAGAGGTTAGTAAAGGTGTTAGTCATGCATGGTTAGTTCATTGATAGGAAGAATTCCTGTGCTACCTGGCAATGACCCGGAAGTCAAAACAGGGGTCAGGTATACCTCCGCAGGGGTGGGGGTCTCCCTCCTCGGGTGGGTAAAAAGGGGTAGATGCGCGCCCTCTCTCTGTGATGCTCGTCCGGCGGCTGTGGCTAGGGGCTTGCCATATCACCAGTGTTTGTAATAACCCTCTGTTTATGAGACAGATGTGGGTGTTCGTAATACCAAAACCGAAGGTGCCTTGACTAGCTGGTTTAATCGGTTGGGTTGTTAATTGCATGGTTTGCTGGATGTGGTGGAGACTGGGTTGCTAACTCTGCCACATTTATCTGGAAGTATGGCAATAGAAGTTAGTCACTGGCGAGGCGGCTAGCCTCGCACTGACGATCATTGGGTACAGGGTTGTGAATGGGTTGTGAGAGAATAGATGCCATGCAAAGGGTTAGTAAAGTTCTAATGTTGTTCCGTCCTACTAAGGGAAGGTAGGCTGGATAGGAGTATATATATAAAAGGTTTGAGAACGTTAGCAATGGAAAAATCAAGGATCTTCAGGAGGTATGATGGAGAGGCTAGGTCGGAAAGGAGTCGAGGAGCGTGGGTGGTTAATGAGAGGGAGAGGGTTCAGGGAGCTACGTGGAAGTTTGACCCTAAGGTCTCCGGGCGTAGGGGTGGCATTAGACTATAGTTGATAGTGGAGTTTGGGGGTTAATGACAGTGAAAGTATGTTAGCCAAATGCTACCGGGGGATGAGCAAATACGGGGTGGTATATGAGTCTGGAAAGGATAGAATCATGTGGACTGTGGGCTTTGGGGAAAAGGAGGTTAACTGTAGGTGTGTGTTTGACTGTGGATAAAAGTAGGGAAAAACATGGTGTATTATTACTCGTCAATACGATGGTTATGGATACTGTTAATCTGACACTATTTCTTGCTGATCTAGTTGTCCCTGGGAACTGCATTTTCTATGAAATATAGACCAAAGAAAAGCGGCAGTTCGTAGGGGTACTTCGTTATTGTTTCGTGGTAGATATGTGTCTAGACAATGGTAAAAAAAGGTTATCTATACATTCTCTGGTTGGGGTAAGAATTAGAGTTACTGCATGGTGGCTAACATCTTCAGTCATTATCTCTGTCTAGGTCTTACAGGAATAATGGTTATATATACAATGGTGTACCCGTGGGTATCATAGTTTCTTATCAATTATGACATGGGGGTTAACATATTACTTCTCGGATGGAGGAACATACATAGATTTATGGGGGCGGTTGGTCTTCAGAAACTTAGTCTGGCAAGACAAGGTATTTTAGGGGTTTAACATATTACTTCTCGGATGGAAGAACATACATAGATTTATGGGGCCGGTTGGTCTTCAGAAACTTAGTCTGGCAAGACAGGGGTTAACATATTACTTCTCGGATGGAAGAACATACATAGATTTATGGGGGCGGTTGGTCTTCAGAAACTTAGTCTGGCAAGACAAGGTATTTTTAGGGGGTGAACATATTACTTCTCGGATGGAAGAACATACATAGATTTATGCCTGTCTGAACTGGTTGGCATTGGCTCAACCTAGGGACAGGGCATGGGTGTATTAAATTAAGGTGTATTCATGTTCATCATCATGTAGGTAGAGTCTGGCGGGTAAGAGGTGTAGGACAAGAGGGGTAGTGGATACGCGAGGTGGGGGAGGGTTGTTAATTGTAAAGGGGTGGTTTGAGGCTAGGCGCCGCGCCGCTCGTGACCTAGGATAGTGACCCTTAATGCGCTGGACATAGGGGTGGCATTTCCCTACGATCGAACAGGTAGGGTGGTGGGTGCAGCGGGGCGTGAAGGATAAGCGGACAGGATGACCCAAACAGGGTACCACTGAGTATAGGGTCACGAAGCAAAATAGAGTAGGGTGGATTGTGGATACGAAGGAGGTGATTGGAAGACGTATAACAATTGTGGAAAAGTAAATGGAAGAGATGAACACAATGGCGGATAAAAGATAATTAACCTAAGGATTGAATACATGCATGAATGACGACATTTTAGCCGTCGTCCTAATAGGATGATGAAACCGGGTTGGTATGCACGTGGCACAATACGACACAAGGACAGTGCCGCTATGTCGTATCTATACTGGTGGCGTACTCCGGTTAATATTATATATACACTTAGTTACTAGAAGAACAAGGCAAATGGGGGGCGACTGAGCATGGGGGTACATATGTCTATACTTGTCATGGAAAGGGAGATACGAGGTAGCTTTCCTGCATCTCTCCTGATAATCGTCTGCAGATTGGTCATAATGAGTTTATCCGAATTAACAGGCCTAAATCAATACAATAACTGGCATAGGGTTATCGGGTGTATAGAGTCGTGGTTAAAGGTTGGGAATCTATAGTTAGTGGATAAAACAACGGGAGGTTAGAGACATAGAATTGCTAGAATTGGGGGGGACTCTGATTGTTATATAACTAAATACAGGGCTGACGTAATCACGATCTGATTTGGTGTGAAATGGAAGCTAAGGTGTCTTAGATCGCCTCGAACCTACACAATGAAAGTATTATAGCCTGTATGGTGGTTACCTAATTAAATACATACTTAGGTGGTACATCAAGAATATCAGTGAGTAAAGTATTGTGGTTTGTATATTAGAAGACTGTGATTGAGAGACGTATAATATGTGGAATGAATTGAGAGGGAGAGAGAGAGACCAAATCGGGAATGGAAAAGGGGCCTGGGATCTCGTTGGGGATGGGAGTTTCGCTCTCAGGATTTTCGTTCCTGTGGCTCGTTAGGGTTGGAGGTTTCGCTCTCAGGTTTTTCGTTCCTGTGGTATTTTAGTTCTTCCATCCGAGAAGTAATATGTTAACCCCCTAAAAATACCTTGTCTTGCCAGACTAAGTTTCTGAAGACCAACCGCCCCCATAAATCTATATTTATTAGTGGCCCCTCCATCATTGACGAACATGCCTATTACATAAGGCACCCTCTTCAAACACTCATCCGCCGTAGTTTTGAATCTACCGCGCAGAGCATCTAAAATATGAGGAGCCTTCATCATGAGTGCACGCGACCTCACTCATGGCTTCAGTCATTATGAATTGGGTTCTCACTACGAAAAAACTTCGTAAAATATAAAAACAAAAACAAAATAAGAATAACTATTCAATAAGCTTTCCATAATATCGTGGATGTACTTGTGTGGATCTTTGACCAGACGCTGACTCAGGCGTCATTCTTCTTTCTCTGCTCTGCGCTCAGCCTGCCCGGACGTGTCTCCCCACGCTCCGCTGGTTCCGCATTTGTTGCGTCCCTAGTGAGTTTTTTCTCATTTGTTTACTCCGGGATGTATCGAGTAAGGTTAGGATATGCGTAGCAGGAGTGTCCTGGGCTGGTTGCCCGCAGTGCAGTGTATTTTGGGTCGTGTGTTTGGGGCATCTATTTCGGATGTACCCTCGTGTTCCTGTTGTGGACTTGTGAACTTTTTCACTGTTAGCTAGCTTTGTGATGCAGGCGGCTTTCATTACGCGTTATTATTGCTTCCTTTTATCTTTCTGATGAGGTAGCTTATTTTTGTTGACGTTCCCAGCGTATTTTTCTTCACTTAGTGAAGTTTTTTCTGGGTCCCGAGTCAGTTCTTCCCTTTGCCGGAAGTGTTTGCTACAGTGGTGTGTTGACGGTGGTTCCTGTTGTGATATAATTCAGTGCTTTTTGTTTATATTACGACATGCTTACTTTTATGTCCGTCTGCCTAGGCCTAGCCAGCCTCTCGTAGCTTTGCCACATGTACAAGTGTTATTGATTTATGTTATAAATATGTACTACTGTTTCATGTGTGTCCTGGTTTAGTTGTGTATTGGCTAATTCCACGGACTATTTATGTGTCCTGGTTTAGTTGTGTATTGGCTAATTCCTCGGACTTTGTTGGGCCCGGCGTTAGTTGTGTTTTGGCTACGCCTCGATCCTGTGTTGCGTTCAGATGGTATCTGGACGGGGTGGGTTATTTCCGGCGGGTTTTTCTCGGTTACACCATGAAAAACCCGGCTGGTTGCCGAGTTTTAGCCACGCGTGGTTTAAAAACAGGCTTGTTTCCCCGGCGAGTGGGTGTCTGTGGCTCCCCAGGACTGCGTCTCTGTGGTGCCTGTTTCAGGCCCCTTATGAATCCCGGCGGGATGGCTGTACCCATCTAACAGTGTTCATACGGATACGTGTTTGTAGTTTTTTTCGGTTTTGCAAAGCCAATAAAAAACCTAAGCTGTTGTTGTTTTTCCTCCCCGGCGATCTTTTACAAAGAAGTGGGGATAGGATTGGTTGAGGTTAACTTTAAATCACCCGGTGGGTGCAACCTGGAAGGGTGGGATGAACGAATTTACAATAGAAATTCAGTTTAGTTGACCAGACTTTGAGGGATGCATTGTGTATCACCTGCAACATACGGCGAATTAAGGCACAATTGGGGTTAACGTTTTTAAACTATTATTCACACCCGGCGGGTGCTCCCTGGAAGGGTGGGAATAACGAATTTTCAATTCAGTTAGTTAACCAGACAATTGAGAGATACGTTTTGTATCGCCGCCTTCAGCTTAAGGCGTAATTGGGGTTAACAGTTTTTAAAAACTAATATTCGCGCCCGACGGGTGCTCCCTGGAAGGGTGGGAATAACGAATTTACAATTCAGTTAGTTAACCAGACAATTGAGGGATACGTTTTGTATCGCCGCCTTCAGCATACGGCGATCTAAAAAGTTACTTCGGGAGAAGTTAGGTCTCGTATATGTGTCAGGCTTCCCAGTTTTTGATCCACGAGATAATTCGGGGGCCGGCGTCTTTTTTAGTTTTTTTTTTTCAAAATTGAATCTGGAAACAAACACCACCGGAAAGACTAAAATCAGTTATAAACGCCATGCGGGTCTTTATATTATGTCAGAGGGTATTCATAAATCTTTTTGGACAAGTTAAGATAATTTGAAATCTTTTACTTAGGAACCCCACCGTGTAGCGAGCCGTAGTCGTTGTGGATTGCGTCTCGTTACCCGGCGAGTTATTTAACACTTGTGTGCGGACATGTTGGATTAACCTTATGAGCATTAATTCCTGGAAATTTTCTTTTTTTCCAGAGCTGGGTCCCGGCGGGTCTATACAGAACCTGGAGTAAGTTTCCCACCAGTCTCTGTCATGGCTACCTTTGCCCCGGTTTTTGCTTTATGCATTACGCCCTCCTGTTCAGGTATCCCTATTTTTGCGCACACCCTTTGTATAAAATGTGTTAAATGTCTCGACCGCTCAAGGGGTCTGTGGGTGATGCGAAACTGTACCTTTTACTCCCAACTCAGTTTAAAAGTCTTACAAGACAATGACAAGACCGCAGCGGTCGCCTTACGGGAGGTCAGGCAGCAGATGACCGCTTATACTACTATTGTGGCTCATAAGTCACTTCAATGCGATAACGTCCAGTTATGGGATAAGTTACTAATTGAGCACCCTCCCCTTAAACGTCCCTCTAGAGTAACTGTTCGTAAACCAACAGAGACTGGACAGGGTTGTATACTTGCTCCAGCCCCAGGCACAGCTAAGCGACAGCGAGAACCGACGCCCCCGGTGGCAGCCTCCTCGTCACGGGCTAGATCTAAGTCCAAGTCCCCGCTTAGGCAGCAGCCGCCGAGTCTCTCTTCTTCACCAACGAGCAAGAAGAGTAAGACAGAGGGGTCAACGAGTGAATATAGCGAGAAATCCTCTAAACCCAAGAGCAGTTCGCGGTCGCACCGTAGCCACAAATCTTCCCGGAAGGACTCACATGATCGAAGGGCCTCCCGGCGTTCACCGGAGTCTAGTGCCTCTCGTCATACCTCTACCCCCGACAGAGCTAGTGTGCAATCTCATAGGGAGAATTTAGTACCAGTACCAAAAGATAGTTTACCTCTTAGTATTTTAACTCTAGATTTGGAGAGTTCAGTGGACAGTGATCGTCCACTGGCAGAGTCAAGTGGGAACTCCATAATTGAGGGTATGTCAGACTCCCACGGGAGTGCAGGCCAAGGCATGGGTGTTTGGCGGTTTTCTCAACCTATGGCTAGAACTACACAAACAGTGGCTGATGTCCACAGGGACGCGGCGATCCCATCATCTATTCCTGACTTGTCTTTACAACAAGATGAGACTCCGGCTTCGGCGGAATCCTCTCGTGGTGAGCCGGATGACAAAGACGATGTATCTATCATTTCATACATGGAAGTGCAGGAGTCAGGGTCAGTTTTAGACGCCACACAGGATCGTAATGGTTCACCTTTGAGTTCATCATCGAATAAATCACAGCAGAGGAAATAGATGGGCTGCTAGTTAATGCTCTCACTATATTTTTTGCCCAACAGCCGGTGACTCCTACAGTGGACCTGGGAGCACCTATGGCAGTTTCTAACGTCCGGCCTCTGATGACTTCTATTGCTTTGACTCAGATCCCTCACCCTCCCTCTATATCACCATCGGTGGTCACTAGGCCTGCTACGGCGGCACTGACTACTTCGAATGTAAGGGTTATAACGGATGTCAATCCACCTCCTTTAGATAAAGCACCTATGAGAAAGGTAGCTATGCCCTTACTGTACGGCCCAGATGAGTCATGGGTTCACTTGATCCCCACTAATCCAGAGGTCGCTCAACCTACCTTGTCAGGGGAACTTCCGGTACCATGTGAGTGGGTAATACAAGGCAATAAATCTAAAAAATTAAGGGCCTTGGATACTTTGGGGAATGTACTAGATGTTAATGTTAAGGCCATTCCTAATTATTATCACCAGGACTATTTTGTTTATACTGCTAAAACTGCCCTGCCCCCTGCCTCAGCTTCGAAACTGTTTTCTGACTGATCCAAGCACGATGGTTTTAATGACATAAAGACACTGTCAACCCTCACACCAGAACTTGATTTGCAAACTATCACAGACTCAGCCGCTAATCCAGTGTTGAAGGTGGGGCAGTTGGATCCGGGACCTTGGGTGGATTGGGAGACGGAGGCTCAGAACTTTGCGACGACCTTCACCTCAAAAACTTCCCACCAGATCCCTCAGGATAGTCATTCTTGGTTTTCAATGCCAGTGTGTTCTGCCGGCGGAGTCCCTTCGGCTTTGTTTGATTTCTTAGCTGCCCCCAAAATCAATTTATGTGAACTCAAGGATCCTTTCACTACCCCTACCCCTACTCACCTAGACCGAGAATTTAGGCTACGGGGGAAAGCATTTAGACTGTTCTCACAGTACATTGTGACGCAACAGGTGGCTAAATCGATGCTCCGGTCCACTCAGGCAATCGCAGACGCGGATGCTAGAAGATCGGTTGAACTGTCTCGGCGACTGCGCCTTCAGTAGTCAATTCAGTCATTGGGTGACATACGCACAGCCTTGCTTGAGGCGGTGCGAGCACGACAAGATCTCAGGATGTCCTTAGTACGGAGGCTTCCTGATCGTATTGCGAATCAGGTGGTCATGTCACCAGTGCTCACTCCCTCTTTAATGTCCCCTGAGGTGTGGAGAACCGTTTTTAATATGGCTCAGGCCTTTAAACATAGTCCCGCCCCTTCTAAGAAACCTGCCTTTAACTTCCCCAAACCCAAGCCAGTCGCAAAAGCACAGCCGGGGGGATCTAAGCCCTTTCATCTACCTAAGTCCTCCTCCACTCAAGGTCAGTACAGGTACAAACAGGGTAAGTTTACAGGTCAGAAAGGAAGAGGCTATAGTAAACCAGGTCAGGGCACGTCTTCTGCCAATGCCAGCCAGCCGGCGAAGCGTCCACCACCACCTCCACCACCATCAAAAAACTAATGTCTCTCTCATTCCCGGGGCCGGTCTTAAGGCGGGTGGATCCGAGGGTAGTACAGCCGGCGAACCCTTGTCTGCTAACTGGGTCGTTCCAAACGTGTCACCAAGCATGGCCGTTAAACACTTGGGCAAGGATGGTGGCACGCAAAGGCATCACTTGGCAGTGGCTCCGGCGACCTCGTTTACGTCAGCCGACAACGGCGAATCTAGTTTCTTTAGAGGTGGAGTCACTGGTCACGGAAATGATGGCCAAGAATGTCATCATCCCGGTCCCTCAAAATTACCCAGTCTTCACATCCAAGCTATTTTTGGTTCCCAAAAGGGACAGTGTTCAGATGAGACCCGTCGTAGACCTGTCGTATCTGAACCTTCACATTCACAACGAGTCATTCAGGATGTTAACAGTGCACCAAATCAGGCTAACACTTCCGCCGGGAGGTTGGATGTGTTCCTTAGACCTGACAGACGCTTATTGGCACGTCTCGGTAAACAAAAGATTTCAAAGATTTCTGGCCTTACGGATCAGGGATCAAACTTATGTTTTTCAGAGGATGCCATTCGGTTTGAACCTGGCACCTCGCTTATTCACGAAATTAGTCCGGCAAGCACTGATGCCATTGTTACAACAAGGGATCAGGATTTTATGGTACCTAGACGACTGGCTGGTGGTGGCAGAGACAGAGCAAGTATGCATAAATCATGTCAACATAACATTAAAACATGTCAAAACTCTAGGGTTCAAGGTAAATCTGGTAAAGTCAAACCTTGTTCCCTCACGAGTAGTTCAGTGGATAGGGCTGGTTTGGGACACAGCTGCTCTCACTCTGAGTCAGAGTGTGGACAATCGAAACAGATTTCGCAGGAAACTTTTCAGGTTCCTTCACAGTCTGACTACGACACGCAGAATCTGGGAGTCTCTGGTCGGCTCTCTCAACTGGATTCAACTAACTGTAATGTTGGGCCGGTTGAAAGTAAAGCGTTTAATATTAGAGGGCAACAGATATTTTCCGCTATTGCCGGCGAAAAAATTATGGCCCATACCAAAATTAATCCACAACTTACTAGCGGTCTGGGCGAAGAGGGAAATGTTGCACTCGGTAATGTCATGGACCTCTCCTCCGCCGACGGTATGGGTAGACACGGATGCGTCAGGAACGATAGGTTGGGGTTTTCAGTCAAACCAAGGGCACCAGGGTCAAGGGCTTTGGTCCCATTTAGAAATCTCCCACATCAATGTCAAGGAATTACTAGTCCCCTTATATTTCCTTCAGGCTCACGGCTCTACTTTACGGGGCAAGGCGGTGGCCTTCAGAATGGACAATCTGAATGCGGTTCACTGTATTCAGAAACAAGGGTCAACGAGATCTCGAAAGTTGCTAAACGTGTCAGAAGAGATTTTTACTCTAGCCAACAGGCTGGACCTTCATCTTCATGCATCTTATCTCCCAGGCGTAGCAAACGTCTGGGCAGACGCTCTGTCTCGGAGACAGAGCACAACAGTAGAATGGGCGCTCAAGCAACCCATTTTCAACCAAATGATTGCAGAGCTTTACCATCCACAAGTGGATCTGTTCGCATCCAAGGAGACTAACAAACTCCCACTATACCTCACCCGCCGGACGATAACGCCGGCAGGGGGGCCAGACGCCCTGGTGACAGACTGGAACAGGTGGAGTTCCATCTATCTGTTTCCGCCGCCAGACGCGTCTCTAATGTGCCATGTAGTAAACAAACTACGAGATTATCGGGGCTTAGTCTCGATAATCGCGCCCCTGTGGCCGGCGCAGTTGTGGTACCAGCAATTGAAAACGTGGTGCCCGGACCCGGTGTCGCTCCCGGTCGGGTTTTTCCACTTAGACACGATTGGCAACCTAGCGACCTCGCTGACTTTTGCATTATGGACATTCAGGAGGCCAAGTGGCTAGCACCATACGGTAGAGAGGTGACCAATAAATTATTAAATCAATATACTCAGTCTACGAAACGACAGTATCAATCACATTGGCAAGCCTTTACTTCTTGGATCATTAGAACAGAGCAGACTGTGCCCTCGGTGGCGTTAGTTTTTAATTATTTAAATTATCTGTTTGAGCAGAAACGTTTATCTGTGGTAACGTTAAAAAATCACTTAACAGCGATTAGGATACCATTTTGGGACCTTACCGGTCTCTCAATACCAGTTGCGGAGGAAACAAGTTTTATGAGGGCATGTTTTAAACTCCATCCACCTCCCCGTCAGCTCATGCCTACTTGGTCTCTGGACAAAGCATTGTCATTACTTCACTCCCGTCTGTACCAAAATACTGCAGATTTTACATTACTCTTAAAAAAGGCGGTATTCCTTTTGGCTTTGGCCACCGGGAACAGAGTGTCAGAGCTGGCGGCGATGAGCAGCACACCTAATTGCCTCAGGTTTGGTAGGCTTAATGAATGTATTCACATTCCACCTTCCCCAGGGTTTGTAGCCAAGAATGAGCACAGTGCACACGTGTTTTCTGAGTTCACTGTGCTGGCGTTGAAAAGGGGAAAGGTGCACCATAATTTATGTCCAGTGCAGGCTCTAACCAAATATTTGAGGGTAGCTCCTCTAAACCCCCAGGGTGCTTTATGGGTGGCAAGTACGGGTAAGCGCTTACTGAAGCGTAGATTGGCTTCTCTTTTGGTCGAGGTCATTAAAGAGAGTAATCCCGGCGTTGTGGGTAGGGCCCACGATTTACGCAAATGGGCAGCCTCTTTGCGTTTCCTTAAGAATTTTTCTGTGGAAGATATTACGTCCACGCATTTGTGGGCCTCTAATCATACGTTTTTGACTCGGTACCTGTCAGTAGCTCTAGACAAACCTTCCTTGCCATGTATAGCTTTAAGGCAGAGGGTCTAGTTGGCCCTTAAGTCACTTTTTGTTTTAATTTCAAGGAAAGGGGGGGGGGGGGGGGGGTGCAGTGCAGTCAGTGTAACATAGGACACCCTAGACCCCGCCGGAGTATAAAGAGCTGTGATATGAGTATGAGTAATGTGATATGAAAATTTCTCTGTTCTATTCAGGGCGGGAAATTGTGCTAGTACAATGTTAGTACAAACAACAGTGTTGTTATATTAGTTTTGGCTGTAAAAGCAATTTAGTTTTAAGCATTGGATATATTTTGCAAAATATTTCCACGAGTATTATGGGGTTACATGTGCACATGTAAACTTATAAGTTTTTATTTTTCACCACTTATGTTGAGTGGGGTGCCTTTTTAACTTACAGATCTGTTCGCAGAGTCTCAAGAGTTAACCTTTTGTATCAAGCAGGCTTCTTTGAAGCACGCCCCTGCTTGACCCGCTTTTTGTATATATGTGCTGCGCCATTAAATATATATTTTTCAAAGTAAGAATACTATGTGGTTGTTTGATTATCTGCTTTTCTAGAGTTATGATATGATTACGAATGTCCCCCTCCAGTCTTAGAAATCAGGCATGTTCTTCAATGATGGAGGGGCCACTAATAAATTATAGGTTTGACTCCTGTAAGGAGATAAAGAAAACCTAATATTTAGTAGTGGCCCCGTAATCATTGACGACTGGGGCCCTCCCGACCATCCCCTTCCCATTCGTTGATGTATTAAGAATTTTGGTTACTTGATATGTCAGTGAAGGAAGAATGACGCCTGAGTCAGCGTCTGGTCAAAGATCAACACAAGTACATCCACGATATTATGGAAAGCTTATTGAATAGTTATTCTTATTTTCTTTTTCTTTTTATATTTTACGAAGTTTTTTCGTAGTGAGAACCCAATTCATAATGACTGAAGCCATGAGTGAGGTCGCGTGCACTCATGATGAAGGCTCCTCATATTTTATATGCTCTGCGCGGTAGATTCAAAACTACGGCGGATGAGTGTTTGAAGAGGGTGCCTTATGTAATAGGCATGTTCGTCAATGATTACGGGGCCACTACTAAATATTAGGTTTTCTTTATCTCCTTACAGGAGTCAAACCTATAGTATGTTCTTCCATCCGAGAAGTAATATATGTTAACCCCTGTCTTGCCAGACTAAGTTTCTGAAGACCAACCGCCCCCATAAATCTATGTATGTTCTTCCATCCGAGAAGTAATATGTTAACCCCCTAAAATACCTTGTCTTGCCAGACTAAGTTTCTGAAGACCAACCGCCCCCATAAATCTATGTATGTTCTTCCATCCGAGAAGTAATATGTTAACCCCCATTTCATAATTGATAAGAAACTATGATACCCACGGGTACACCATTGTATATATAACCATTATTCCTGTAAGACCTAGACAGAGATAATGACTGAAGATGTTAGCCACCATGCAGTAACTCTAATTCTTACCTCAACCAGAGATTGTATAGATAACCATCTTTTACCATTGTCTCGACGCATATCTACCACGAAACAATAACGAAGCTACCCCTACGAACTGCCGCTTTCTTTGGTATATATTTCATAGAAAACGCAGTTCCCAGGGACAACTAGATCAGCAAGAAATCGTGTCAAATAATAGTGTCCATAACCCCTCGTATTGACGAGTAATAGTACACTATGTTTTTCTCTACTTTTATCCACAGTCAAGCACACACCTACAGCTAACCTCATCTTCCCCACAGTCCACATGATTCTATAATTTCCAGACTCATATACCACCACCTATTGCTCATCCCCCGGTAGCGTTTGATTACCCTACCTTCCCTGTCGGTAACCCCCAGTCTAAGATATCAACTGTAGCCTAATGCCACCCCTACGCCCAGAGACCTTAGGGTCAAACTTCCACGTAGCCCTACTTAACCCTCTCCCTCTCGTTAACCCCCCACGCTTATCCACTCCCTCCTAACCTAGCCTTTCAACCACACCCCCTGAATATCCTTAACTTTTCCGTTACTAACATTCTCAAACCTTTTGTATATATACTCCTATCCAGCCTACCTTCCCCCAGTAGGAAGGAACACCATTAGAACTTTACTAACCCTTTGCATGCCATCTATTCTCTCACAACCCATTCACAACCCTGTACCAAATGATCGTCAGTGCGAGGCTAGCCGCCTCGCCAGTGACTAACTTCTATTGCCATACTTCCAGATAAATGTGGCAGAGTTAGCAACCCAGTCTCCACCACATCCAACAAACCATGCAATTAACAACCCAACCAATTAAACCAGCTGGTCAAGGCACCTTCGGTTTTGGTATTACGAACACCCACATCTGTCTCATAAACAGAGGGTTATTACAAACACTTGTAATATGGCAAGCCCCCAGCCACAGCCGCCGAACGACCATCACAGAGAGAGGGCGCGCACCTACCCCTTTTCACCCACCCGAGGAGGGAGACCCCTACCCCTGCGGAGGTATACCTGACCCCTGTTTTGACTTCCGGGTCATTGCCAGGTAGCACAGGAATTCTTCCTATCAATGAACTAACCATATATGACTAACTCTATAAACTCCGGTGTTCCTCAGGGCTCTGTCCTATCTCCTATTCTCTTTCTAATTTTTATAAATGATCTCCTTAACTGTACCTTAATTCCCATCCATTCATACGCAGACGACTCAACCTTGCACTACTCCATTAGTTTTTCAGAACGCCCCCGCCAGCAATCCCTCAACGACAAACGTAATGAAGCCATAGAACTCTTAAATTCTGATCTAAATACTATTTCCAATTGGGGCAGAGAAAACCTTGTTAACTTTAATGCTTCCAAAACCCAATTTCTCCATCTATCTACCCGTCAGGATCTCCCAGCGGACTATCCCTTTCTTCAACAATACAAAAATCAACCCTTCATCTTCTCTCAATATTCTTGGTGTCTCTTTTTCTTCTGCTTTCATTTGGAAGGACCATATTACCAGTCTGCTAAGGCAGCCTCCCAGAAGCTGGGTGTGCTCAACCGCCTTAGGGGGTTCTTTTCCCTGTACAGCTTCTTGCTCTGTACAGGGGCATAGTGCGCCCTTGTATTGATATTGTTCACATGTGTGGGGAGGTTCCTCTCACACTGCTCTCCTAGACAAAGTTGAAAGGAAGGCCTTTCGTATCATTAACTCCCGTCCACTCACCAACTCTCTGCAATCTCTCTCTCCGCCGCAATGTTGCATCTCTCTCGCTATTCTATCGCTACTATAATAATCAGTTCCTCAGAGCTATCCCAGTGCATACCACCTCCTTTACGTAGGGCACGTGGTACCCGTCTTGCAACTCAATCCCACCCTACTCTGTGCAACTCTCCAACCCAAGAGTGAAACGTTACTCTCAAACTTTCTTCTACTCAACAGCTGAGCTCTGGAACTCTCTCCCAGAATCAGTCTTTCTTTCCTATGACTTAAATTGCTTCAAACTCCGTGTGTCCAGGCATTTTGGCTCGAACGTCCCTTGATTTTGGCCCTGTCACTCTTTCAACTATGGGGGAGGCACTCGCTATAGGCAGTTATGCCTTTTGCCTCCCTCAATCACATAGAAAAAAAAAAAAAAAAAAAAAAAAAAAAAAAACACCTTTACTAACCTCTATTAACCCACAATAACCCATTAACGTTTCTTGCATACTCCGATAACCAAATTAGCACCTCAGCTATACCATAGAATGAAGACTGAACAATCTAAGAGAGACGCTCCTATCACAGCTGTCCCAATCCTCCTCGCAAAGTAGATCCAGTCTCTCTCCCCTAAATACTTCCAGTATAGCCAAAATAGTACCTCTTACTAAGGCTCAGTTATATCACATTATGAAGGCTCCATATAGCCATGTGCCACAACAGTAATCACCACCTTACCTAGTTCCCGTATCAATTGAGAGCTCAAATAAGTCCATCAAAACTCGAGATCCCTATGGCCTACAGGGTCCAAAACCGAGCCTATAAACCAAGCTCCAGCCCCCAGTAAAATCAGTTGAAAGATAGACACCAACCAGTGGTTGGTCACCAGAGTTGACCTCGAGCTCTATCATTGTTTGTTGCTGAAAATTGAGTTCCAGAGCCGGCAGACTCCGTGGCAGATTTAGATAGAAGGATCTGTCCACGTACTTGAGAACTTCCTACATATGGACCATCTGGACGGCCGTGGAACCAGTTGTTAGCCCCCAACATCACGGACGCAAGATAACCAGGACCAGACCAATCAAATACTACCCAAGATTCACTCTATCAGTACTACAGTGTTTCAGTGCTATTTAGAGACTCACTTATTAATATTTCTATGAAGTGGCTATATCTTTGCCCCAGTATAATTCATATATAGCCTAACCATTCCATTAGGCAGTGCTAAGCGTATCAGTGTTTATTAATTAACAGGCGATATTAACTCTCGTAATTACCCATATATCCAGATATTATTACATAGAAGTAAAACCCTAGTGATATCTGAATGTTCGCCCACTGATTTGCGTTCTATGTATTTTTGATACAAGAATATAAAACTTAGATCAGTACCCCCTGAGGTTACTAGAATTCCCGTGCTCTAAAATACGCGTGTCTAATCTAGTCTGTGAACTACTACTTGTGCATCAGAGCTACCAGTGATAAATCTAATAGTGAATATGAATCTATAAGTAACATTTATGGTCTCTAGTATATCAACTTGTGAATAAAGCCAGTGATCAGAAGATTAATACCTGAACGTTGGAAGTGGGAGACTAGGCTCCATCCAGATCCACTTAATGCTAGTTTCTTCAATTCTATCATTTGTCTTGTACGAGTATTCATACCTTCTTATGCTTCACATTAATCATCATCAAGGAAACTATAGAAGTGTGTACATTAATAAACATGATCGTGTGTCTTGTTACTGTGTGTTTATTTTGTGTACTCTATTCCTCATACCTTGTTTTGTGCATGCAGCCTTCTATACCCAGTCAGTTAGAACTCACATTACCCAAGTTAATCCTGTTGAAAAACAGGGCATAACATTGGCGACAGCGGTGGTTCTTGATTCGGATAAAAGGTTGCATTACATTGCAAGTTTGGAACAGCCAGAACACGATAACATCATGGCGCACCGTTCTCACGTCCCCATCCCACATTATGATGATGGGGAGACTTACGAGATCGAAATGTTCATGACTATAGTGAAACCCGTATTTGACCTAGTTTATACCACGGACGCAGAAAAGATAGCCGTGACATTAACGCACCTGGGAAAAGCCGTTTCCCTGGTTGCCTACCAAGTGCACCTTGCTCTCACATGGGACGAATTTCGCACAATAGTGATAGAGGCCATTAAGCCTTCGTTGGGCGTTTTCGTGGCCCACACCCGTCTCCAAGATACTAAATTCGAAGGCGATCTAGATGCCTCAGTGAATAAGATCGCCCAACATATCAAAGTGTCTTTCCCCACATTGACCAGAATCCAGCAAGAACAGCAGATTCTGGTCAACCTTGTATCAATATTGCCCTCAGCAGTAAAGAATCATTTCCGTGTGCACGATTTCGTCGGATATCAAAAAGATCTCATCACGATCCGACGTATTTTGGCCGTTCACACGGAAACACCCACCCAAATCGCTGTAATCAAGAGGTTCCCCATACACCCGCAGCACCTCGACAACCAAAACCCCAAGGCTCAAACCTTCAACTCCAAGAATGCCTACCCATCCTCATCCTTCCACAACAAACCTACCTACCCTTCCGGCAAGCCCCAACCCAGTAGGCCCCGGTTTCAAGCTACCCAGCCACGCAGAATCTTCAACCGGAACAAAACCTATAACCCCTACCAAAGTAAGAACCCTACATTAGTGATTATCAACCCCTATGATTTCCCTGCCTGTAGTGCTAAGTGTGCCCTCCATCAAATTCGTGACTCTGCCAAACCTCGCCCCTGTACTCCTCGCATTTCTGTAAATGAAGAGGAGTGGGGACAAGAGGAAGAAATGGAGACAATGCACACCGAAGACATAGCCCCCCATATCATGACCTCAGACGATACCGAGGAAACCCTGGAGGAGGTAGATACCGACCCCCAGGATTTTTAAAGTATCCCCCGCCCACGATGGCCTCGGCGGGGGACGCCATAACTGATCGCACTGCCCCCATTTACTACGTGGCCAAAATCAAGGACATTCCTGTCCGCTTGTTAATTACACGGGAGCTGCTAAGTCATGTTTGTTCAAGTCTTATTATGATCAACACCACCGACTATTTGGCCCCTTGTTACCTACCAAAGCAGAACTAATCTCAGCTGCTGATACCTACTTAAATCTCCTAGGAGACACTTTGCCCCTGTCAGTAACTACTCCTGCCCCCCATAACCATTGTTATCACCCATTCACAGTATTTTCCTCCCACTGTAAACATTACGATGGTTTCCTTGGACTTGACCTCCTTCAAAAACTCCAGGCCCAGGTTGACTGCGGCCATAGGCTGATCTCATTCAAAAAATAAATCCAACCCAAAGCCTCTGACAAACCCATCACGCAGAAACCAGTTCACAAAAAGAAAAAACACCTCCACCCTCAACAAACTCTGAGTCAAGATTACCAAGTTGCAGCTAGCACTAAGGTAACTCCTAACCCCCCCCCCCCCCCCTTGCCCCGAGTTCTCTCAGAATATCACTCATTCCGTTAAAAAAATGCCTCAGCAAACGAAAGAAGACAAGTCCAAGCAACTCAATGATGTAAACCCCCCCATTTCTCCTAACTCTGTCCAGGATCAAGCCTCCCATGTTTCCAGGACAGACTCTTATGTATGTAAAAACCATTCTACCAAATATTTATGTACACATGTTTCCAGGGAAAATGCCGACCTATGTACCCAACAATGTTTTCCCCATGCTCGCAGAAATACTCAACTACTCCCCCACCAACAAAATCTCCCTTGTGACAGTTTTCCGTCAGTAGCTCCCTTCCACCCCCACACAATTCACACCCCTAAAAAACTTCAAAACCCCACACTTGACTCACCCCCTCATGACAGACAAACCCACCAATCCCATATAACCTCTAAACAAACCGTCACTGCCACCGACAAAACTCCCCAAATTCGTCCTTTTAACAACCACAAATCAGTACATCAGTCCTCCACCAATAACCCGTGTTCTATGCCTAACTCTTCCCCCACCTTTTAATTTTAAGGTCCCGAGATTTAATTTTAAGGTCCCGAGAATCCAAGGACAGGGTAAGCAAACATTCTTCTTCACTGCCATCAAAGACTGGAACGACCTACCCCAGTCAGTCCGTGAAAAGAGAACACTGTATTCCTTCAGACGTAGCCTGAAGGAACACCTGAACCGGACAGCTGCGAGAAGGGAGCACCAAGCTTATGTCTACTACTAAATACGACATAAGGGATAGACAAACCAAACTGAAATGATTACTGATTACGGATTACTGATATTTACTATAGGATGTAAGGTATCTTAAAATAACCCCCTAGAAATACTTTCTCTAAAGTATCTATTTCTTTATCCTCCCCTTTTCCCCAGCTAACCTAATCCCACAAGGACCCCAATGGAAATACGCCTAACGGCCTTATTGGGCTATCCTTAGTTGGAATTATGCAAGGCTGGTACATGTCATATTTGTAACAAACTATGTGGTACCAACTCTGTAAATTGCTGACTGAATAAATATTATTATTATTATTATTATTATTACCAATCCTCCACAGTCCCACCAACAAATTCCGTTTTCTAAATCACTCACACCTCACCACTTTGATCCTCCCACACGCGCCGTTAATCCCCCCCTCACGCGTGACCCCCACCAAAGTGATTCCCCCCCCCTCATGCGTACCGAGCACCTGCTCACCAGTCGGTCCCCCACCATCATTAGCCCAGCTGTAGTTCAAGATAAATATCAAATTCCCCCCCGCCATCAAAAATGGGTTAACCTTCGACCCATACCCCAAACTCACATGATATTTTCCCCCACTACCACGTCCACCGACCCCAATCGTTGCCTCCTACAACCCGCCATCATTTCCGCTCGCATAAACCACATTCTAGTGGCCAATATCTCTGAAGAATCCCTGACATTACCAAAAGGCCTCATCATAGGAGACCTCGAAACATTTGATGACCTCCCCATAGATTCCAATGAAACCCCTACCAGTCTCAAATTACCCCCTCTCCCTGACACATTATCCGACCACCAAAAACACAGCATGTACGAACTATTGCTAGAGTTCAGTGACGTATTTGCCCAACAACCCACTGAAATAGGACAGACCAATGTTGAACAACACATCATTAACACCACAGGCCCCCCCATAAGACAACCATCCCGTAGAAAAAA
This sequence comes from Paralithodes platypus, assembly GCA_032716605.1. NCBI lineage: Eukaryota > Metazoa > Arthropoda > Malacostraca > Decapoda > Lithodidae > Paralithodes > Paralithodes platypus. The sequence continues at coordinate 48,136,237 of CM064551.1, read as the reverse complement.
TCCCATACAACGCCAGGAAGAGGAACGCCAAGTCCAAGAGATGTTAGAGGCCGGAATTGCTACCCCGTCCATCAGCCCCTGGTCTTCCCCTGTTGTCCTAGTAAAAAAGAAAGATGGGTCCACCCCGTTTTTGCGTAGATTACAGGAGATTGAATGACGTAACCATTAAGGACGCTACGCCATTACCCAGGATAGACGATTCCCTTGACTCCCTATACGGATCCAGATGGTTCACTACCCTCGACTTGCAAGCAGGGTATTGGCAAGTGCCCATCAAGGCAGAGGACCAAGAAAAAACAGCATTCTCCACTAATGGTGGCCACCACTACGAATTTAACGTCCTACCCTTTGGCCTCTGCAACGGATCCGCCACTTTCTCCCGTTTGATGGAAGCGATATTACATGGCCTTACCTGGGAAACCTGCCTAGCGTATCTAGACGATATTATTGTATACTCACAAACCTGGGAAGAACACCTCCTCAGGTTGAAACAAGTTCTTCAAAGAATCCGAGCCGCCGGGCTGAAATTGAAACCCTCAAAATGCGAGATTGCACGAAATAAGGTAGATTTCCTCGGCCACGTAATATCTGAACATGGCATTGCACCAGACCCCAAGAAACTTCAAGCCATACAAAACCAACCCCCACCCACCACCGTTAAAGGAGTACGTTCTTTTCTAGGTTTAGCCACATACTACAGACGTTTCGTCCCACATTTTGCCACAATAGCCAGACCTCTCCACCAACTCACCCACAAGGACACCTGAAAGAGACCTCGCTTTTAACACTTTGAAACAAAAGCTGATCCAATCCCCTATTGTCGCTTTCCCTGATTACCATAAACCTTTCCGTCTTTATACCGACATATCTCTGTACGCCATTGGTGCAGTTTTAGCTCAAGTAAGAGACGGAGAGGAACATGTGATAGCGTATGCCAGCTCCACACTCAACCAAGCCCAACAGAATTATGCAGCCACCAAGAGAGAGTGCCTAGGGATCATTTGGGCACTCAACCACTTCAGGTCATTTGTGTTGGGCGCGAAACTAGATATAATAACCGACCATCAATCTTTGCAATGGTTGCGTAGGTGCGAAACCAACTCAGCCATCTTGGTATGCTGGAGAGAGACACTAGAGGACTACGATTTTACAATACAGTATCGTCCAGGTAAACTTCACACCAATGCAGACGCCCTGTCACGTTTGCCAGTACCGAAAAAAAAACCCACCAATCTAGCCGCCTTACAAAACACTGAGCTCTTACATACCCCCATCAACCAACATAATTCCCCCCCAGCCCCCTCACTAATTCAATCTTGGGAAACAAGGATCAGACCACCCTGGATACCGTTAAATATCTTCAAGAAACTGACTCGCTGGGGAGATCAACTTGCCACAGACTCCGGTCACATAGTCCTAGACCCCACCATTGCCCACGGCTACATGATTGCCATCCACGAGGGAAACGGCATACACCTTGGACAAAAGAAGATGTTAAAAATCTTCGTGGATCAGTACTGGACCCCCAACCCCTCCAAGATTGCACAACGCGTGACAGAATCCTGCAAACCTTGTTTATTGGGGAAGGATAGATCACGCACCCCAGGTCCAGCTGGTACCATTTCTGCCAACAAACCGTTCCAAGTCCTATCCCTCGACATCATGGGCCCGTTTCCTTCTTACGCTGGCAACCGCTATATCGTCACATTTGTTGACGTATATTCAAATTTTTTAATAGCCTGCCCAGTTAAAGACCACACAGCCACCACCGTCGCCACACTGCTTGCCACAGAAGTGTTCCCTATATTCGGCCTTCCCCTTGCTCTTCTATCCGACAATACCCCCGAATTTAGTGGACACGTTTGGCACCAGTTCACCCAACAATGCGGTATTAAGATCAAACACTCATCCCCGTACTGGCCTCAAGGAAATGCTATATGCGAACGCAGCCATCGCACCATCAACAACCAGTTACGTACCAAAATGATTGCTCTTAACACCTCAGACTGGCCATCACAGATAAAAATGATACAATGGGGCATGAACACCTGTCCCCGAGAAGACGGTATTTCCCCTCATGAACGTGTTTACGGTGTACCCCCCCCTGTTACTGCCGTTTCACCATCACGCTCACCTCCCCTCCAACACCTCCACAATTGACCCATTGCAACATCTGCAAAACACCCTCCATACCGCCCAAACCTGTCAAGACACCAAAACTGATAACCCCGATGATAAAAACCCTTTCGCCATCCATGACACCGTAATGGTAGCCAACTTCCCTGTCACCAACAAATTTGGCCCTCGCTATGTCGGCCCCTACACCATCATACAAGTCCTAAATGCCTATCAAGTCACCATTGATTATCACGGCGTGACTCGCACGTTCAGAACTAGATTCTTCCGAGCTTTTAAACCTCTAAAACCACAAGACATTACCCCACCCCACACGTCCGACCCTGAATTGAACACCCCTACAACCCCTCCCACTCAGGCTATGAATGTTCCCCTGCAAACCCCTAAGGGCCTAAACCCTCCAGCACCGAACCGGCCGATCATTCCTCAACATACCCCCCAAACTAACCTCCACAAACCCCAAGCCCCCACTATCACACCTTCCTCCACCATGACCAATTCCTTCACTTCTCATAGTCAAGTACCTCCCCAAAATATCAAAGTACGAAAACCTCCACCCACAACCCCGACCACAACAGAAACCCTCCCATCTAGCCCTGAAGTACCTCCACCAGGCACCACAGTAAGAAAACCACCACCCCCACCTAAAACCAAGTACACAACCAACCGCACCAAACAACCTACCCCAGTCACCTCACGCTACAACTTACGCCCACGCCTGAAATCCTTTAAACCCTCCAGAAAACACACCCTGATAACAAAGTTCCGTAGAGTTGCCAGACCACTATCCTCCTCCTCCTCTTCTTCTTCATCGAATTCTCCTCCACAAAGGGAAAGAAGACGAATATTCACAAGCAAACACCATCACCCCTCTAACTATATTCCAAAAATAACCACCCCCACCCTCCCACGAGAGCAAATACCTTCCCCTTCAACCTCATCCCCTCTCAACCCCCACCTCATCTCCCCGAATGACCTAGATCTGCCCCCCCACCAAACTCCCACAAAACCACCTATTTCCACCACCATCAAATCACCAACCCCACCAAAGAACGCACCCAACACACTTTCCTACCCCCAACCCTCCAAATTAAACCCCCCCTCACTACCCACTCGTCTAGCCCCCCCCCCCCCCCCCCCCCCTGCATCCACCCCTTTCCCCTCCACTATCTCTGCGACCCCACCCACGCATCAACCAACCTCATCATCTCATAAAACCCCCAACCAACCTCCCCCTAAAGTCTACCCTATGCCAACGACCAACCCCTCCTCACCCACCACGTCTACCACCCAAGTAACTCCCAACCAAAGCCCCTCCAAAATGACGTACCCGACCTCCACACCCCCACTTAAATCCCCCCACAAAGTCGCCCCTCCGAGAACCCCCATCAATACCCCCACCCAATCCTCTCCCATTCCTCCTACCACCCTCACTCGACAAAAACCTCCACACGCATCTACCTCTCGCATAACCCCCTACATCACCCCCACTAAATGCCCTCCACCTGTAAAGCGGTCTTCCCCTCAAGAGCAAAGTCTTTTTGATTCTCTGTCCTCACAACTCAGTGTCCTCAACTTAAATGCTTCTTCTGAAATCACTGTGTTGGGTGATTTTAATGTCCATAATGTTGAATGGCTCACTCATTCAGCCAGGACTGATGATGCTGGTCTTGAATGTGAGCTATTTGCAGACTCATTTAATCTCATTCAACTAGTCAACCAACCCACCCGTGTACCAGACAATCCTAATCATAATTCCCACCTACTGGACTTATTTTTAACAACCAATTCAGAAAATTATGATGTTACAGTGAGGTCCCCACTTGGATCTTCTGATCACTGTCTGATACAGGCCACCTGTCTATCACCTACCACACCCTCCCACTCTGAACCTGTTTTGGTGACTAAATGGCATTACGATAGGGCAGACTGGGAGGTCTTCAAGGTTTCTTTATTGATATTCCCTGGACCTCTTTCTTTCTAATGATGCACACTCCACCTTGAGCCACATACAAGATTTTGTAAAAATTGGAATGGAAACTTTTATTCCTCATCAAAAGTACAGTAAAAGATCTAATTCACCTAAATGGTTTGACCATAATTGTGCTAGAGTAACTGAACAAAAAGCAATAGCCTACAATGCATACACAAGATCAAAACACATGAAGCCTTTAATTACTTTAGAAACATCAGAAATCATGCCAAAACTGTATTAAACCTAACTAAATCAAACTTTCTCCATAAGCAGGCAAATAAACTTCTAAATAATCCAAATGATAACAAAATATTTTGGTCTACTCTTAACTCATTCAAATCCAACTTCACTACTGCTTCATCCATTCCACCATTAAAATCTCCGACTGGCAATCTTGTAAGTGACCCACGAGGTAAAGCTAACCTTCTTGCAGATATTTCTCCACCAACTCAACCTTAGATGAAATAAATCAAGATGTCCCTGTACTTAATTTTAATTCACCTGAAATTCCCTCACTTAAGATCCACACCAGACATGTCAAACTATTTTGCAGAATCTCTCAGTAGATAAGGCTCCTGGTCCAGATGAAATTCCTCCAATAGTACTTAAGAATTGCTCCTTGGTGCTCGCTCCTGTATTGGCAAAATTTTCCGTCTGTGTACTCATACCTCATGCTTCCCAGTACCCTGGAAAGAAGCAAACATCCATCCAGTTCCTAAAAAAGGTGCCTCTTCAGATCCATCAAACTACAGACCAATAGCTATAACTTCCACTCTTGGCAAAGTTTTTGAAATTATATTAAATAATCACATAATTAAGCATCTGGAGAATAAAATTAATCAGTGATAGGCAATATGGTTTTAGACGATGTCGATCAACTGCAGACATTCTTTGCCTTCTTACGCATCAAATCAACCAAGCTACAGACCAACATGGTGAAACACATACAATAGCACTGGATATATCAAAGGCATTTGATAGAGTCTGGCATCAATCCTTATTGTCGAAGATGTCACACTACGGCCTTGCATCATTAGTTCCACTAATTTCTTCTTATCTTCATAACAGAAAAATACGTGTAATGGTAGATGGCCTTTATTCTCAATTTCACTCAATAAATGCTGGTGTTCCCCAGGGATCAGTTTTGGCCCCAACTCTGTTCCTCATTCATATCAATGATCTCATATCTACCACTCATAATCCAATACATTCCTACGCAGATGACTCAACACTCCACAGTTCCTTCACATTTACCAATTCTTTCACCCAACCCGATCTTATAAATTCAAAATAAACACTGCAATTTCTCTGAACCGGGACCTTTCTAGAATTAATGAATGGGACAAGAATCTAGTTTCCTTTAATGCACAGAAAACCAAGTACATTCAATTTTCTAACCGACAGAATCTCACTGACTCCCATATATTTTTTAATGATGTAATATTCCCACTTCCCCTAGTATTGACATTCTCGGTGTAACATTAACTACTAACTTGAGCTGGACACATTATGTTAGAAGCATTGCTAAGAATGCCTCTAAAAAACTGGGACTCCTGTACAGAGTTCGAGAATTCTTCACTGACGAGCAGTTGGCCGTAATATATAAAAGTCATGTGCGCTCTCAGATGGATTACTGTTCACCTCTGTGGGGTGGAAGTGGAGTGGTTGCATTGAGGCAGTTGGACAAAATTCAAAATAAAGCTATTAGATTAATCAATAACCCTGCAATCACACAGGACCTTCCTACATTAGCCATACGAAGAAACGTTGCATCCCTTGCATTATTCTACAGATATTTTCACAGCAATTGTTCCGAGGAACTTGCTTCAATTGTGCCGCCTCTCCACATCTTTCCCCGTAGAACTAGGGCAGCTGAGAGCGCCCATGAATTTACACTTTCTCCTCCACAATGCAGAACTTCTGCTTATCAGAATTCATTTATCCCCAGAGCTACTACTCTTTGGAATTCACTTCCCTCGAATTGCTTTCCACAAACTTACAATCAACAAATGTTTAAATCCAGTTGTTACAAACATTTTATGAATGGAGGATGCCTTTAGGCACATGGACCTTTTTGTTTTATCTGTGTTTTTCCTTCCTCCGTTCATTGTCTCTTAAAAAAAAAAAAAAAAAAAAAAAAAAAAAAAAACATCGTCGAGCGACTCAAGTCCCACTACAAAAATCTACCTTCCCACCAGAACCTCCAAAGGTAGAATCATCAACAGACCCATCAGATTTGAAGACAGTTATGTAAAAACAAAACTCCTTTCTTCCACTAAAAGCCCAAGCCACACAACACACACCCCCCTCTTTCTCACACACCTCCATCACGCACCTTACCTAAACCAATATTGCACATTGCCTCCATATATTTTCCCAGCCTGCAACACCACCCAAGACAACCCCAAAAACCCCAGACTCATATCCCCCCTTCACCCCCAGCTCCGCCTTCACGCGTTAGTCCCTCCCCTTCAGTTGTTAACCCCTTCACCACACTGAAGAGGCCTCCTGTCAGTCCCACACACCTCACTCAATACCTGACCTCCACCATGAACACATCCACACCATTCGTCGCTCCCGTCCCTACCCCCACTGAGGACGAATACACACCGTTCATAAGACATATTAAATTAAAAACGTCCACAGGACGCTCAGCCCGTCTACAACGGCCACATCAAGCCCGGGCAGCCGCCCTCCACAACACCGAAGACACAGTCCTACAGGTCTACATAGACCTGCACAAGAAACCTGATCCTCGCTCTCTTGCCTGGTGGGACCTTCTACACACCCTCTAAATGACCCACCATGACTATACTTCTCTTTACTTCACCCTTGAGGCTCGAGGACGAGCCTACAACGAAGGAGAGGGAAGTAAAATGCTCCAGAACAAGAAGCCCGAAGGACCAGGTGACCAAGCCAACCAGTTCAGACAGGCCGAAGCCCGCAGGGCTAAGCAGCTCCAACCCACACCTGCCTATCACTTTTAACCGCTGACCCTTCCCCCACCTCGCGTATCCACTACCCCTCGTGTCCTACACCTCTTACCCGCCGGACTCTACCTATATGATGATGAACATGAATACACCTTAATTTAATACACCCATGCCCTGTCCCTAAGTTAGGATATCAATATCAACATACCCTAAAATACCTTGTCTTGCCAGACTAAGTTTCTGAAGACCAACCGCCCCCATAAATCTATGTATGTTCTTCCATCCGAGAAGTAATATGTTAACCCCCTAAAAATACCTTGTCTTGCCAGACTAAGTTTCTGAAGACCAACCGCCCCAATAAATCTATGTATGTTCTTCCATCCGAGAAGTAATATGTTAACCCCTGTCTTGCCAGACTAAGTTTCTGAAGACCAACCGCCCCCATAAATCTATGTATGTTCTTCCATCCGAGAAGTAATATGTTAACCCCCTAAAATACCTTGTCTTGCCAGACTAAGTTTCTGAAGACCAACCGCCCCCATAAATCTATGTATGTTCTTCCATCCGAGAAGTAATATGTTAACTCCCATGTCATAATTGATAAGAAACTATGATACCCACGGGTACACCATTGTATATATAACCATTATTCCTGTAAGACCTAGACAGAGATAATGACTGAAGATGTTAGCCACCATGCAGTAACTTTAATTCTTACCTCAACCAGATATTGTAGAGATAACCCTCTTTTACCATTGTCTCAACGCATATTTACCACGAAACAATAACGAAGCTACCCCTACGAACTGCCGCTTTCTTTGGTATATATTTCATAGAAAACGCAGTTCCCAGGAACAACTAGATCAGCAAGAAATCGTGTCAAATAATAGTGTCCATAACCCCTCGTATTGACGAGTAATAGTACACTATGTTTTTCTCTACTTTTATCCACAGTCAAGCACACACCTACAGCTAACCTCATCTTCCCCACAGTCCACATGATTCTATAATTTCCAGACTCATATACCACCACCTATTGCTCATCTCCCCCGGTAGCGTTTGATTACCCTACCTTCCCTGTCGGTAACCCCCAGTTTAAGATACCAACTGTAGCCTAATGCCACCCCTACGCCCAGAGACCTTAGGGTCAAACTTCCACGTAGCCCTCCTTAACCCTCTCCCTCTCGTTAACCCCCCACGCTCCTCCACTCCCTCCTAACCTAGCCTTTCCACCACACCCCCTGAATATCCTTAACTTTTCCGTTACTAACATTCTCAAACCTTTTGTATATATACTCCTATCCAGCCTACCTTCCCCCAGTAGGAAGGAACACCATTAGAACTTTACTAACCCTTTGCATGCCATCTATTCCCTCACAACCCATTCACAACCCATTCACAACCCTGTACCAAATGATCGTCAGTGCGAGGCTAGCCGCCTCGCCAGTGACTAACTTCTATTGCCATCTATCTATCTATCTATATGCTCAGGCCCAATCCCCATTTTGGGGGTAGCCGACTCAAGACAGAGCAAGAACAGGGAAAACACAAAAACAACATAAAACAAAAAAATAAACACAGATAAAAAACACAAACACACACACATCCAGGTCACCCAGGAGAAGACCCAGAGACCAGGGTTACCAAGGTCGCTCCAGCACTCCCCTGGCCCCTGACCACCCGGATAGGTTCCGATCTCGGCAGGCAGACATGCAGCGGAGCCAAAGCCACAAGCCCTCCCACCACACTTCCAGGCACACCCTTCATATTAATCGTCCCCCCGGGCCAGGCGCCTGATGGACTATTATCTAGTCGAACTTGCGCCCGACCCCTTACTCCAAATGACCACGTGTTCACTCAACTATTCACAAGCATTCTCCATTCACTCCTGTCCACCACCACTTCCCCTGCCTGATCTATAGTCATTCCTCTATCATCCAAAGCCTTTCTTACACAGTCTCTCCATCTCAATGGGGGTCTTCCTGCCCTTCTATCTCCCCTTGTACCTGACTCACATATTCTCTTTGTAAGCCTTTCATCTCCCATTCGTTCAACATGACCATACCAGCTCAGCACCCTTCTGTCCACTCTGGCTGACAAATGTTCCTGCTGCCCCACTCTCCTACGTATCTCTTCATTCCTCAATCTGTCTCTATGAGTAACTCCACACATACTCCTCAAGCAGCTCATCTCCATCACATCCAGCCCTCTTTTCTCCTTTTTCTTCAGAGCCCATGTCTCAGCCCCATACATCACTGTTGGCACAACAATTCCTTGATACAGTGCACTTTTTACTTTCACTCCGAGATTTCTCGTCTTCCACATACTTCCCATTGCTCCGAAAACCTTCCTTCCTTCACACACTCTCTGTTTTACCTCCACTTCCATACCTCCACTCCTGCTTATCGTTCCTCCTAGATATTTAAAACACTCTACTTGTTCCAATATTTCCCCATCCAGCCTCACATCTAGATTCACCCTATGCTCTCCCCTATCACACCATTACTTTACTTTTATTGACGTTCACCTTCAGTTTCCTCCTTCCACAAACCACACCAAACTCTTTGACTACCCGCTGCAGTTTCTCATCAGAATCCGCCACCAATGCTGTGTCATCAGCGAACAGCAACTGATTCAACTCCCAATCTCTACCATTCTTTCCTACTAAACCCAATCCTATTCCCATAGTTCTCCTTTTCACCTCCCTCACCACACCATCCATAAACATATTAAACAGCCATGGTGACATTACACAACCCTGTCGCAATTGCCATACTTCCAGATAAATGTGGCAGAGTTAGCAACCCAGTCTCCACCACATCCAACAAACCATGCAATTAACAACCCAACCAATTAAACCAGCTGGTCAAGGCACCTTCGGTTTTGGTATTACGAACACCCACATCTGTCTCATAAACAGAGGGTTATTACAAACACTTTTGTAATATGGCAAGCCCCCAGCCACAGCCGCCGGACGACCTTCACAGAGAGAGGGTGCGCACCTACCCCTTTTCACCCACCAGAGGAGGGAGACCCCTACCCCTGCGGAGGTATACCTGACCCCTGTTTTGACTTCCGGGTCATTGCCAGGTAGCACAGGAATTCTTCCTATCAATGAACTAACCATGTATGACTAACACCTTTACTAACCTCTATTAACCCACAATAACCCATTAACGTTTCTTGCATACTCCGATAACCAAATTAGCACCTCAGCTATACCATAGAATGAAGACTGAACAATCTAAGAGAGACACTCCTATCACAGCTGTCCCAATCCTCCTCGCAAAGTAGATCCAGTCTCTCTCCCCTAAATACTTCCAGTATAGCCAAAATAGTACCTCTTACTAAGGCTCAGTTATATCACATTATGAAGGCTTCATATAGCCATGTGCCACAACAGTAATCACCACCTTACCTAGTTCCCGTATCTATTGAGAGTTCAAATAAGTCCATCAAAACTCGAGATCCCTATGGCCTACAGGGTCCAAAACCGAGCCTATAAACCAAGCTCCAGCCCCCAGTAAAATCAGTTGAAAGATAGACACCAACCAGTGGTTGGTCACCAGAGTTGACCTCGAGCTCTATCATTGTTTGTTGCTGAGAATTGAGTTCCAGAGCCGGCAGACTCCGTGGCAGATTTAGATAGAAGGATCTGTCCACGTACTTGAGAACTTCCTACATATGGACCATCTGGACGGCCGCGGAACCAGTCGTTAGCCCGCAACATCACGGACGCAAGATAACCAGGACCAGACCAATCAAATACTACCCAAGATTCACTCTATCAGTACTGGTACTACAGTGTTACAGTGCTATTTAGAGACTCACTTATTAATATTTCTATGAAGTGGCTATATCTTTGCCCCAGTATAATTCTTATATAACCATTCCATTAGGAAGTGCTAAACGTATCAGTGTTTATTAATTAACAGGCGATATTAACTCTCCTAATTACCCATATATCCAGATATTATTACATAGAAGTAAAACCCTAGTGATATCTGAATGTTCGCCCTCTGATTTGCGTTCTATGTATTTCTGATACAAGAATATAAAACTTAGATCAGTACCCCCTGAGGTTACTAGAATTCCCGTGCTCTAAAATACGCGTGTCTAATCTAGTCTGTGAACTACTACTTGTGCATCAGAGCTACCAGTGTTAAATCTAATAGTGAATATTAATCTATAAGTAACATTTATGGTCTCCAGTATATCAACTTGTGAATAAAGCCAGCGATCAGAAGATTAATACCTGAACGTTGGAAGTGGGAGACTAGGCTCCATCCAGATCCACTTATTGCTAGTTGTTCAATTCTATCATTTGTCTTGTACGAGTATTCAAACCTTATGCTTCACATTAATCATCATCAAGGAAACTATAGAAGTGTGTACATTAATAAACGTGATCGTGTGTCTTGTTACCGTGTGTTTATTTTGTGTACTCTATTCCTCATACCTTGTTTTGTGCATGCAGCCTTCTATACCCAGTCAGTTAGAATTCACATTACCCAAGTTAATCCTGTAGAAAAACAGGGCATAACAACAGGCAACACCAAGAATAGCACCATAAACACCAGACATCCCCACGCCACTCTAGAGCGCAGCCGCATCGCCGCCATGACCAGGGAAGCCGAGATATACAGTTACCAGATATCACCCCACCTCGAGGCCACACGTACACAACCGCCATACAACACCCTACCCGTAGGCGCCTTTCTGATGCGCAGCCACACCACCGCCAAGACGCTGAGAAAAGAGGTGACCTCAGCAGGAAATTCTAAGATCGATACTCAGTTGGAAAACTGTCTTATTAGTTACTGGACGTAAGATAGTTGGAAGATTGGTCACCAGGCAAGCTGTTCTTATTAGTAAGACAGTGAGATTACTGGGCATGTGGGAAACTTCTTATTAGTTACTGGACGTAAGATAGTTAAAACTCAAGTTGGATGGCTGTGCTTATTAGTTACTGGACGTAAGACAGTTTGAAGATTGGGCCACCCCTTGTTCATTTTTTGGGGGGCTCTGCAGACACTGTTTATTATAACGGCGTTTAGCACTGGAGTCCTTCCATGATAGCAATATCTTGGAGAAGGCCACAAATACAACCATCACCTTCAGTTCTTCAAAGTTCTTAACCCAGCAACTACTGGAAGACTCTTAAGAGTTTCCCCGGGCGACTGCGGGAAGACTCTTAACCCGTTGAGCCCCGGCTAGTTATAATATTTTGTTCACCCCAGTCCCAAGCCATTTTCACTTCTTTTTTTTGTTTGCTAAAATGGAAGACAAGGATGAGAAATGAAAAAAAAAAAAAAAAAAATCACCTCGGATATTTTTTTTTTGGGGGGGGGAGCCTAAAAAAAATGTGTTGAGCCAAAATGGAAGAGAATGGTGAGAAATGAAGAAAAAAAAATCACCTCGGTCATTTGGGGGGCGGGGGGGGGGGGTCGAAAGTTTGTCTCCCCCGCATGACCACCCGCCCGGGAGCACTAGGGTGAAAACTGAGTATGGCATTGTACGGCATACATCCTAAGGAGTGTCTCACATAAATCTCAAGCCTCTAGCTCCCATACGACCGGAGTAATGAAGGTTCAAAGTGGCGGTGAACTAAGGGTGTAAAGTATCCCCACTAAGCCCACCACCACCGGCCGCGCGGCTGTCTTGGCCCGCTCACACCTACCGTCCCGGCTCCCACACACACTACGGTACCACCCCCTCCTATTCTCCCGCCATTTCCTACCTTACGAGCCACGTAAATGATTTTAATATGCCGGACGCACGTGTTGCGTCGCTGGGAGTTGGTGATAACAAACTGCCGACGCATCACGTGCGACACTGGGTCTCAATGGGTTAAGAGTCTGGGAAAAAAAAATCCATATAAACCACCCAAATATTTGTTTTTTTTTTTTGCCCCTGGGCCATGCCAAATATCACTCCTCCACCTCCCCTCCTTCCCCACTTTCCTCCCCTCCTTCAGTTATCACCTATTTTCCCTGTTATTCCCTTATTCTGTGGTCTATTTTCGTGCTAACATTAGCGAGTTGGTAGCAGGGCGTTGTCATCACTGTTACCAAGCGTGGGAAAGAGCGAGAGAGAGACTATTGCGTAACAGTGTCTCTCCAGACAAGGGGAGGCGAGGAGGGCAGGGAGGTTGCCTCAGCCATACATTATGTAACTCCCGGGCTGTATCGCCGATTTTGACCATCCAAACACTGTTTCCACTTGTTTTATTGTTGTAACAGGTTAATACCTTTATAATCAACCTATAATAGGCGCATATGGATAAGTATTAATGCTATTTATGGTAAAATAACGATGTTAGTGATGGGAACAGCTCAAATACGTGCGCACAGGAGTGTGGTGTCTCATAATAATAATAATAATAATAATACTTTATTTCAGACTCACACAGTACAGAGAGGACCATACTGGGGTCCATATATACCTTACAGTAACATAAATATATATAAATATATATAAGCTACTGTGAATAGGCTACATAAAATAAAAAGAAATTAAATAATACCCAGCTTGCTATCATGTAGTTCACAGCACTGCCTCAACCAAAAACAGTGGTCATCAAACTACTGTGTTACCAAAACCACTGTCCTAATTGTGTACAGTACCATGCCTCACATCATTTAGCTTCCGGTACAGTATGTTGCTACAGTACAGTATAGGAATATCGGTACTGTACTGCACTATGAGGATCAGTACCGGTATGCTAATTCTGTAGAGTAGCAGACCTGAAATCATTACTTAAGGTTAAATATAGAGCAACTTCCTCCAGTGTGCCTGGATCCTGGAGGTGTACACTATGCTTGGAGTTTGTAGCATTTTAATGATCCTGTTCTCAGAAGTGTTAAGGCGCTGAATGAATTTATATGTTAGCTTTCTAATGAGTGATTTGTAACAGTGTAAGTTCATATAGGCACATAGCGTACTTGTACTCTCATATTTTGAGAGCCTCAGAAACATTTTCATGATATTGTGATATGAGATACTTAGTCTATTCACTGTAATTTTCTTATAGTTCCACCATAGTTGTGCTGTATACATTGGTGAGCAGTAGGAGTTGAACAATGTTATTTTTGTAACCCATGTGCACATATGAAATTTTCTTAATATTGAATTTCCCTGCATGTAAAGTTGCCTTCGCTGACGACCCATATCCTCATCATCTGAGCGATCACATGAAATATAGTGTCCTAGATACTTTACTTTACTTACTTCTTCTATAATTTCTTCATACAAATGGAATTTAGGTAGCTTTGATTTCAATAGGTTAGATTTAAATATTATGATATTGCTCTTTATAGGATTAAATTTGACTGAATGTTCGATTCCAAATTTTTCACATACTCTTAATAATTTATCCAGTCCTGCTCCAGAGGGCGCGATTAAGGCTAGGTCATCAGCATACATGAGATGATTTACAATGGTGCTGCCAATACAGCACCCAGTGCGAGTCTTGTTCAGCTCCAGACTAAGATCATCCATGTAGACGTTGAAAAGATACGGAGACAATATCCCCCCCTGCCTAACACCATTGGTTACGGCGAAAGAGCCTGACAGGATGTTGCCCCATCTTACACACATTTTTTGATTAGCATACCAGAAAATAAGTATCCTAACAATATAGCTAGGCACTCCCCTGTTAACTAATTTTTCAAATAAGGTTTTGTGACACACCCTATCAAAATCCTTACTTGCATCAAGAAAACAAGAGAAAATTGAGCTATTTAGTTTGTTGTATGTATCAATCACTTCTTTCAGCACATATATGCATTGGTCTGTGCCGTGATTTTTCTTAAAGCCAAACTGATTGCTGCTGGTGACAATATATGCAGACATTCTTTCTAGCATTATCATTTCAACTACCTTACTCACCACACTAGCAAGTGCTACTGGGCGGTAGTTGTCTTTTGCTGTAATTTTACCTGATTTATCTTTAATGACAGGAACAAGTATAACGGATATCATAGACTCCGGCAGGACACCATGCGTAGATAGACTGGTGATGCAAGAACTAAGTTTATCTATTAACAACTTATCTGCATATTTAAGATGTTGATCTGCATATATACCATCCAGCCCACAAGCTTTATTTAGGTTAAGTTTTCTTATGGCATTCTCAAGATCACTTTCAGTCACTTTAATGTCTTCATAATTACTATCTTTCACATATTGAATTGCACCATTAGTAGACCTTTGGTTTACACTGTTAAGTAGTTCCTTAAAATGAGTTTTCCATAAGTCAGCAATGTTCTCTTCACCCGTAACCCCCTCAACACTGACAGGTAATGGTGTGTTACAATTTTGCATGGATCTGATGTCCTTCCAAAAACAGTTAGTATCCTTTTCTGCCAGACTCTTTGCAAGGGCTTCCTTCCTTAATTGGTTTTCATTTTGCTTAATAAATCTAATGGCATATTTGGTCCTACCCTTTGCTCTTTTGTGAAGTTCAAATATAGGCCCCTGTCTAGGCTGACCTACTTCAAGCCAATGAGACCTAGCATCTCTGGAGGCCTGATACAGGTCAGCCACATAGTCTTGCCAACCTGGCTTATTGAATGAGGACTTATATTTACGGCTATTAAAAATACTTTCCCCCGCTTTTGATAAAGAATCTATTATACTATTGTAAAATTTAATAATGTCCTTTCTGTGTTGTGCATCACTACATTTTGGATCCCTGCATTGGGCTACACCATTACCATCATATTGCACCCTATTTAATAAGTCCTTGGTTTTATCACAGTACATTTGGCACTCTTCATTTGAGATTACATTCCATGGAACTTTTGCCTTGATGCTATTGCTAGTTTCTGTTATTTCCGGTGCTTTATTAATTTGGATTGTTAATTCTATAGGTATGTGGTCGTCATCTGTAATGTCGTATCTTATGGCCATTTCTGAGATAGAGTCATGAAAGTCAGAGCTAGAGATTGCATGATCAAGCCACGACCTGGTCTCCCATGCTTCACTAACATATGTATAGCTATTTTCTGGAAGCAGGTTTTTGGAGGACAAAATTAAACCTTGCTCCTCACAAAACCTTAACATATGTTTAGCAAACATGGAACCACCCAACTCGTGAGGGGTAGCATTCCAATCACCTACCACTGAGTAACACGTTATCTCTAATTCAGAAATTAGGCCACCAAGCTCCCCTAACTTTTCCAAATAAAGTTCTTCATTTTCTGCACACTGATACGGTAAGTAAACACAAAATATTGCAAATTTTCTGTGTCCCACTTCCAGCTGTATTCCCGCACACCAGCTTAAATTTGTCTCAATGGTTTTAATTACACTATCTAGGCACGATCTCCACATTATTGCAACTCCCCCTGGGGGGTGACCTGCCACAATACCATCACGTGTGTCCGTAGTGGAGACCCCGTACCCATGGAAATCTTTATCTAATATGTTCAAATTACCTAAGTCCTGTTTTGTGTACCAGGTTTCCTGAAGGCAGACTATGTCACTGCCCCCCATGCGCACGTCTTAGGTGAAAAGAGCAGAGTAGTCAGGAGCTCTCTCCTGCGTTAACTCGATTCTATTGTACTCATGCATTGGTGTATGCTATATATTATTCAAGGTCTCAAAACCAGAGAGTTTGAGTAAAACTGTGGGAACCCAGTCACGATAGGACAAACCCCATGGCCAACGCATCTGCATCTACGGAGACGGGACTTGTGATGGGCTGGTCTATCAGAGTGAGAACTGAGCGATATCTGCCATACCCATAGCTTACTCTGACTGTTCCTTTTACTTATATATCTTCTAGATCTCAAGTGACGGCGTCTCTTCCGTGGATTGACCTCCCAATCTACCAAGATTGGAAGCCAAAGCGTCACATTTTTCCTTTGCCCCTCAACTTTTTCTTCATAATTGCTGAGGGGCACAGGGCCCTGGGTGGGGCTTTGGTTTCCTGGGCGTTTCCGCACCCTCCTCAGCTCCCCGCCATAGAGTGGCTTCGGTCACCCAGGCTTTATTGTGGTCAGCAGGGAGGGTTCTGTGGGGGTGCTCGGTTATGGCCTTGGCCTTGCTCGGGGCCTTGGGGCTGTTCGGCCAGGCAGCTTGGGGAACAACAACAACAACAACAATGGAGACGGGATTACTTATTCTACAAATCGACAGTGAATTTTTTTTTTTTTTCACTTGCTTGTTCGTCAAGGGGAATCCACACAATGCGAGCTAAGCTCATTATTATCGCGCCTCCTTTACTGGGAATGTATTGCGTGAAATACATGTTAAGTGTTTATATATCGTTGGAATGGCTGTGGATGTGTGTGTAGTCTGTATTTTAGCCAATTGGCGACATCTGGAAACGAAGGCTTAGGGTTAATCTGTACGGTACCATTCTCACTACAGTACCAGTCTCACCCGAAGGCTTAGGTTGACCAGTACGATATCCATCTCACCTTGTAACCGATCACCAACCCCAGATGGGACGTCACAACTTCGTCCACTTATACCAGGTTCCTATTTATACTGCTAGGTGAACAGAGGCTACACCGTTAGGAGACTTGCCCAAATGTCTCTTCCCCGCCCGGGTCTCGAACTCGGGACCTTCTGGTTGTAAGCCAGACGCGCTATCAGTTACGCCACGGGAAGTTATTATACCGTTACAATACACAAGAGAAATAACTGTGAATGAAATGCTGGGTGTGAAGGGAATTTTTCTGTCCTGAAAACTCCCCAGGCACACTTAGGGTCAACCTTTCCTGGTGCCTGGCGCGGGGCTCGAACCTCTGAAGGGAGTTTAACCCTCCTAAAAACCCACAGGTTTTGAGATGCCTTGGGTGGGGTTCGAACCCTGGTTAGTGACCATGACCCCTCATAGGTCAACCAGGCCCGCGCGCTAACTCACTGTACTACCACGGACGTACAAAAGTATAGTAACCTTAGTCCGATTTGTAAGAACCAGGTGATAGTCTCGTGGTGTTTCACGTGATGAGTTTATTGGACTTCCCATCAACGACTATTTTACACTATACCTGACGTCAACTCGGGTAGTACATTATTGGGGTTGCGGGATATTTTCGAGGGCATTACATTACATCGTTCTTTAACTAGGCTAGTCCCTAGCCTCTTTAAGGTCGTAAGGTATCGTAGCTGTATCACCTCAGCAATCTCAATATTGTTAGGGTCCGCGTGATGGGTGCTCTATGTAGCTACCAGATCACGTTCCTTGACTGCCACCAATGAAATGCTGGGTGTGAAGGGAATTTTTCTGTCCTGAAAACTCCCCAGGCACACTTAGCGTCAACCTTTCCTGGTGCCTGGCGCAGGGCTCGAACCTCTGAAGGGAGTTTAACCCTCCTAAAAACCCACAGGTTTTGAGATGCCTTGAGTGGGGTTCGAACCCTGGTTAGTGACCATGACCCCTCATAGGTCAACCAGGCCTGCACGCTAACCCACTGTACTACCACGGACGTACAAAAGTATAGTAACCTTAGTCCGATTTGTAAGAACCAGGTGATAGTCTCGTAGTGTTTCACGTGATGAGTTTATTGGACTTCCCATCAACGACTATTTTACACTATACCTGACGTCAACTCGGGTAGTACATTATTGGGTTTGCGGGATATTTTCGAGGGCATTACAGTGAAAAAGATCTATACTTAGTGTATTTATCGAGAAAGAGTATAACAAGATCAATAGTGGAAATTAGTCAAAATACCTATATATAAAAAGTAATATTCCAGAAACAGTGGATACTACGAGCTTGTGCAAAAAGTGAGAGAAAGAAAGTACTAGTGAAGCCCAAATAAATCAGGGAAGTACTGATAATAATTCTGGTAAAAAAGATAAATAAATTCAAGTTCACTTATGCGTAAGCACCATAGTGAATTAACTTAAAGAAAATAATTACGTTCAGCTTCCAATCCAGAATAACTCTACGCAGGTGAAAACCAAAAGTTTGTATATATAATTACTACGTAGCCTTTCCAAGCACAAGTGTAAATCCTCGATTGAAAGGAGTGCTATTCTTATCTCTGAAATAATTACAGGACAAGTGTAATCTTTCAATTAGAAAGCGGTCCACAATACTCACCTAGATATTGCATAAAATAACCCGGTCTTATGAGTCAGACGTAGTGGAGCCTCATTCGTGCATCTATTATTGTTGTTCTTGACTATTTTGTTCTAGCCTTACGTATGCGATATTCTTGTGCCAATAAATGGAATATGAATGCACGTCTTGTGATAATATCCTCTATTTTCTTTCTGTGTCTGTGGTAAAACAATATTGACTTCTCCAGTTAGGAAGAGCCAACTTAATCATACCAATCAAACCCCAGTAAAAACCTGGCAAAACACTCAGTATCAATTCTATTTCACAAACTTAATTTAGTTTATCCGCCTTTTGGCTTTGAATACTTCAGTTATTTGTGCATCCTCTGTTTATACCATTTAGAACGATTTACTTGTGTTTTGTGGCTATTGTCTCCGATTTTATAACTAACCATTTTTATGCTTTATTCTTATACCAACATTGATTAATATTTACTTGAGACTTATTTGATATATGAACCTCCACTTGTATTGAATAAAATATGTGTAATCTTACTCTGTGTCTCTGTTTATTGCCTGTCATGTGGTGATTTGGGGAATAAGGTCAGTCCTCGCCAAGTCGAGCAGCCTTAGTTGAAGATAACTGCACATTCCCAGTCCGGGAATAGCAATCAGAATATCTCACGTCTCCTAGAGACGTGGCATAACAGTATGGTAATGTTTGGCGATTTTACCAGACAAAAGCATACAGGCTCTCGAGATTGTTTGATAGTGTCTGGTCAAGACCAGACGCTGTGGGTGTGGCCAACGGTCGGGGGGCAGGGCTCTGGTGACATCAGAGGGACAGCCATGAAACAGCGGAACAGAATGAAACGATTCAAATATTAGACAACTGAAAGGGAAGAGCTATTGTCAAAACTATCATGCATTTACCTCAAGCTTATTATTTTGAATAAATGAAAACCATATTTGTATTCCTATACAGTTAGAAGCAATAATATTGTTAAATTAACGAAGTTTACACTGAATTGTGATTCTAAATTAGATATATTAAAATATGAAAAGTATTAAAATGCCCCAGAACGAGAAGCCCACCACAGAAGCCATGAACGAACACCACACAGAAACACCAAAGGAAAGGTCCACAGAACGAAAGGACCAGCTGACCGAGCCCGCCATTCCAGACAGGCCCAAGCCCGCAGGGCTAGACAGCTCCAGGACACACCCATTTACCTTTTCTAAAACTGACCATTTTCCACACCTCACGTACACTAACCCCCTCGTGTCCTACACTCCTAACTACAAAGATGATGAACAGGAATATACATTCATATTAAAAACACCCATGCCTGTCCCGACGTTGAGCCAATGCCAACACATCAGACAGCCATAATTATATCTATGTATGTTCTTGCATCCGAGAAGTAGATGTTATATATCTTAGAAGTTAAAACACCCACGCTTGTCCCTAGACCTCGTATATCATATTCCATGACGAGTATAGATATATGTAACCCGTGCTCAGTCGCCCCTTGCATTGCTCCTCTAGTAACTAAGTATTAATATTAACATTCCCTAACATCTTGTCTTGCCAGACTAAGCTTCTGAAGACCCATCGCCCCATAAATCTATGTATGCAATCCTTAGGTTAAGTATTTTTATCCGCCATTGTGTTCACCTTTTTCCATTTACTTTCCACAATTGTCATACGTCTTCCCCTTGCCTCCTTCGTATCCACAGCCCACACTACGCCAATTTATTTCGTGTCTTACACCTCTTACCCCAACCAGAGATTGTATAAGATAACCTGGTTACCAGTATCTGTCATAAGTACCCCGAAACAATAACTAAATACCCCTACGAACTGCCGCTGTGGGTGGTATTTTATATTTAATAGAAAACGCAGTTCCCAGGGCCAACTAATAGTATCCATAACCCTCTGACTGATCACATAACTCTATCTTTTCCAGACTCATATACCACCCCATAGTTGCATTCCCCGGTAGCATTTGGCTAACGTATTCTACTGCCTTTCAAACTTCCATATCAATTGTAGCCTAATGCCACCCCCACGCCCAGGGACCTTAGGGGCAAAATTTCCCTGTAGCCCTTGAACTCTCCCCCCCCCTCTCATTAAGACACCCGCGCTTCTCGACTCTTGTCCGACCTAGCCTCTCTCTCATACCTCTTGAAGATCCTTGAATTGTCCGTTACTAACGCTCTCCAACCTTTTATATATATACTCCTATCCAGCCTACCTTCACTTAGTAGGCCAGAACAACATTAGAACTTTACTAGCCCCTTGCATGCCATCTATTCTCTTACAACACATTCACAACCCTGCACCCAATGGTCGTCGGTGCGAGGCTAGCCGCCCCGCCAGTAACTAACTTCTATTGTCATACTTCCAGATAAATGTGGCAGAGTTAGCAACCCAGTCTCCACCATATCCAGCAAACCCTACAATTAACAACCAGCCGAGTAAAACCAGCTAGCTAAGGCACCTTCGGTTTTGGTATTAAAGACACTCACATCTGTCTCATACACAGAGGGTTATTACAAACACTGGTGATATGGCAAGCCCCTAGCCACAGCCGCCGGACGACTAGATCAGAGAGGGCGCCCAGCTCCCCCTTTTTGCCCACCCGAGGAGGGAGACCCCCACCCCCGCGGAGGTATACCTGGCCCCTGTTTTGACTCTCGAGTCATTGCCAGGTAGCACAGGAATTCTTCCTATCAATGAACTAACCATGAATGACTAACACCTTTACTAACCTCTATTACCTCACAATAAACCATTTACATTCTTGCATGCTCTGATCACTAAATTAGCACCTCAGCTATACCATAGAATGAAGATTGAACAATCTAGAGAGACGCTCCTATCACAGCTGTCCCCATCCTCCTCGCAAAGTAGATCCAGTCTCTCTCCCCTAAATACGTCCAGTATAGCCAAAATAGTACCTCTTACTAAGGCTCAGTTATATGAAAATATAAAGGCTTCCTATCGCCCTGTGCCACAACAGTAAATACAATCTTACCTAGTCCCCATATCTATTGAGAGCTCAATTAAGTCCATAAGACTCGAGATCCCTACTGTCTGCAGAGTCCAGAACCGAGCCTATAAATCTAACTCCCGCCCCCCAGTCAAATCAGTTGAAAGCTAGACACCAACCAGGGGTCACTACCCTGCAGTTAATTTCTAGCTCTGCCCTTGTGTTGTTCCGGAGTGAGATCCCAGAACCGGCAGACTCCGTGGCAGATTTGGATAGAAGGACCTGCCCACGTATTGAAGAACTTCACACATATGGCCCCCCTGGACGGCCGCGGAACCAGTCGTTAGCCCCCAACATCATGGACGCAAGATAACCAGGACCAGACCCATCAGATACTACCCAAGATTCCCTTTAGCAGTACTACATATTACTGTGCTGTTTTAGATTAACTAATTAATATTTCTACGAAGTGGCTAAGACCTTGCCCAGTGTAATTCATACTTAACCATTCCATTTGGGACGTACTAAGCGATCAGTGCTCTTTAATTAACAGGCGACCTTGACTCTCGTAATTACCTTATTCAGATATTAAACTAGTGATATCTAACGTTCGCCCACTGATTTGCGTTCTATGTATTTCTGAAACAAGGATATAAAACTTAGATCAGTACCCCCTGAGGTAACTAGAATTCCCGTGCTCTAAAAATACGTGTCTAATCTAGTCTGTGAACTACTTGTGCACCAGAGCTACCAGTAATAAATCTAACAGTGAATATGAATCTATAAGTAACATTGATGGTCTTCGGTATATAAACCTGTGAAATCAAAGCCAGTGATCAGAAGATTAATACCTGAACGTTGGAAGTGGGAGACTAGGCTCCATCCAGATCCACTTATGCTAGTGTTGTTCAATTCTAATATATTGTCTTACACAAGTATTCTGCAGTGGTATAACAATAAACGTGATCATGTAACTTGCTACCATGTGTTTCTTTGTGTTCTCTATTCCTCATATCTTGTATTGTGCATGCAGCCTTATATACCCAGTCAATTTAGAACTCACATTACCCAAGTTAAACCTGTAGAAAAACAGGGCATAACATTGGCGGCAGCGGTGGTTCTTGATTCGGATAAAAGGTTGCATTACACTGCAAGTTTGGAACAGTAGAAGCATGGCAACATCGCGAAATCTTCAGCCACTCGCACACATTCCCAAGTATGATGTAAACACATATGATATCACCAGTTACTTAGACATAATAAAGCCAGTGTACGATGTGGTACTTCATAATGACCGCGAAAAAATCGCCATGGCAATTTTGCATGTTGTACAGTTGGGAGAAGCCGTTTCCCAACTTGTTGATAAGCCTACTTTTAAAGAATTTATTCACCAATGGTGTGAAACAGAATACGCCAGAGAGTACCTGGAACCAGTTTCGATCCTTCGTGATCCGGACTTTAGATCCACTTTTGGGTTCCCCCGTCGCCCCCAAAATAATAAAAGTCGACGAGATCAAGTATGAAGGGGATATAAATGTGACCCTCATACAACTCTACAGATATGTGAGGACCACGTATAGCTATGAAGATTACGACCAACAAAATGAACTCTTATTCACCGCATTGTTAAACATCCTCCCACCCCACATCACCGCCCATCTCGACCCGTATGGCTTATTCGAAGAACATATGCTCGCCATCAGAGAAGAATGCCTACGCAGTTCGATGAATCCCCTATCCAACCTTTTAGCCCCTATCCAAGACTCCGTGCACCCTTCCAAAATGACTTCCGGTGAAAGTCCAACTCCAGTGAACTCTCCCCCCACCAACCCTCAGCAGCCCCCCCAACAAGAGCCGTATTCTAGCTATGCCTACCTATGTAGGCCTACCACAACATATTTTCCACATGACCCCAGAAATGTTCAGCTATCCCTCCACCAACAGAACATCCCACGTGTCAGTTTACCCACCTCTCCCCCACCAACCCTCAGCCGCCCCCCCAACAAGAGCCGTATTCTAGCTATGCCTACCTATGTAGGCCTACCACAACATATTTTCCACATGACCCCAGAAATGTTCAGCTATCCCCCCACCAACAAAATTTCCCTTGTGACAGTTTTCCGTCGGTAGCTTGTGACAGTTTTCAGTCAGTAGCTCCCTTCCACCCCCACACAATTCACACCCCTAGAAAACTTCGAAACCCCACAATTGACTCGCCCTCTCATGTCAAACAAACTCACCAGTCCCAGAGAACCTCTAACCAGACCGAGACTGCCACCAAGAAAATTCCCCAAACTCGTCCTGTTAATGTCAAACAAACCCACCAACCCCAGATAACCGCTAACCAGACCGTGACTGCCACCAAGAAAATTCCCAAAATTCGTCCTATTAACAACCCCAAATCTATACATCAGTCCTCTACCAATAACCCCTGTTCTACACCTAACTCTTCCCCCACCAACCCGCCGCAGTCCCCCCAACAAATCCCGTTTCCTAACTCGCTCACCTCTCACCACCCTGACCCTCCCACACGCGCCGTAAACCCTCCCCTCACGCGTGACGACCTAGGGACCCAACTATGTTCCCCCCCTTCCCCCAGAAATACTCCGCTATTCCCCCACCAACAAAATCTCCCTTGTGACAGTTTTCCGTCAGTAGCTCCCTTCCACCCCCCCACAATTCACACCCCTAATAAACTTCAAAACCCCACACTTGACTCACCCCCTCATGACAGACAAACCCACCAACCCCAGATAACCTCTAAGCAAACCGTCACTGCCACCGACACACACCACCACTCTGATCCTCCCACACGCGCCGTTAATCCCCCCCTCACGCGTGACCCCCACCAAAGTGATTCCCCCCCCCTCATGCGTACCGAACACCTGCTCACCAGTCGGTCCCCCACCATCATGAGCCCAGCTAAACTATCAACCTCCCCCTCTTCACCGTTACCCCACCCGCCCCAAATTCCCCCCCCAAAGATCCCGCTCGACGAAATACCACTCCCATCCCAATCCAACCACAAAACTTTTTCCACCTTGGCTAAACCCCAAAATACTCTCCCTCTCGCCCCAAACAACATAATCAACCTCTCAACTTCAACCACTCCTCGAAATCCCATCCATGTCTCTCCCGGAAATAAAATCACTCTAAATTCAACCCCTCTCAAACCACAACCCTGCCTGCCCAGACCCCCCCCACCATCTCCCTATCAAATCCCCACACCCCTAACCTCCAAACCACCCGATCATAGTAAACTCTCAACCTTCAGCCTTACTCACCCTTCCCCAAACCCCACTCACGACCACAACTCTCTACACAATTCAACCCCTCCCCAGCACCAACCTCTTCCGCAACAACAACCCCGACTCGACCGGCCCATTTCATCTTTAAAACCCCCCTATCACTACCCCCGACCGAAACCACTTAGACCCCCCCTCCAAAACTGGCCCCGGGCCAGCTCGCCCCCAGACCCACATTCCTAACGACAAGAACTAACGGTAGATCCACCCCAATATTCACTTAAAATCAGGATTGGTAGAGGAGTTGGGTCATGCCGGCTCGTCCACAGTCCAGCCTCCCTACCACTCTTGACCTAGATTCCTAGCTTCACTTCCCATTAAAATGTATAATTTTTTCATTCATGCATTCATTCATGATGAAGATATTATTGTACTTGATTTTTTTATTTTTTTCAATTCCTAGGCGATTGGGCATGATTCTATAAATTTACATGTTTTCCATATACTGTATATATTATTTTTTTTCCCTTAGTCATACTACTTTTCTTGTTAACCTACACTTTTCTGACGATGCTTCTTTTTACTTCACCCTTGAGGCTCGAGGACGAGCCTATAATGAAGGAGAGGGAAGTAAAATGCCCCAGAACGAGAAGCCCACCACAGAAGCCATGAACGAACACCACACAGAAACACCAAAGGAAAGGTCCACAGAACGAAAGGACCAGCTGACCGAGCCCGCCATTCCAGACAGGCCCAAGCCCGCAGGGCTAGACAGCTCCAGGACACACCCATTTACCTTTTCTAAAACTGACCATTTTCCACACCTCACGTACACTAACCCCCTCGTGTCCTACACTCCTAACTACAAAGATGATGAACAGGAATATACATTCATATTAAAAACACCCATGCCTGTCCCGACGTTGAGCCAATGCCAACACATCAGACAGCCATAATTATATCTATGTATGTTCTTGCATCCGAGAAGTAGATGTTATATATCTTAGAAGTTAAAACACCCACGCTTGTCCCTAGACCTCGTATATCATATTCCATGACGAGTATAGATATATGTAACCCGTGCTCAGTCGCCCCTTGCATTGCTCCTCTAGTAACTAAGTATTAATATTAACATTCCCTAACATCTTGTCTTGCCAGACTAAGCTTCTGAAGACCCATCGCCCCATAAATCTATGTATGCAATCCTTAGGTTAAGTATTTTTATCCGCCATTGTGTTCACCTTTTTCCATTTACTTTCCACAATTGTCATACGTCTTCCCCTTG
Organism: Paralithodes platypus; assembly: GCA_032716605.1. Classification (NCBI taxonomy): domain Eukaryota; kingdom Metazoa; phylum Arthropoda; class Malacostraca; order Decapoda; family Lithodidae; genus Paralithodes; species Paralithodes platypus. The sequence goes on along the minus strand of CM064551.1, from coordinate 48,109,643 downwards.
CCTCCTTCGTATCCACAGCCCACACTACGCCAATTTATTTCGTGTCTTACACCTCTTACCCCAACCAGAGATTGTATAAGATAACCTGGTTACCAGTATCTGTCATAAGTACCCCGAAACAATAACTAAATACCCCTACGAACTGCCGCTGTGGGTGGTATTTTATATTTAATAGAAAACGCAGTTCCCAGGGCCAACTAATAGTATCCATAACCCTCTGACTGATCACATAACTCTATCTTTTCCAGACTCATATACCACCCCATAGTTGCATTCCCCGGTAGCATTTGGCTAACGTATTACTGCCTTTTCAAACTTCCATATCAATTGTAGCCTAATGCCACCCCCACGCCCAGGGACCTTAGGGGCAAAATTTCCCTGTAGCCCTTGAACTCCCCCCCCCCTCATTAAGACACCCGCGCTTCTCGACTCTTGTCCGACCTAGCCTCTCTCTCATACCTCTTGAAGATCCTTGAATTGTCCGTTACTAACGCTCTCCAACCTTTTATATATAACTCCTATCCAGCCTACCTTCACTTAGTAGGCCAGAACAACATTAGAACTTTACTAGCCCCTTGCATGCCATCTATTCTCTTACAACACATTCACAACCCTGCACCCAATGGTCGTCGGTGCGAGGCTAGCCGCCCCGCCAGTAACTAACTTCTATTGTCATACTTCCAGATAAATGTGGCAGAGTTAGCAACCCAGTCTCCACCATATCCAGCAAACCCTACAATTAACAACCAGCCGAGTAAAACCAGCTAGCTAAGGCACCTTCGGTTTTGGTATTAAAGACACTCACATCTGTCTCATACACAGAGGGTTATTACAAACACTGGTGATATGGCAAGCCCCTAGCCACAGCCGCCGGACGACTAGATCAGAGAGGGCGCCCAGCTCCCCCTTTTTGCCCACCCGAGGAGGGAGACCCCCACCCCCGCGGAGGTATACCTGGCCCCTGTTTTGACTCTCGAGTCATTGCCAGGTAGCACAGGAATTCTTCCTATCAATGAACTAACCATGAATGACTAACACCTTTACTAACCTCTATTACCTCACAATAAACCATTTACCTTTCTTGCATGCTCTGATCACTAAATTAGCACCTCAGCTATACCATAGAATGAAGATTGAACAATCTAGAGAGACGCTCCTATCACACTGTCCCCATCCTCCTCGCAAAGTAGATCCAGTCTCTCTCCCCTAAATACGTCCAGTATAGCCAAAATAGTACCTCTTACTAAGGCTCAGTTATATGAAAATATAAAGGCTTCCTATCGCCCTGTGCCACAACAGTAAATACAATCTTACCTAGTCCCCATATCTATTGAGAGCTCAATTAAGTCCATAAGACTCGAGATCCCTACTGTCTGCAGAGTCCAGAACCGAGCCTATAAATCTAACTCCCGCCCCCAGTCAAATCAGTTGAAAGCTAGACACCAACCAGGGGTCACTACCCTGCAGTTAATTTCTAGCTCTGCCCTTGTGTTGTTCCGGAGTGAGATCCCAGAACCGGCAGACTCCGTGGCAGATTTGGATAGAAGGACCTGCCCACGTATTGAAGAACTTCACACATATGGCCCCCCTGGACGGCCGCGGAACCAGTCGTTAGCCTCCAACATCATGGACGCAAGATAACCAGGACCAGACCCATCAGATACTACCCAAGATTCCCTTTAGAAGTACTACATATTACTGTGCTGTTTTAGATTCACTAATTAATATTTCTACGAAGTGGCTAAGACCTTGCCCAGTGTAATTCATACTTAACCTCTGAAGTGCGCATGGGGGTAATTGGAAACGTCCCCCTGTGCTGACGTATTTGAGGTGTTTCCGTCACTAAAATATTCATTGTGCCATTAATAGCATTAATACTTATCCATATGCGCCTATTATGGGTTGATTATAAAGGTATTAACCTGAAACAACAATAAAACGAGTGAAAACAGCGTTTGGATGGTCAAAATCGGAGATATAGCCGCGAGTTGTATAATGTATGGGTGAGGCAATCTGCTTTCCCGCCAATTTCCCCCAAGGCCACTGAGACACAGTCGATCGATACTCTCTCTCTCTCTCTTGCACTCGCTTGCTATCAGTGATGACCACACCCTCCAATCGGATTTCTAATGTTAGCACGAAAATATACCTCAGAATAAGGGAATAACAGGGAAAATAGGTGATAACTGAAGGAGAGGAGGAAAGTGGGGAAGGAGGGGAGGTAGAGGACTGAGATTTTGCATGGCCCAGGGGCCAAAAAAAAAATAAAAAAAAAAAAAAAAAAAATATAAATTTTTTTTTTTTTTTCGATGTCAAAAGTTGATTTTTGTTTTCTCTGACTCTTAAGAGTCTCCCCGCAGTGCGCCGGGGGAACTCTTAAGAGTCTCCCCGCAGCTCCCGGGTTAACCATTCCATTTGGGACGTACTAAGCGATCAGTGCTCTTTAATTAACAGGCGACCTTGACTCTCGTAATTACCTTATTCAGATATTAAAACTAGTGATATCTAACGTTCGCCCACTGATTTGCGTTCTATGTATTTCTGAAACAAGGATATAAAACTTAGATCAGTACCCCCTGAGGTAACTAGAATTCCCGTGCTCTAAAAATACGTGTGTCTAATCTAGTCTGTGAACTACTTGTGCACCAGAGCTACCAGTAATAAATCTAACAGTGAATATGAATCTATAAGTAACATTGATGGTCTTCGGTATATAAACCTGTGAAATCAAAGCCAGTGATCAGAAGATTAATACCTGAACGTTGGAAGTGGGAGACTAGGCTCCATCCAGATCCACTTATGCTAGTGTTGTTCAATTCTATTATATTGTCTTACACAAGTATTCTGCAGTGGTATAACAATAAACGTGATCATGTAACTTGCTACCATGTGTTTCTTTGTGTTCTCTATTCCTCATATCTTGTATTGTGCATGCAGCCTTATATACCCAGTCAATTTAGAACTCACATTACCCAAGTTAAACCTGTAGAAAAACAGGGCATAACAAGTATGTTAGGAGCAAATTACCTGTTTTTCAAACCAAAAATGCTGTATGGTCCACAGTGTCTTTGAAAAATTCGCTTATAGTGGGCTGAGCAGCTTTTCTGGCACATTCCTCCCCTGTCCTCGCACCTATATGGCATCTGATCCCCGCCACCTTCTCTGCGGACGTTTGAAGGTGGCGGGGATCAGATGGGGAGGCGCTGGAGGCAGCTCTGTGCGTCTCCAAAAACTCACCATCTGCGCATGCATGAGAATCTAGCCCCGCCCCTCACCTCCCTTGGCCCGCCCCGCGTTTAAATACACCGTTCAAATCTATGGCAGTATATTGAGGACACCCTCTCCACGGAGCCTACCTGCTTCCGCGGAGGGTCCAAGGTCCACGTAATTTTAGAGATCGACTATGAAATTTGAATATTTAAGTTAATTACTCGCTTTTAATACACAAACAAGTGTATATAATTACAAATTATTTTATTTTCATGCATTAAAGTAGAAAAGATTACTAATATGGGAGGATTATGTGTTTTAGATCATAATAAAGTCAAGAAGTCATTGACCAAATCTTTTGTTTACATGGCGAAGACTCGGCAGACGACGTACGCTAAACGCTATTTTCACCATAATAAATATTATTTATTAGTAATCTTTTCTACTTTAATGCATGAAAATAAAATAATTTGTAATTTTATACACTTGTTTGTGTATTAAAACCGAGTAATTAACTTAAATATCCAAATTTCATAGTCGATCTCTAAAATTACGTGGGCCTCGGACCCTCCGCGGAGGTAGCTAGGCTCCGTGGAGCAGGTGTCCCCAATATACTGCCATACAAATCACCACTGCTAGAGCTCTCCGTAGTACAGTCAGTATGGTTCCCGCTTCCCACTTGGGAAACCAGAGTTCGATCCCACTCGAATTTAGTTTATTTTATTTTTTGTTTATTTTGTTATATTTGTTATTTTGGTTATTTTTGTAGGTTAAGTTAGGTTAGGTTAGGTTAATCTAATCTAATATAATAGTTGTACATTTAAGGGGCGGGGCCAAGGAGACGCACAGAGCTGCCTCCAGCGCCTCCCATCAGATGCCATACACCTATCCCTCTGTGGCAGGGTTAATTGGGCCTGTTTAAACAGACCTTAACCTTCTCGGGCTTTGATAGAAGAAGAAGAAGAAAATCGAGTTTACGACTCATCAGAGGTCAGGCCTACTTTGACTGCACCAGACCTGCCATAGCCTAAGGCCAAATTGAAATTTAGGGTAAGAATTTAAGGACAAGATGATAAGAGGTGGATAATAAAAGTGTATAATTGGGTGGGAGATAGGCTAGCCTAGCCTAAAGGGGTTTAAAGGTCAATATTTAGCCTAGGCCTAGGCCTAGGCTACAAGAAGAAGAAGACATACCGTATGCAGGCATTTACATTCGCATCTAATTTCGGTAGCATTCAAGGAGACTAAATTTTGTTGGTGCGATTTTAGTTACTGGACACCTAGGCCTATTTGACAGGTAGGCCTACCGCCAACGATTTAATAGGCTAGGCCTAGGCTAGCCTACATTTTTTTTCGGTGGTAATACCACAAATTTTGTTGATATAGCCTATTTGAAAATAAATATTGAATCTATATGCTCTAAAGATCATAAGAAAAGTTGTTTTAACCCTCGGCAAAACTTAATAAAAAAGTATGGTAGGCCTACTAAAATTTCTTTTTCGTAACAAGGTTGTCAATAAGGTACTTCCGGTTATCAATAGCTCTGAAGATCATATGAAAATGTGTTAAACCCTCGGAAAAACCTAATATAAAAGTAGCCTATGGTACTAAAATTTAATTTTCGTTGTCAATACGGATTACGGACGGTACTTTCCCGTTATCAATGTACAATCAAAGCTGAAGATTGCAGAGTAAACACCGTAGACTTCATCGACTTTTTCACCTTCGTATAATCGACAGCCAATTTTTTTTTTTTTTTTTTTTACTAAGGGATTAGTACTCAACCAGCGGGGGTGTGGGGGCAGCAGCCCCCACCCATAATACTAGATTAGGTTAGGTAAGGTTGTTAGGTTAGGCTAATGTCCTTTCAAATCACTATCGGGGGCGTGTCTCAACATCGATCAATAGGCCTAATGGGGAAAATAGGTTTTCCCGAGATTTCTAATTAATTACAAACCCTATATATTGATGCAAATGAACAATTTCTTTTATAAAAAACACTCGGAAAATTTGTGGTATTAAAATAAAAAAATTCCGAATTGTGTTATCATTATGGTTTATTATTTTGTTATCATTATAGCGCGACGGAGCGGCGAAGGCGCGAGCTCTAGGGGGGTCCGGGCCCCCGGGGGCATGCCCCCCCGTGATTATTTTGAGAATTTAGGTGTCTAAAACAGTATTTCCTGCAATCTAGGCTAAAAGCAATCAAGATGGAAAATATGGAGACCAAAAGGAATTTATTTATTTCTACACCGGGTCGAAACCATCGATATATTATTTAGACAAATATGTTAGTTAGGTCATGTACTTCTTTGCCATATATGTCCACCCCGTCGGTAATTCATTATAAAAAAATCCCTAAATGTCTAAAAAAAAAAAAAAAAAATCTCGCACGACTCACCCGATCTCCATTTTCTGTTGCGTTGGTGCGGGACGGCCACCCCTCTCCTTACCTTTACCTTTGGATACCTTTGGATGTGTTCGCCGTTCCTCTAGCGGCACCAAGGAGCGTGACGCCCCTCGTTATTGGTGGTGATTTGGTGCAGTAGACTGTTTGAAGCGACAGCTCGCTCCCTTGCGAGGATGGGCTCGTCGGGCACTTTTTGCAGTTCGACATCTAGGGCTCTCTTGAAGTTGTCTAACGAGATGTCCCTCATGTCTCTTACTCGCCGTGGGAGTTTGTTGAAGAGACGTGGGCCTCTGTGTCACTGTGTGATAACCAGCCCTCTCGCAGAGAGCCCATAGCACCCCTGTTATTCATCCGGGGGATTTCGCATTCCCAGCCTCTCCTATCACTGAATTTCATGACTATCGGAGTATGTAGGTTTGGTACTAAACCCTCTGCGATTTTCCACGTGTATATTATTAGGTAACGTTCTCTTCTACGTTCCAGTGAGTACAGATTCAGTGCTCTTAAACGCTCCCAATAGTGTAGATGTTTTATCGAAATTATATGCGAAGTGAAATTTCTTTGTACACTCTCTACGTCATTTATTTCACCTGCTTTGTATGGGGATGTTAATACGCTACAGTATTCAAGCCGCGGTAGCACTAGAGATTTGAAGAGCGTTATCATAGGCAATTCACCGCGTGTTTTAAAAGTACGCAGAATCCAACCTGTTAGACGTTTTGCAGCCGCCACTTTGACCTGGTTATGTACTTTGAAACCCATATTTTCAGACATTAATACCCCAAGGTCTTTCACACTGTCTTTCCGTTCTATTATGTGGTTAGATTCTGTTAAGTAATTTGTAATTTCTTTAACACCATTATTATCTCCGTACCGTATTAATTGGAATTTTTCCTCATTGAATTGCATGTTGTTTTCCCTGGTCCACTGGAACACTACATTCATGTCTTCCTGCAGTCGGCCCGTGTCCTCTTGTGTGTTTACTATCTTGCTTAATTTTGTGTCATCAGCAAAAGACGACACCATACTGTGTCTGGTGTTGGTATCTATGTCGCAAATTAGTATGAGGAACAGAAGGGGCGCTAGCACTGTTCCTTGGGGTACTGAGCTTTTGACATCCGAAGGCTCAGAAGTAACTTGGTTTACTGCTACCGATTATTTTCGGTTTACGAGGAAATTGTATATCCACCGTCCGATTTTCCCAGTTATACCTTTTGCTTTCAGTTTGTGGGCTATTATACCATGGTCACATTTATCAAATGCCTTACCACCTTCATTCATTGGTTAGGTTAATGACAAAACTTGGCTCAGATTTCATGGATTTGGCAGGGGTGTGGGGGCAGCAGCCCCCACCCATAATACTAGGTTAGGTTAGGTTAGGTTATTTGGTTAGGTTAATGACAAAACTTGGCTCGGATTTCATGGATTTAGCGTGGGTGTGGGGGCAGCAGCCCCCACCCATAATACTAGGTTAGGTTAGGTTAGGTTATTTGGTTAGGTTAATGACAAAACTTGGTTCGGATTTCATGGATTCTTCCAATATTACCCCTTTATTTACGCCTCTTACTGGTACCCCGCAATTTCCCTGATCTTCATAGCCCTCCCCACTATCGGGGGCCGTGTCTTAAGATTGATGGATAAGACTTGTTTTGCATTTTCCGATGGGGTTCATAAAAAAACACGGTAAGATCCTATGTAGCGGTAGTCACCGTATTTTGTTTGCCCATTAACTAAGCATCCTTATTTATATCCTCATATCTCTTAGTTATTTTCTTCACTTACCTCAACAATACTAAACCCCGATAGCTGGGGAGGGTATTAAATATATCAGGGAAAGAGAGGGGTTGAAACACGGAGATTAACTAGAATATAGCCATCTTGATTAACCAAGGTGACCTGGATGCGTGTGAGTTTGTTTTTTATCTGTGTTTATTTTTTTATGTTGTTTTTGTGTTTTCCCTGTTCTTGCTCTGTCTTGAGTCGGCTACCCCCAAAATGGGGATTGGGCCTGAGCATATAGATAGATAGATAGATAGATAGATTAACCAAGCCAAGACGTTGTGTATCCTTGCTTGTGATTGGTTGTTGATTATCGTGACATCATCAGCCAAGGCGGGCCTCAGCGATGATGTCATTCCAGCCCTCGGCCAACATGTCATTACACCCGCTTATTTTTACACCCGGTTAATTTAACATCAGCGGGGTATATGTTTCACACAACGTGTATTATAATGTCATTAGTGCACTGTGTAATTTGCGTCTTGATATTCAAACCGTTTCTATTTATCAATACTAATTAGTATCCCCCACCCCCGTATTTGCCTCGAGAACGGTAAGGTTAATCTGCGAGAGCGGTATCGTCCCAAGATGAAGTGATCTATTGGTAATTATAGGGAATAGGCTAACACCCTTATTTTTTATGTTTTTTCCTCCAGATTTTGAGAAATGAGTGTAGGCCCTATTCATGGTCTTAGTTATAATGCCAATGTTGGATACACGATGGGTTGAGGGGTGGATTTGTTATTTATATGATTTATAAGGTTTCTATATTACAATTTGTTCATGCAAATTAGGGAAAATATCCAGGAACCTGGCCAACTTTTATTTTGTGAGTTTGTTTTTGGGTTTTAGCTAGTTTTCATCATTATACAGTGGTTGTCATTAATTAGAATCTCCGGAAAAAGAGTTGTCCCCATTATCCAACAATCTTAAGATGCGGCCCCCGATAGTGGGGAGGGCTATGAAGTAGGCCTACAGGGAAATTGAGGAGTAAAAGACGAAAATAAGGGGTAATATTAGCGTAACCTAACAACCTTACCTAACCTAACCTAGTATATTAGGTGGGGGCTGCCGCCCCCACACCCCCGCTGGTTTGGTATTTAATTCATAAAAGATTGACGGTCGCCAAAAGAGGTAATTATAAGAGTGAGAGAACTCTATTTGTTATTGCTAATGTGCCAACCTCTGCATCATTTGAGTCTGAAGGGGTTAAGTGGGCTAAGAGTTAATGAACATGGCTAAATTGCAGATAATGTTTCAACATCACTTTTTCTTTTATATAATTCAGGGCCTCTGCCCCTAGGCCTATATGGGTTATTATTGACGAGGTAAGTGAAGGAAATAAGTCTGTATTGAGGATATAGGCCTACATTAAAGATTCCGGAAAAAACGTTTTCCCCATTATCCAACAATCTTAAGATACGGCCCCTGATAGTGGGGAGGGCTATGAAGTACAGGGAAATTGAGGGGTAAAAGACGAAAATAAGGGGTAATATTAGCGTAACCTAACAACCTTACCTAACCTAACCTAGTATATTAGGTGGGGGCTGCTGCCCCCACACCCCCGCTGGTTTGGTATTTAATTCATAAAAGATTGACGGTCGCCAAAAGAGTTAATTATAAGAGTGAGAGAACTCTATTTCTTATTGCTAATCTGCCAACCTCTGCGTCATTTGAGTCTGAAGGGGTTAAGTGGGCTAAGAGTTAATGAACATGGCTAAATTGCAGATAATGTTTCAACATCACTTTTTCTTTGATATAATTCAGGGCCTCTGCACCTATATGGGTTATTATTGACGAGCTAAGTGAAGGAAATAAGTCTGTATTGAGGATATAGGCCTACATTAAAGATTCCGGAAAAAACTTTTTCCCCCATTATCCAACAATCTTAAGATACGGCCCCCGATAGTGGGGAGGGCTATGAATTACAGGGAAATTGAGGGGTAAAAGACAAAAATAAGGGGTAATATTAGCGTAACCTAACAACCTTACCTAACCTAACCTAGTATATTAGGTGGGGGCTGCCGCCCCCACACCCCCGCTGGTTTGGTATTTAATTCATAAAAGATTGACGGTCGCCAAAAGAGGTAATTATAAGAGTGAGAGAACTCTATTTCTTATTGCTAATCTGCCAACCTCTGCGTCATATGAGTCTGAAGGGGTTAAGTGGGCTAAGAGTTAATCAACATGGCTAAATTGCAGATAATGTTTCAACATCACTTTTTCTTTGATATAATTCAGGGCCTCTCCACCTATATGGGTTATTATTGACGAGGTAAGTGAAGGAAATAAGTCTGTATTGAGGATATTCATTAAAGATTCTGTGGTAAACGTAGCCTAGGCTTGGACCCAAATAACGACGGTATAAAACCCTTACCCTTGGTGTACTGGACAATAATGGTCTGCAGCCAAATTAACACAATGCCGCTGGAAGCTCCGTTGGTAATCCCGTTAAATAGAAGATGTTGTAGGTGTTTTCATAAAGCAAAAACACTTTACTATTCATTGAACAACAGTTCCACCATTTCAAATATGGCCGACTGGCCCGAATCCGAGAGATTATAAACACCAAGGATAATAAATGAATCAATGTGACGTCGTAGAGGGATTGAGAAACAAAAGAGGCTCATTATATGGACTGACGTGTATTTCTACACCCGTTAAAATGTTGCGAGAATTTGTGACGTCACCGTCTAGACAGTGACGTACTCCCACAACAACCATTCATATGCCATCATCGCTCGTGACGTCACACCCAGTTTATTGACCACTAGAATATCAGTATACAACTCGACTCACCTCCACTCGTCGCCCACCAGCTGAGCTGGGAAATTGTAAAAGTGAGTCCACAGATGCCCTCTAATTATTCATTTACCAAGTATATTTTCCATTTATAGTATACTACGAAGCAACATACAGTACATAATACATATATATGTACAAACAACAAATATGCTATAACACTACCCAGTTCTTGAGATATAATGCATGCCGTTTCGTAGGAATATACCAAAAACACAACTAAAAACCCCAAAACAAGGACAAAAACTAAAAAATACTTGTAAAAATCATCCCCGGTGTAAAAGTAAATATTTACCGACCAAAATGATGTCAATTTACCTTTTTTGTTTCTTAACCCTTGTCTATCGGGGTACAACTTATGTCGTGTGAAAGAAATTTGGACTATGTGGCGGTTCACAACTTATGTCGTGTGCCATTTTCAGCACGTAATGTTGCAGAGAGAGAGAGCTGAGTGGTGTGAGGAGCGTAGTAAGGCTATGACCGTAGCACACCACTGCGGTGGGCTAACTGACATGAATCCCACCCTCCCCCACCCTCACGCACTCGCTACACAGGGAATTATGTAGGGAAAGTACCTAATTACATGTTTTTTGCACTCGTGTTGCGGGATCGTTGAAAGAAAACTAGCGGTCGTACAAGGATGGTTGGGGTGTCATTGGAAAGCTCTGTTTATGCCCTTTCAGGGATAGATACTTGTTTTAAGCTCTGGGTCTTATTTAGGCATGAAAATGATCACGTAAACAACCCTATTTAGGGTAAAAACACCCCGCTGGGCGGGACATATAAATTACCGCCTAGGCCGCTCGTTAGGTGTTAAAAAAAAAAAGGGTTGGGGGAGTTTCTGTTATCATTATACAAAAATTTAATTTGCGTTATCACTCAAAAAACAGCGTCGTTTGACACCCTGTCTAAGCCTACACCCTTTTCTGGTGTACGTAACACTAAAAAAGCAATGGGGACACTTTAATAATGATAATAGGCCTATGAGACGAAATATAAAGACAACTCTGTTGCATTCGTGGAAGTAGCGTCGCTTTGTTTAGGCCTACTTTACGCTTGGAGTGACTTCCCGGCGCCTTGGCGGTCGACTTAAAATGGCTAAGCTTATAACCAGTTGTTGAGTCCATTTTTGGTAAATCTACAGTTATACTACCCCTCCCCAACTACCCCCCACCACCTCCCCCCTTCAAAACACACCTTTTAGCGTGTTTTTGGATGGTTCAGCAGACGCGGAAACTGGAAAAAAAATTAGCCTATTTTGATAAAATTTGATCACCAACCAGATACGAGTTTATCAGGTAGGCCTAATTGGTAATTTTCTTGAAAAGACTCGCAGCCTTATTTGAGAGTTTTTTTGGCCAATTTTTTTTGGCAATGGTAGTTTTGATGCTATTAGTTATACAGTAATTCCACTGTGGGAGAAACCCTATATAACCCCATTATCCAACAATCTTAAGATAACTCCCCCCGATAGTGGGGAGGGCTATGAAGATCAGGGAAAATGTGGGGTTAAAGTAATATAGTAAAATAATGAAGAATAGGAATGTGTGAAATGCCAAAAAATGCCACTTTTCCGAAATCCGAGCCAAGTTTTGTCGAAACTTGGCTCGGATTTTCAATAATTTCAGAGACTCAAAAGAGCATTTTCTAAAAATCCGAGCCAAGTTTTGTCGAAAGTTGGCTCGGATTTTGCATAATTTCAGACACTGAAAAGAGCATTTTCTAAAAATCCGAGCCAAGTTTTGTCGAAAGTTGGCTCGGATTTTCAATAATTTCAGACTCAAAAGAGCATTTTCTAAAAATCCGAGCCAAGTTTTGTCGAAACTTGGCTCGGATTTTGCATAATTTCATACACTCAAAAGAGCATTTTCTAAAAATCCGAGCCAAGTTTTGTCGAAAGTTGGCTCGGATTGTCCATAATTTCAGAGACTCAAAAGAGCATTTTCTAAAAATCCGAGCCAAGTTGTGTCCAAAGTTGTCTCGGAGTTTCCATAATTTCATAGACACAAAAGGTAACTTTGAAAATATGCAAGCAAAGTTTTGTCCAAAGTTGGCTCGGATTTTGCATTAATATCAGAGACACAAAGGGTCACTTTTTATGGTAACATTCAAGGAGATTACACCAGGACTCTTCTTCCCTCTGACCAGGTATAGGCTATCCTAGTGTTTACTATCGTATACCCCTTTGAAAGGACATTAGCCTAACCTAACCTAGTATTATGGGTGCCTATAGCCCTTTGAAAGGACATTAGCCTAACCTAACCTAGTATTATGGGTGCCTATAGCCCTTTGAAAGAACATTAGCCTAACCTAACCTAGTATTATGGGAGCCTATACCCCTTTGAAAGGACATTAGCCTAACCTAACAACCTTACCTAACCTAACCTAGTATTATGGGTGGGGGCTGCTGCCCCCACACCCCCTCTATTTGACATCTTTTTGGTATTATGGGTGCCTATACCCCTTTGAAAGGACATTAGCCTAACCTAACAACCTTACCTAACCTAACCTAGTATTATGAGTGGGGCTGCCGCCCCCACACCCCCGCTATTTGACATCTTTAGACAGATTTTTGGTTTATTAATATCAGTCAACTAACGTACTGAGGCCAACATCGCACTGAAGGACTACATCTTGATAAGGTAATTTGTTTATGCAGAACCAATACACAATATTGAGGACTTTGGAATGGGGATGTGGGCATTTTCAAAGAATGTGTCTTTCACAGCACTAACATTATACCTACATCGTGATTTCCTGAGTGCATGGTGAACGTATTCTTTATTCCGTTTGTCACATCTAAACTTCTTCTTGTCCTTTAGCTACCGCGTCAAGGTCAAGGCCACGTCACACTGTAGCTCCATACATTATCAAGTGTTTCTCGTAAAGGAAGTGCAATCGGTGATTACCAAAGACAGAATAACCTACATAAACACTTAGTGAGTGCACACATACAAGAAACAAAGTCCGAAACAGAAGGATTGAAGTGAAAATAAGAGAGAAAAAAAAAAAACAGTGACTAAGAACATGACGCCAACAATGGACGGGGATCAAAACAAATCCGACCCAGAGTGCCCCGACTGCGGAATCAAGTTCGCAGGTGAAAAAAATGCAATCCAATGCGACTACTGCCGGGATTGGCTGCACTATTTCTGCACAGAACTCCCTGCCTATCAAATTCTCAACTATGCAAAAACGCCAAGGAAATTCATGTGCAAAACATGCTGCCTAACAAAGTTTGACACAAAAGGTGAGTGGGTGGCCGAGGCAGAAACAGCCGTTCTCCAACACAAGGAACGAATAACCAATTCTGGAGCGATAAGTAAGGTAAGAAAAATCCATGTTCAGCTCCAGAGCAACAAAGCTGTCACCAACACGCCAGCTGACAATACACAACAACCAAGGAATTAACTGGGGACACTGCACAGCTTCTTGCTCTGTACAGGGGCATAGTGCGCCCTTGTATTGAGTATTGTTCACATGTGTGGGGAGGTTCCTCTCACACCGCTCTCCTAGACAAAGTTGAAAGGAAGGCCTTTCGTATCATTAACTCCACTCACCAACTCTCTGCAATCTCTCTCTCGCTATTCTATCGCTACTATAATAATCAGTGTTCCTCAGAGCTATCCCAGTGCATACCACCTCCTTTACGTAGGGCACGTGGTACCCGTCTTGCAACTCAATCCCACCCCTACTCTGTGCAACTCTCCAACCCAAGAGTGAAACGTTACTCTCAAACTTTCTTCTACTCAACATCTGAGCTCTGGAACTCTCTCCCAGAATCAGTCTTTCCCTCTTCCTATGACTTAAATTGCTTCAAACTCCGTGTGTCCAGGCATTTTGGCTCGAACGTCCCTTGATTTTGGCCCTGTCACTCTTTCAACTATGGGGGAGGCACTCGCTATAGGCAGTTATGCCTTTTGCCTCCCTCAATCACATAGAAAAAAAGAAAAAAAACTGACCTAGGCCAAGGCCTACCCAAAAGCCCAGAAGTAGCCGTAGGCAAGAGTGACGGTGACAACCCCCATACCAGTACCACAACAAACGTGGCTATAGGCCTAGATCTAGGTATGGGGAACACACCAGGAAATATTAGCATCACAATGCCAGATGCCCATAGCCTCCCCCCTGCAACACTAGCAGACACGGCAGAGCCTCCTCAAAATGCAGCAAGACAGGTGAGGTCGGGGACCCCAACGAGCACACACCCCACATGCAACGGATGCAGCCATAATGCTCCTACATACAGAAGAACAGGTGAGGTTAGTGCTGTAAATACAAATTCATGGAGACCTAGGCCCAGAGCTTAGGAGGAAAAGCATGGAAGTATGCAATTTCTACCTAAGAAATGAATGCTGATATGGAGTAGTGGGCATGGGATGCAAACAAGACCACCCAAAAATATGTGCAAAATTCATGAAGCACGGGCGGGATGAAAGAATCGGTTGCAAGCGTGGATGGAAGTGCATCGACTACCACCCATATGTATGCAGAATCTCACTCAACAAAAGGGCATGTACTATGAGAGACTGCAATCTTCCACACATCAAGGGAACCAAAATACTGACGCCCAGAAACAACGTCAACAAACCAAGGGAACACGCTACAGGACACTTTCAAAGGGAATTTGCCTACACACCAACTCATGAGGAAAAATTAGAAAGCCAACGCAATGCCCTCAGAAGCTGGCCAACCATCCAGCAAACTCACAAGGTCAGACCAGCAGCGGTACACATGGCTATGCCCGACCAAGGTGCTTTTTTAGAGGTAGTAATGGGACGTCTTCTGGAAGTGGAAAAACGGTTTCAAGTGATAATGGAGAGATTCCTAGCCCAAAGCGAGGGGCCAGACATGAACCACAGAGGAAGGTGCAACTACCACTAACTAGTTTTTTTGTGGGCAACATCAGAGGACTTTACCCACGAAACAATCAATGTAAAGTCCCTATGTTGGAAGAAATTGCAGAGGAAGACAACTCAATTTTTCTAGCCCTCACAGAAACACACCTGAATGAAAACATTTTGGATGCAGAGATCAATATCCATAATTTCACTATATTCAGAGCCGACAGAGAGGACAGAAGCCACGGAGGAGTAGCACTCTACCTAAGGGAGGATATGGCTGCAAATACCGAAACTTTAGTTGCATTCTCAAACGGCACAACAGAGCTACTAGCAGTACACATAAGACAAACCGACATGCTCATCATAATTTTGTACCGACCTCCAAACACCACAGGGGAAATTTTCAAGGAGGTCACAGAGAAGATACAATCACTCCTACAAAATCTTCCAACTCCCGCTACAGATGTCATCATCACAGGAGATTTCAACCTGCCCATCATCAATTGGGCAACCATGAAAATAGATGGAGGAACCAGGGATGAAAAACAGCAAGCCAAGGAGCTAATGACTATCATGGACACTGCATACATGAAGCAATACATCGAGGAACCTACAAGAGGCAACAACACACTGGACTTACTATTTGGCAACAACTTCGACTTGGTACACTCGTACGAAACTGTAAAAACTATAATGTCCGACCACAGCCTCATCAAAGTTAGAACCCCCACACCAGCCGCCACACCACCAAGAAGATGTCAACAGGAATCAAGCCAAATACCCTGCACCTCTCTGAAAGATCTCAACTTCTACAGCAAAGATATAGACTGGGACAGACTGAGAGCAGAACTGGCAGGAACTGATTGGAGGGCACTATTCGAAGATAAAAACGTCGACGAAACTCTCAGTATCCTCCAGAAACAATGCCTGGAGACCTGTAAAAACATCATACCACCCAAATCAAGCAGGAAGCAGATCAAGCGGATTCCCAGAGATAGAAAAATACTAATGAAGAAAAAGGACGTACTTGAGAGCCAAGCAAAGGAAGACCAGCTATGCGCACAATATCACCAAACTACAAGAAGAGCTCGATGAAGTTGAACGTAAACTCATCCAGTCACACCAAGAGCAAAGAACACGCGAAGAACTCCAAGCAGTTGCAAGCATACGAGTAAATAGCAAATTCTTCTATGCATACGCAAAAAGGAGACTCAGGAACACCTCAACAATAGGACCACTTGCAAAACCTACGGGTGAACTTGAGAGTGACCCAACCGAAATGGCCAAGATACTCAAACAGCAGTACGAAAGTGTCTTCAGCCCGCCAAATGAAGACAAGAAAATCGAGAATGCAACGACTTTCTTTGGCAACGCTCCAGGGACACCACATCAACTCTCCTCGGTAACAGTATCAACAGAGGACATAATAGCAGCCATCGACAAGATTGGACCAAACTCTGCGGCAGGACCAGACGGCTTTCATGCCCAACTGCTAAAAAACTGCAAACATCAGCTAGCCTTGCCTCTAAAACTGCTGTGGAGCAAGTCCCTCCAAACTGGATATGTACCACAATCCCTAAAAGAAGGTAATGTCACACCAATACACAAAGGGGGTAGTAAAGGCATAGCCAAAAATTACAGACCAGTGGTGCTGACATCACATCTTATTAAAATCATAGAAAGAACAATACGAGCTAAGATGGCCAGCTTCCTGGAAGATAACGAGGCGTTCAACGAGGGGCAACACGGCTTTAGACAAGGCCGCTCCTGCCTCTCACAACTACTATCACACTGCGACAAAATCCTACAGGATATTCAAGACGGAGAAAATGTAGACGTCATATATCTAGATTTCGCCAAAGCTTTTGACAAGGTGGACCATGGGATCCTTCTACATAAACTCAAATCACTGGGAATAGGGGGAGACCTTGGAAGATGGCTCCACAGCTTCATCACCAACAGAAAACAAAGAGTCACGGTTCAAGGAAGCCTATCAGAAGCAGGTGGGGTCATCAGCGGAGTACCACAAGGATCAGTACTGGGACCTCTCCTATTCCTCATCATGATAGGAGACATCGACAGGGACCTGGAACACTCAACAGCTACATCGTTTGCAGACGACACCAGACTCATGAAGAAAATCACCTCACAACATGATGCTCAGCTACTACAACAAGACTTGGACAAAATCCTGAAGTGGGCAGAAGAAAACAACATGGCCCTAAACGGAGACAAGTTCGAGCTTCTAAGGTACGGGAACAAGAGAGCACTACAAAACGACACCAACTACAAAAGTGGACAGCAAGAAATTACCGCCAAGGACACAGTGAAGGACTTGGGAGTAAATATGAGCAGTGACGCCACTTTTTCCCAGCATATTACCAAAGCCACAACAACAGCAAAACAAATAGCAGGCTGGATCCTGAGAACCTTCCACACAAGAAATGAGAGGTGTATGCTAACACTGTGGAAGTCACTGGTCCTACCACGACTGGAGTACTGCTCTCAGCTCTGGTCTCCCCAAAAAGTAGGAGAAATAACAGAAATTGAAGCCACCCAGAGGACATTCACCAGTAAAATCCATGGGTTTCAACACTTTAACTACTGGGAGAGACTTAAGGAGCTGCAGCTGTACTCACTTCAAAGACGTAGGGAGAGATACATCATCATCTACGTCTGGAAGATTTTGGAAAAAAAGGTACCAAATCCAAACATCCAAGAGACTCAGCACCAAAGGCGAGGGAGGCTGTGCTATGTGAGGACTACGCCGGGATCAACACAAAAAATCAAATCCCTGATCCATCACAGCTTTACATACAATGGAACCAGACTGTTCAACTGTATACCAGCCCCTCTCAGGAACATGACCGGGGTGTCTCCAGACACCTTCAAGAAACACTTGGACATGTGGCTGGCCAAAATACCGGACCGGCCACCAACACCAGGATACCCCAGCACCAACTCCAACCGACTTCTGGAATGGAGAGTGGAAGAAAGGGAGCTGCCTGGTCGCAGTGGAGCCCCAGCTCAACTGTGTCACTAACGGACGGAATACAACTAAGTGTAACTAAGTGTAAAGTGTTGTCTATTTTCACTCACTTGCAATTCACTGCCACATGTACTACACTTACCAGTTGCCAAGACTAACTAATGCTGAACAAGAAAATCCCATGTAGCTTCCTTGGTTCGCAAAATGTCCCCCAATTTCTGACAGGAGAGACTACAACGTGTACAAGCGGCCATGACAGTTACAAATCTGCCGGGCTGTATGACGTTTCTGTCAGCTGAGAGAAGGAATGGCAACAATATGCGCCGATTCGTGCGCAAGAGCAAATATATGTAATAATACTAAAACTACAAGGGAAATGGGAAAGAAAAATGCCAGAAAGGATTGAACAAATACCGGGAAAACTATGAAACATAAATACAAGCACAATGTAATGTTGCAAATGTGTATATTAGACATACAGTAACATCTTTGTAGAACATAACACTTTACCGTAGCGAGTGTACTCCATTGCGAACACGTCCGTAGCGGAGCTCTCAAGATTGCGGGAGTGAAGAAGAAGAGTTTGTTTACGCGCGGGACTCTATTTTTATCGACATAATCGAGAGTTACAAAACTTATCAAAACTATTCTACCACAACGGAATCTATGTGAGTATATTATAAGGATTCCATAGAGCTTCACTTTCCCTAATAAATTATGTATAATAACGCTGCGAGTCTATTCGGGATAATTATCCTAACCTGTCTCCGCGACGGTCTAAACCCAGCTCACGTTCCCTGTTTATACGAGCGCGACGGTCTAAACCCAGCTCACGTTCCCTGTTTATGGGTTCGCGAAGGTTTGTAATACTTCAATGTATCTATTTCAAGTCAAATATACATTTCTGCGCATCATCAAACCATACTAGGTCTACTACTAATAATATTAACCCATTAGTAGGCTCCCAACAGAATAGGGGTAGTATAACTGTAGATTTATCCCATTTTTTTATAAAGACTTGCGTTATAGGTCGTGGGATACAGGACAGGGTTGAAGGGGGGCTCTTCCCCCCCTCTCCCCCCCCCCGTGAATTAATAATCGTCATCTATGTGGCCAGCAGGGGGCAAGTAAAAAAGCTGGCCATCACCTCGAGCGTCCTGGGTAAACAAACCGCGACGCTCCGAAGCGACGACGGACTCCCGCCGCCGATTTTCGGCACAAACGCCCCGTTTTATTCTCGTCGAAAACCACATTTAAAAAGTTATTAGGCCTAGGCTAGGCTAGGCCTATATCCATAGTATATCGTTTTCAATACTAGTCTATTACCGGACCAGAAAAAGGTGTAGCTTGGTGTTGGATGCGTGGAAACCGAAAAAAAAAAATGTAGCCTATTAGGCCTAATCCTTGGTGGTAGGCTACCTGTCAAATAGGTGTCCAGTAACTAAAATCGTACCTTGTTTTTTTTCGGGTAGGATGTAGTGAGCGGGCGTACCGCCATCTTTGTTTACATTACGCGTAGTGGTGTAGGACCTTTCCCATCATGTTCCCGTCTATTTTAACCTAACCTAACCTAGTATTCATGTAGTAATGACAGGGGGCAAATAGCAGAAAATATAGCGTCGAAATAGACGGGAACGTAAGTGCGACCGCGGTGATCGCCCTATGTAAACAATGACGACCGTACGCCCGAACTCTACATCCATCCCTTTTTTTCTTGAAGGAATATAGCCTAGGCTAGGCTAGTTTTTCATTGTTGTTTTGCATGGTTTGAGTGGAGGATTTGCATAAACTTAGCCTACCCATTAGGCCTAGCCTATTCATTAATCTGAAGATACAGCGTCAAATTGCGCCATTTATTGGGTGAATCACACTTTTACAGTAGGCTAGGTAAGGGAAATTGTGGGGTATATTGGATACACGATGGGTTGAGGGGGCAACGCCCCCCCTCACCCCCCCTTGATTTATTGTTATCCTCATATCGGCCTAGCCTATGTAGATCAGTAAGGGGGCTAAAACAGTTTGCCGGTAATTCGTTTTTGTGAGTAACGCTCATGCCATTTATTGGGTGAATCGCACCCACCCCATCGTTCAAAGCAAGAAGAAGAAGAAGTAGAGTTAAGTCGAAGGATTCATTGTGCGCAATGCTTTGTTTACGGTAGGGACTTATTATTTTGGTGTTATTTTTCGGTGTAGGCCTAATTTGGTTTTTTCAACTGTCGATAACGAAATTCCTCCATGCGGACTATAGGCCTAGCCTAATGAGAAAAATATGGCGAGTCTATTGGTCCCTATTTTCCCTAATAAATTGTTAGGCTATTTTTGTGTTATTTTTTGGTGTAATCGGGTTTTTTCAAGTGTCGATAACTAAATTCCTCCATGCGGACTAGGCTACAATGAGAAAAATATGGCGAGTCTATTGGTCCCTATTTTCCCTATGTGTCAATCCACCAAATGTGAATTGTGTTATCATTATGGTTTATTATTTTGTTATCATTAGGCCTAGCGCGGCGAAGGCGCGAGCTCTAGGGGGGTCCGGGGGCATGCCCCCCCGGATTTTTTTTTAAATTTAGGTGTCTAAAACAGCATTTCCTGCAATCTAAAAACAATCAAGATGGAAAATATGGAGACCAAAATTGTGTCAATTTACCTTTTTTTTTTTTGGGGGCGGGGGGGGGGGGAGGAGTTTCTTTTATCATTATACAAAAAGTTCATTTGCGGATCACTCAAAAAAACAGCGTCGTTAGTTAGGCCTAAAAAAAAATTTGCATGATAGAAACTATGCCCCAATCTACAGTATTTATGGTTAGGACTGTCATTTAGCCATGTCTATATTATTATTTACAAATGCATAAGATTTAGGCCTAGGCTACCTGAATAATTATTATTCACGTAGCCTAGGCCTAAGTCTTATGCATTATAAATAATAATATACATGGGTAAATGACAGTCCTAACCATAAATACTGTAGATTGGGGCCAGTGTTTCTATCATGCGAAATTTTTTAGGACTAGCCTAGGCCTAGGTTCTAAATTCGTCCAGCCACCCATTCAAGTACCCATTTCGCCCCAAATACATCCAATAACTACATATTTATGGGGAAAAGAGATGGATAATGAGAAGATTAATTACCACACATATTTTTTATTAACACCTTGTCATATTTAGCCTAGCATAGGCTAAAATCGTCCTAGGATAGGCAATTCAATCGCTTTCGTCTGACATGTGACTGGTCTTTGCTGTGTTTTGAGCATGAATATTCCGTCATTGCTACCACCAGGCCAACCATCCCATATCACTAGATGTACTAGAGGCGTTATAATAAACGCGAGAGATAAGGAGTTCAGGCACAAAAAGGCTTGCAAACGGTTGTTTGGTCAACACAGCATACCTAGCTAAACGGCAAGCGTCGGCTTAGTGATGACGTCATACAAAGATGGCGGCATCTTGCGCATTTGACGATCGGATCTCGGATTCAAGCGGGATTTCGTCTCTAAACGTGCAAGCTACTGAAGATTCTTTCGTTATGTTAAAAACAACATTATTGTTTTTGTTTGTTTTCTAGTTTTATGTAGAGTTTTTCGTTATTTTTGCTATTTTTTAGAGGTTCGGATGGGATTTTGATGCGAGGGAATGAGGCTTTTGGCGCTGAGAATTGAAATGGGGAATATGTGGTGTGTGTGGGGCGAAGAATCTGAAGCAACTGGAAGACCGGTGTAGCTAGGATGGGGGCTCCACTGTTATAAGAACGAAACACGTTCCTCCGGCTACTATCCCTATTATAAACCAAATATTGACAGTATATAGGCGTGTTTGCGGAGGATGACTTCATTTTCAATGAATAAGCTGGGGGACCAATGGTTCCGCTATTATTGGACTATAAGGAACATCATTTCCTCTGGGTAAGATCCCTTGACACCACATATTGAATGTATTAGGAAGTGGTTAGAAGGATTTCCTTCATTTTTCAATTTATAAGCGGTGGTGCCAAGGGTTCCACGGTGTTGGGGAAGGGTTTTAAGGCACCAACGCTTCCTCTGGGGTACTATCCCTAAGCCACATATTGAACTTTATAATTCGAAGTTTTCCATCGATTTACTTCATTATTCAATGCATAAGCGGGGGGCCAATGGTTCCGCCATTGTTGAACTACAGTACAGTAAACTTCCATTAATCCGAAGGGCAGCGGACCGGCCCTCGTTCGGATTAGTGGATTTTTCGGATTATCGGACTTTACCCCTATGAACCTGTGTATAACGAAAACATTGAGACATTAGGCCACCACAAATGACACAATGGTGCACCACAACATATCATATGTTCATGAAATCACTTCAAAAAAGTTGTACCATTGTCATTGTAGCCTATTACCTACTTCAAAACATTCAGATTAATGGTCAAAGGAAAATCTGCTGATATAAACGTCTTCTTCTCTCCGCTTTACTAGCGAGTTTGTCTTGCTCTTGAAGATCAGATGTGGTTTCGGAAGTAATGCCTTAACAACGGCACTTCCCTGAGAGGTTCTTGTAATTTTCCTTTTGTGATTATCCTTTGGTGACAATGCTCTGTTAGTATTTTATATTGTATTGAAAGCACCCTTGTCTTGTTATCTTGAAAGCACCCTTGGGACGCGCCGATCACTGACACTATAAACTAGTAGCGTAGCGGAATGTCCAAAGGTGCGTTTTCAAGCTCAGGACTAATACGTCCAAAGGTGCGGTTTCAAGCTCAAGACGCAATGCGCTTCCAGAAAATGCGGTGCAAGCCAGTAGCGCATCGGAGTCGTCCCAGGAGAGTTCGTTCAAGAGCAAAACAAACTCTCTAGCAGACGATGTGGAAGAAGCCAGAAGGTGTTTACGTTCTATCAGTTTAGATTCCTTTGACCATTAATCTTAATGTCTTGACGTAGGTAATAGGCTACAATGACAATGGTAAAATTTTAAGTTGAATTCATGAACATATGATATGTGGGTGCTCCAGATGTGTCATTTTGAGTGGCCTAATGCCTCAAAAAGGGGACTTTGGGACTTCTTGAAATTCGGACCATCGGGTGAATTCGGATTTGGCCTCAAATTGAAAAATTCGGACTCTTGGGAGATTCGAATCATCGGTCGTCGGATTACCGGTCTTTTACTGTATAAGGAAAAACTGTTTGCTTTGGATCCTTCCGATTATCAGCCCAAACATTCTAATGTTATTAGGAAGAATTTGTTGGTTACTTCATTTTTTCAATGTAATATGCCGGGTGCCAATAGTGTGTGCTATTATTTGAAACTATAAGGAAAGGTTCTCGGGTACTATCCATATCATAAGCCAAATATTGAAATTATATATGAAGTTTTTCGATGCTTCACGTAATTTTTAATATATAAGCCACGGTGAAAAAGGTTCCTGCTTACTTATGTTATCACTTCTTGAAATGGAAAAGTTCGGAAATTCGAGCCCGGAATGGCGGGACTCCTGTGCCCAGTGGGCTATTAGGGACAGCATGAGGAGCCAAAGCTTGCCTCGGATACTATCATATGATAAGCCCATATGAATTGATATCACGGACTAACCACTGGTGTCGGTACGGGTACGGTACCAACGGCCCTCCCCCGGGTGAAATAGATAATCTAATGATATTATTATTATTGTATGTAGTATTTCCCATTGTTATAACTTAGTTACTGCAAATTGCAAATACAGTCTCTCGAATTGTCATTGAAACTGAAATAGACCTGGACTCTTAATACGGTTCCGACTCTCTCCCGGTTCCTGTTATTCCGATGGGTTGCTATGAAGATCTTCGGGGCTTCAACCTCCATCTCAGGGTGCTGCACACCGCGTGACTTGCCGTGTCAATGATACCACATCTGGCCCATACGGTTAGCATGGAGGGACCCAATGAATTTATTCAAAGAGATACAGATCGCTACTCACTCTACCTCTGTACGGCATCATATAGCCAATAGGCTATTCCCGCCACGTGTTGTCCAACGTACTTTCTTTTGAGTCGATGTTAAAATCCACCTTGGGTTATCAAATGCGAAACAGAATGAGTAGAGAGAAGGGGGGGGAGGAATACTCTAATATATAATGAAAACCATCGGACTATCCCCTACTCTAATCCATCTTTTATATAAGATACACGATGATATGTAACCCCGTTCTAATAGTTTACTGCCCCATCATATAGCCAACAGGCTACTCGGCATTCCATAGGCCTTAGGCATGACGAGCCGGTAGATGATTTTGTTCTGGCGTAGTATTATGTACTTAATTCTTGGCCTGATGAGAAACAGCTCTTGTAACGCAACGGACCATTCGTGCAGTGGTGGGTTCACACGATGCAACAATTCCCCTTCTTGGGAGTACGAATTACGGTACGCCATCTGTCTTTTGTTGACGTACGGCTAGCTAGTGGGCTACTAAGAAGTGGCCCAAAACTGTGCCACCTTGTGAAACATACCAAGCTGATTGGCCACATAATTGCGGCGGGGCCTTAGGTTTTGCTCAATATTTGGGAGTGATGTAAAAGGTTGACATATCCTAAGTCCCAGAAATATTCCATACTGCCTACGTGAGTTTCCTAAATATCTTTTGCCCACGTCCACGAAAGTTGCGAGGACATGTTCCAAACAAAATGTTCTAGCAGCAATTAAGTCCAAGTTTAGTCAGAGCCAAGCGTCTATTGACGCACCAGGTTAGGCGTGTCCTCTAAGGCTAATGCCTTCTACGCTACCTACTGGTCCTTTACAACGGTCCTTATATGAATCAAGACAACCACAACCGCTCGTCCTAGGGGCAATGGCCTAGGGTTACAATAAACAGGTGAATCAGTAGCGCATTCCACCTGAAGGTGGATTTCCTAACCACTTCACTGGGTGCCCTTGAGGAGACCGGGGAGGGTTTCCCACAAGCCAATGCCTTTGGCTTAGGATCCTGCCGATTTAAAACCAATCAGTGTATCATCTACCGGAAGACGCGGAGATGGTTATCCTGAACTCTTTACCAGCCCTCAAGCGGGGGCCTCGAGATAAATGATCGTAAAAAATCTGCGAGCAACAGATGTGAAAAGGGGGGAATGGAATAAGGGAAGTAGAATGGAGGAGGGCACGACGCCCTCCTTCCCTTCAAGGTCTGATATCAGTTGTGTGGAAACCCGCCCCAAATTTCTGCCCACAAAATCCATGGGCGCCTTGGTCAGATTCTCTAAGATTGCTGCTCTTAATGCGATTAAGTCCATACTCAATGTGTCTAAAAGATAGAAACTGTGCTACAGACCCCAGTCTAGCATGCTACCTTCGATGGGAGTGGGCAAGTCCGTGGGTGGACATGGGCAGTAGAGGTGGAAAAATTCTGCTCTAGCCATCACTGCAAATTGCCCCAATAAAAGTTCCAATGAGGAACCATTAGATGCTGCTGTCTCATATGGATCTGCACAACAATAACATATACTTCACCAAACGTCATAGAAGTAATCAAAAGTATGATTAAAGCGATGGTATTAGATGCCAGTTCTAAAAGGGAATCCAAGTTTCTATCCCGCACGTTCTTGTTCCCAACGAGACGCTTAAAGAAGAGACCAGGGCAGAGACTCTCCTCACTCAAAATTACAGAGTTTGCATGCCTCACAGTGCCTCGGATGATACGGCTACTCCTTCATCAGGGACGGTGACTGATAACGTTGGAACCTCAAGGATGCTTTGTGGCGATCCTATTTACAGCCTAAAAGAAGGATAATATAGTCGGTAAAACTATCAGGCAATGGCGTCACACTGAAAGAGTTTTATACCATGACTAAGTAAGAAGCAAAGGGATTTTTCTTATAGTAAATAGTACGATGTTGTATGTCGATGAGTCTGGTTATCCTTTCCTCCTTCGGAATCTCAAAAGGAAATAAACGGAGGGGGGGGGGTGATGTAGAACATAAATAAGTATACGAAGACAAAGAGGTTTCTTCTAGTAGGAATAAGTACGAGTTGTATGTACTGAAAAAGTATGAACAAATAGTTAATTTTTTTGGTTTTTATACCAATGCAAGCAAGAAAGCGCTTGCTAAATTGTTGCACAGCTTCAGGGAAATTATCGTATGAGGATGCCATGACATTAAAGCATGTTCATACCAAATTTTTACATTTGTTCTCATCACACATTTAAAGTTATGACATTATGCCATATTGCCTTCTTTATGAGGCTTCCCAGCGCCCATACCTTCTTTCTCTAATAAAGTAATTGAATTTCTCCCCCCTCCCCCGTGTCAGCCTATCTGTAATGGTTCTTTCTGGTACATGGAGCCTTGATGTACCACCTACGGTGCATGGCTCTTCTAGGCTCTCGTTCAGTTGACGAATGAACACATCCTAAATTATGGGTTGACAACCGTAGGGGAAGAGAGGAGGGGAAATCTTCTATTTAGGAGTGGTTTCCTAGTCAATGACGCAAAGGTTCCCTACCACCTTCCCTTCCCATGCCACATGCCCCAAAAATGAATATTAACTTTGAGGCAGATAAACACGCTCGTAGAATGTCTGGCATCACGTGCAGAGGAAAGCATAAGGACAGCACAGCTGGAGGGCTGAGGCACGGGAGGTTTGAAATGATAGATTCTTCTTTAAATTCTTATTGATAGTTGTATCATTTTCAATGACGAGCCCTGGTAGATTTTAATGGGTATTAACCAAGGATGTTTGTATGCTTATCTACGCAATGGTTGTGATAGAACATCCGGGGAATCCCGAAACGGGTCCCGGCAATCTCAGCCTATATATAGTATAGCCTATCGTCATGACTACGGAAACCACTGCCTAAATAGAACGGTTTTATTTCTTCCATCCGGGTTGTCCAAACCCGTTAAACTTTGCGTGACGTGCGATCAAACGTTGGTCTTTCAAAGTATGCCCTTGGCCTTAAATCTAGCCACCTAAACTTTTTACAAACTTAGTCGACGGCTTTGCTACCATTACTTTCAAACAAGGGATCAGGTGTTCTCGCGTACT
Source organism: Paralithodes platypus (assembly GCA_032716605.1). Taxonomy (NCBI): domain Eukaryota; kingdom Metazoa; phylum Arthropoda; class Malacostraca; order Decapoda; family Lithodidae; genus Paralithodes; species Paralithodes platypus. The sequence continues at coordinate 48,082,631 of CM064551.1, read as the reverse complement.
AGACAATTGGTTAAATTGTAGCAATCAAAATGACACTCCAACATGACGGTTCTGTTGGACCGTCTGAAGGGTTTAAAAACAAATATTTTGGAAGGGAGTGAAACAGGTGCTTTTGATGTTACCAGAAGAAACACTGACGAAAATTCCACTTTAATCCACAACCTACTGACGGCTTGGGCGAGCCAGGGGAGTACACTCCTCCTTGACATGACAGCTCCGCCTCAGACCGTGTTCTGGATACATACAGGACACGTCAGGTTCATGGGATGGGGATTACCAGTCAAACCTAGGTCAGGGTTCAGGATCTAGGCCAAATCAATCATCCAATATCAATGCCAAGGAGTTGCTGGTCACACTATTCTTTTACAGGAAACGGCATGAGCCAGGAGGAACGTCCTAGCCTTCAGAATGGAATATCTGATCTGAATGGACATGCAGTCAGAGCAAGGGTCAGTGAGATCTCGAGTGTTCAAGGGTTGTTGGAAAAGATCTTTGAATTAGCCGCGGAGCTGGAGGAATTATCTTCATGCAATTCCCCTAGTATATGCCCAGCGTGGCGAACATCTGGGCAGAGCTTGCTCGGCGACCAGAAGGCACTCTGTAGAAAGGGCTCTCGAGCAAACCATCTTCAAGAGTGTTGGCCGAACCCTACCATCGCAAATGGATTTGTACGCGCAGCAGGCCAACCAGCCTATCACACACTCGGAGTTGGACTCTCGGGGGGGCAGGGGGGACAGACGCATTTCTGGTAGAGTCGAACAAAGGGAGGCTCCATTTAGCTGTTTCCACCTCCAGACGCCATCCTTCAAACCCTCCAACCACGGATGGGCTCGTGAACGACCATAAACAACCTCGGCCCTCGCAACCCGGAAGGGCTCTTGAAAACGCCCATTGCTTGCAGGCGTGCTTTCGAATGCCTGGCGTACATTTTCGGTATCGTGGGACGGTAGGTTGGCGCCACCAGGAGTAAACTCCGCCACAGCAACAGTACTCTACCCTGACGCCATCATGGACAGTACGCCAAATAGTGATTCCGCTGTGTCCGATACCGTGCTTCCTACGACGCCCTTGCTTGTTCGTTCGCGCCTTACCCCGACGCCATAGCCTAAATGGGTTATCTCCCGGAGGTTGATTGCGACGACATTGAGACTTTATGAGAGAGCTGATGCCACGCATAATGTTGATGATGAAGTCAGTGACGACGCCAGTAATTATAAGTCGAGTGATTATGGCCATGAGAGAGTGATAAAGAAGAGCAATTCATAGGATTTGCGACGCGAACATGACAGTGATGAGAGGAATGAAGGTGATTGTACCAGTTGTTGAGGAAGCTGGTTTAACTAAAGACAGTGCAACTTGAGAGATGGTGAGCGAGGTGGGGAGAGTCTTTCAAGGTCACTCACCAAATTTCGCTTAAGTGACACACGACGCCAAGACCGTCCCCAGGTAAATCGCCTTTCACGCTACATTTGTATAAGCAGAAAATTACCTGAGAAGATCTGGCCGCGGCAGCTAGGGAACAACGCAAAACTACTTGGTGAGGGATGAGGCTGTGAAGTGAGGGGCAGCGTGGTGACCCTTCTCGTCCGCCATTGTCTCCCTTATTCTAACCACGCCACCCAAGATGACCCGGATGCACCGCATTCTTCCCCAACACCCCCACCATTGCCAAGGGTTGAGGACCCCACACTTTCGGCCTATTTGCCTCCTAGGTCCCCCGACAGGAGGAACATACTGCTGCCAAGAAGGGGAAAGGTAGGAAATATACCAAGAAAATTTAAGAAAAGTAAGAGAGTTTTGTTTCGAGGCTCACGCGGGCGTCCAACCCCGGCCAGGCCCCAGCCATACGTCCACGCAACTTTCCCCACGGTCCTCCCCACCTTTCAAGCCTTCAACATGTCTTCCTGAAGAAGTCTTTGAGCTCGCATCACCCCAATCACCAGACTAGTGACATGTGAAACATTGCTTTCCTGTCAACCGTCGCAGGCCAAGGAGCACGGGACCTCGGGGGGAAACAGCCTCACCTGCCACTCCTTCCCCAACTCGCCCAAACGCACGCCGCACAAGCATCATGGGTTCCAAAGCCAGATTATGTGGGGGCCATCACTGATGATGAAGGGCACCTCTCTCAAGAACTCTGGCCATGATTACAAAGGTCCACCGTCAGGGCAAGATGACCACTCTGACCCCCGAGGACTATATGGGACCATTCGACGACCCTAGACCCATACGCTTGGAACGGCGTCGTGCTGCCCGTGGATGCCCACCCGCCATGGCCGCCGCCCTCGCCGCCCTAGTGGCGCGCGCCTCCCGAGGTGGCCGTGGGCGTGCTGGGCCACCAGCTGGAGCTCCTCGTCAGCGTAGACAAGACCCATTCTACGTTTTTCAGTGGCTCAAGACGTAGTTGATGAGGAGGCATACAACACTGATGTGCCAGCTTTTGATGAGGTACTGGAGGGTTCAGGAGTTACCCCCAATTTTCCTGCAGGCCCACATGCCTCCACCACACGCAACTGTTTGAGGCCTTCTTTGATGAGGAGGTGGTAGGCTATGTTGTCAAAGATGACAAAGAAGCAAGCACCAATTCCAGGTCCACTTTTTGGGAAAGGTGAACACAAGGGCCACATGAGGCAGTGGACCCCAGGGAACTCATAAAGAGTTCATGGTGTTCCTGGCACTCACCATGCTCAATGCCTCATGTTCAAGAAGCATAGGTTGCCTGACTATGGGCTCACAAATGTACTGATATCCACCCAGGCCTTCGGGAAATATATGTCTCGCGGACCGGGTACCTTGATATCCTCGCAGCATCCATCTTGTCACCAACCTTGACGTCCACCTCCCAGACAGACTGTGGAAGATTAGGACGTTGTTATGTGATGATGCGAGAACGCTTAACCACCTCCTACTTAAAGCCCTTCCGCAAGGTCGTCATTGACGAGTCTCTTGTGCCCGGTTCCGGGGGAAAAAACTCAGCTTCCGGGCAGTACATTCCCTCAAAAAGACATCGCCTTGGCATAAAAATTCTTTTTGTGCTGTGCGACCTGCCAAACTGGCTATGTCCTGGACTTCCTGGTCTACAGCGGGAAGGAAGGGGAGTTGCATTGTGGACCCCCTCCTTGGCTTTGGCGGAGCAGTGGTGCAAGCCATGATGGGACGCTACTTTCATAAGAATTCACGTTCCTCTACACGGACAATTATTACAAGGCACCCACTCTCGCACGGTACCTGCATGAGCGCAAGACGGGGGACTGTAGGCACCGTACGAGGGAAGGAAAAAGGAAGGGCATGCCACCTTTCCCTCCAAAGACCAAAAAATGTTGGGTGATGGGTTCAAGAAGAAGTCGGGGCCCATTCTGGCTACCCCCACATGGCACGACCAGCGGAAAGGTCAACCTCCTGACCACCATCCACAAGGGGGAAATGGTGGATGGAAATGGCAAGGTTGGATCGCCGCACCCAGGGCAGGGTGACCAAGCCCGATGCTGTCCTGGGGACTACAAACATCAACATGAGGCTGGTGGACAAGTCCGACAGGCAGATAGGCTTCCATTGACTGCCTGCGTACCTCGTGCAGATGGTACAAAAAGTTCTTTCTGCATATGGTGGACATGTCAGTTTCTGAATGCCTACACATATATACAATAGCTTCGGAATGTGCACACACCCATGAAGTTCAATAGCCTTGCGGAGGTTCCAAAAGAAGGGGTTGACGGAGAGCTCCTGGGAGACAGTATGCTATGCCACAGAGGGCTAGTGGCACATACGGGGCTGCCGTTATTGACCGCTTGCAGTTGCTGGCAATACCTTGATTACTAGGCACAGGCTTGGTTCCCTGCCTCAAAATGAATCCGGAAGAACACACAGGCAGAAGCGGTGCCAGGTCTGCTTACAAACAGCAGGCGTTGAAGCCGAGGTCAGGTAAAAAAAAGTCAACACTGGCGTGTGTGGAGTGCAAGCCGTGGCACTCTGTGCTGTAGATTGATTCTGGATTTACCACTCCAAGCTGGAGTTCTAATAATCCATACTGACAGTTGCCAAATAAAATGAAAAAATGCTACCCCTATAATTATATATAGGCAAAAAGTGGAAGAAAACCAATGTATTGTAATACAAAAGTCATGTATTATGAGAACATTGATACAATTAACAATTACACCATAATAATATGTGAAAGTGACACATATGTATTATACCAAGTGACATTCATATGATTAGAACCTATCGGAAATATAGAAATCATGTGAAAAAAGACACAATAAAATTGTATATAAAACGTTTTTACAAATCATATAACTAAGGTGAAAGTGGACACAAGACCTAATATTTGATGGCCAAAGTATAAAATAAACCACCTGTGATAACGAATAATCAGTGCCCTTATACAACACTTAAACTACCTCAATTACTAATAAAATGTACTGGTTATCGAGGTGTGGAAAATGATGGCATTATCCGTGACCAGTGCCACTCTCTAAAGCATATTGTGTCAAAGTGAAAGTGACACAAGAACTAATATTTGATGGCCCAAAGTATAATAAACAACCTGTGATAACGAATAATCAGTGCCTAATCAAAACAATAACCTACATCAATTACTAATAAAATGTACCCGGTATTCGAGTGGAAAAGGAGAATTATGATCAGTGACAGTGACACTCTCAAAAGCCTATTTGTCAAAGTGAAAGTGACACCAATGGACAGAAATATTTGATGGCCAAAGTATAATAAAAACCTGTGATAACGAATAATCAGTGCCTAATACAACAATAAGCTACGCAGTTCGAGAATATAATGTACAGGTTGATAGAGGTTGAAAATTAGCAATATCAGTGACCAGTGATACCCTAATAAACATATTTTATGATCTTGGCCTCAAAATAAATAGAAAATATCAAATAAACATCACATGCTCAATATACAAACACTTTTAAAATCGTATACGGGAGATAAATACTTTGGCGCGGCGACGCGGATAGGTGCGTCGTCGCCATGGCCGAGGGCGACGCGATGGGTTAAGAACGCGGGAAGAATTTGTCGCCGGAAAAAGCACTCGTCTTCCCGCGCTCACCCATTATGCAAACCAGAGGGGCTAGAGACCTTTACTCAATGCCATTCGAAAGAGGAAGGTTTTTGGAACATTATTCTTTTTTATTCACAACACTCGCCACGACACGCAGTATTCATATCAACAAAAAGAGCCCTAAGTCCGTTTGTTGTCTCCATAAATAAAACTAGGCTGCGAACATGGTTTTTATTTTTTTTTTTTTTTTTTACTTGTGTAATTCTAACGGGGTATGCATTAAAAAGAGTAAAATTAGGGTTTAATATACTTAATGTCTACTGTGTGACTGATAACAAGTCTAGCTAGAGTCAATGATACGAAGATACTGGGGCTCATGGCATGCCGCATAGCCTAGTGCATAATCGCAAGTCTGTGTGTCAAATAGTACGGTATAGGGACGGGTAAGCTTTCTTGAGAAACCTGCATACCGAAGATTTAACAGCGTTCTCCGGGCGTACCTCAAAGACAAACAACGAGATTAGAACAGTGCCGAATGGTATAGGCAAAAAGCCCTCATTCGTGAATGCTCTACTCTCAATGGCACACAGACTAGAATTTACTCCAAATCAACTCCAGTTCTCAGGTATGTCGTGCAGCTTTTAACTAAAGCCAGCACTCATAGGAAACAATACCTTATAATATCAGACCCCTAGTCTAGCATTATCTAATCCAGCAGAACACTAATAATTAAAGGAAGCGGTACTAAACAATATGAATGCCAACCAATGCTTCGTGATCAACTTATCTTAACAACTAACATACATGGGTTATATCAGACCTTAACGCACAATACAACTGGCCAGCAGGCTGATTTTGCAGTGTTAACCAGAGGGGATATAATATTAATAAAAGGTGGTGAAAGATATGGAAAAAAGAGTGAGGTAGGCAGAGGAAAAGATTCTCAGGTGCGGAGCGGGGACAGGTAGCAAGGGAAAAAGATGATGCGTTCTAGAAACCAGATCTGAGGGAGAGAGTGGCGAGGAACTGTATATATACTCGCACTAGCTCGAGGCGCGTGGGAAAAAAGCGGTTACAAGTCCTCTAGCCACTAGCAAGGGAGCTAGCAGCATGGTAAGGACCTCTCCTCAACCAACCCCCACGAGGCAGCCAGCCGTGACGTCATCGAGCGGGCACAAAAACACTGCGCG
>CM064551.1:47996879-48076318 GCA_032716605.1 Paralithodes platypus | reverse complement strand
TGAGTCCATTTTTGGTAAATCTACAGTTATACTACCCCTCCCCAACTACCCTCCCACCACCTCTCCCCTTCAAAAGACACCTTTAGCATATTTTTGGATGGTTCAGCAGACTCGGCAACTGGAAAAAAAAGTATTTTGATAAAAATTTATCACCAACCAGATACGAGTTTATCAGGTAGGCCTAATTGGTAATTTTCTTGAAAAGACTCGCAGCCTTATTTGAGAGTTTTTTTGGCCAATTTTTTTTGGCAATGGTAGTTTTGATGCTATTAGTTATACAGTAATTCCACTGTGGGAGAAACCCTATATAACCCCATTATCCAACAATCTTAAGATAACTCCCCCCGATAGTGGGGAGGGCTATGAAGATCAGGGAAAATGTGGGGTTAAAGTAATATAGTAAAATAATGAAGAATAGGAATGTGTGAAATGCCAAAAATGCCACTTTTCCGAAATCCGAGCCAAGTTTTGTCGAAACTTGGCTCGGATTTTCAATAATTTCAGAGACTCAAAAGAGCATTTTCTAAAAATCCGAGCCAAGTTTTGTCGAAAGTTGGCTCGGATTTTGCATAATTTCAGACACTGAAAGAGCATTTTCTAAAAATCCGAGCCAAGTTTTGTCGAAAGTTGGCTCGGATTTTCAATAATTTCAGACTCAAAAGAGCATTTTCTAAAAATCCGAGCCAAGTTTTGTCGAAACTTGGCTCGGATTTGCATAATTTCATACACTCAAAAGAGCATTTTCTAAAAATCCGAGCCAAGTTTTGTCGAAAGTTGGCTCGGATTGTCCATAATTTCAGAGACTCAAAAGAGCATTTTCTAAAAATCCGAGCCAAGTTGTGTCCAAAGTTGTCTCGGAGTTTCCATAATTTCATAGACACAAAAGGTAACTTTGAAAATATGCAAGCAAAGTTTTGTCCAAAGTTGGCTCGGATTTTGCATTAATATCAGAGACACAAAGGGTCACTTTTTATGGTAACATTCAAGGAGATTACACCAGGACTCTTCTTCCCTCTGACCAGGTATAGGCTATCCTAGTGTTTACTATCGTATACCCCTTTGAAAGGACATTAGCCTAACCTAACCTAGTATTATGGGTGCCTATAGCCCTTTGAAAGGACATTAGCCTAACCTAACCTAGTATTATGGGTGCCTATAGCCCTTTGAAAGAACATTAGCCTAACCTAACCTAGTATTATGGGAGCCTATACCCCTTTGAAAGGACATTAGCCTAACCTAACAACCTTACCTAACCTAACCTAGTATTATGGGTGGGGGCTGCTGCCCCCACACCCCCTCTATTTGACATCTTTTTGGTATTATGGGTGCCTATACCCCTTTGAAAGGACATTAGCCTAACCTAACAACCTTACCTAACCTAACCTAGTATTATGAGTGGGGGCTGCCGCCCCCACACCCCCGCTATTTGACATCTTTAGACAGATTTTTGGTTTATTAATATCAGTCAACTAACGTACTGAGGCCAACATCGCACTGAAGGACTACATCTTGATAAGGTAATTTGTTTATGCAGAACCAATACACAATATTGAGGACTTTGGGAATGGGGATGTGGGCATTTTCAAAGAATGTGTCTTTCACAGCACTAACATTATACCTACATCGTGATTTCCTGAGTGCATGGTGAACGTATTCTTTATTCCGTTTGTCACATCTAAACTTCTTCTTGTCCTTTAGCTACCGCGTCAAGGTCAAGGCCACGTCACACTGTAGCTCCATACATTATCAAGTGTTTCTCGTAAAGGAAGTGCAATCGGTGATTACCAAAGACAGAATAACCTACATAAACACTTAGTGAGTGCACACATACAAGAAACAAAGTCCGAAACAGAAGGATTGAAGTGAAAATAAGAGAGAAAAAAAAAAAACAGTGACTAAGAACATGACGCCAACAATGGACGGGGATCAAAACAAATCCGACCCAGAGTGCCCCGACTGCGGAATCAAGTTCGCAGGTGAAAAAAATGCAATCCAATGCGACTACTGCCGGGATTGGCTGCACTATTTCTGCACAGAACTCCCTGCCTATCAAATTCTCAACTATGCAAAAACGCCAAGGAAATTCATGTGCAAAACATGCTGCCTAACAAAGTTTGACACAAAAGGTGAGTGGGTGGCCGAGGCAGAAACAGCCGTTCTCCAACACAAGGAACGAATAACCAATTCTGGAGCGATAAGTAAGGTAAGAAAAATCCATGTTCAGCTCCAGAGCAACAAAGCTGTCACCAACACGCCAGCTGACAATACACAAACAACCAAGGAATTAACTGGGGACACTGCACAGCTTCTTGCTCTGTACAGGGGCATAGTGCGCCCTTGTATTGAGTATTGTTCACATGTGTGGGGAGGTTCCTCTCACACCGCTCTCCTAGACAAAGTTGAAAGGAAGGCCTTTCGTATCATTAACTCCTGTCCACTCACCAACTCTCTGCAATCTCTCTCTCGCTATTCTATCGCTACTATAATAATCAGTGTTCCTCAGAGCTATCCCAGTGCATACCACCTCCTTTACGTAGGGCACGTGGTACCCGTCTTGCAACTCAATCCCACCCCTACTCTGTGCAACTCTCCAACCCAAGAGTGAAACGTTACTCTCAAACTTTCTTCTACTCAACATCTGAGCTCTGGAACTCTCTCCCAGAATCAGTCTTTCCCTCTTCCTATGACTTAAATTGCTTCAAACTCCGTGTGTCCAGGCATTTTGGCTCGAACGTCCCTTGATTTTGGCCCTGTCACTCTTTCAACTATGGGGGAGGCACTCGCTATAGGCAGTTATGCCTTTTGCCTCCCTCAATCACATAGAAAAAAGAAAAAAAAACTGACCTAGGCCAAGGCCTACCCAAAAGCCCAGAAGTAGCCGTAGGCAAGAGTGACGGTGACAACCCCCATACCAGTACCACAACAAACGTGGCTATAGGCCTAGATCTAGGTATGGGGAACACACCAGGAAATATTAGCATCACAATGCCAGATGCCCATAGCCTCCCCCCTGCAACACTAGCAGACACGGCAGAGCCTCCTCAAAATGCAGCAAGACAGGTGAGGTCGGGGACCCCAACGAGCACACACCCCACATGCAACGGATGCAGCCATAATGCTCCTACATACAGAAGAACAGGTGAGGTTAGTGCTGTAAATACAAATTCATGGAGACCTAGGCCCAGAGCTGAAAACAGGGGCACCGATATTAGGAGGAAAAGCATGGAAGTATGCAATTTCTACCTAAGAAATGAATGCTGATATGGAGTAGTGGGCATGGGATGCAAACAAGACCACCCAAAAATATGTGCAAAATTCATGAAGCACGGGCGGGATGAAAGAATCGGTTGCAAGCGTGGATGGAAGTGCATCGACTACCACCCATATGTATGCAGAATCTCACTCAACAAAAGGGCATGTACTATGAGAGACTGCAATCTTCCACACATCAAGGGAACCAAAATACTGACGCCCAGAAACAACGTCAACAAACCAAGGGAACACGCTACAGGACACTTTCAAAGGGAATTTGCCTACACACCAACTCATGAGGAAAAATTAGAAAGCCAACGCAATGCCCTCAGAAGCTGGCCAACCATCCAGCAAACTCACAAGGTCAGACCAGCAGCGGTACACATGGCTATGCCCGACCAAGGTGCTTTTTTAGAGGTAGTAATGGGACGTCTTCTGGAAGTGGAAAAAACGGTTTCAAGTGATAATGGAGAGATTCCTAGCCCAAAGCGAGGGGCCAGACATGAACCACAGAGGAAGGTGCAACTACCACTAACTAGTTTTTTTGTGGGCAACATCAGAGGACTTTACCCACGAAACAATCAATGTAAAGTCCCTATGTTGGAAGAAATTGCAGAGGAAGACAACTCAATTTTTCTAGCCCTCACAGAAACACACCTGAATGAAAACATTTTGGATGCAGAGATCAATATCCATAATTTCACTATATTCAGAGCCGACAGAGAGGACAGAAGCCACGGAGGAGTAGCACTCTACCTAAGGGAGGATATGGCTGCAAATACCGAAACTTTAGTTGCATTCTCAAACGGCACAACAGAGCTACTAGCAGTACACATAAGACAAACCGACATGCTCATCATAATTTTGTACCGACCTCCAAACACCACAGGGGAAATTTTCAAGGAGGTCACAGAGAAGATACAATCACTCCTACAAAATCTTCCAACTCCCGCTACAGATGTCATCATCACAGGAGATTTCAACCTGCCCATCATCAATTGGGCAACCATGAAAATAGATGGAGGAACCAGGGATGAAAAACAGCAAGCCAAGGAGCTAATGACTATCATGGACACTGCATACATGAAGCAATACATCGAGGAACCTACAAGAGGCAACAACACACTGGACTTACTATTTGGCAACAACTTCGACTTGGTACACTCGTACGAAACTGTAAAAACTATAATGTCCGACCACAGCCTCATCAAAGTTAGAACCCCCACACCAGCCGCCACACCACCAAGAAGATGTCAACAGGAATCAAGCCAAATACCCTGCACCTCTCTGAAAGATCTCAACTTCTACAGCAAAGATATAGACTGGGACAGACTGAGAGCAGAACTGGCAGGAACTGATTGGAGGGCACTATTCGAAGATAAAAACGTCGACGAAACTCTCAGTATCCTCCAGAAACAATGCCTGGAGACCTGTAAAAACATCATACCACCCAAATCAAGCAGGAAGCAGATCAAGCGGATTCCCAGAGATAGAAAAATACTAATGAAGAAAAAGGACGTACTTGAGAGCCAAGCAAAGGAAGACCAGCTATGCGCACAATATCACCAAACTACAAGAAGAGCTCGATGAAGTTGAACGTAAACTCATCCAGTCACACCAAGAGCAAAGAACACGCGAAGAACTCCAAGCAGTTGCAAACATACGAGTAAATAGCAAATTCTTCTATGCATACGCAAAAAGGAGACTCAGGAACACCTCAACAATAGGACCACTTGCAAAACCTACGGGTGAACTTGAGAGTGACCCAACCGAAATGGCCAAGATACTCAAACAGCAGTACGAAAGTGTCTTCAGCCCGCCAAATGAAGACAAGAAAATCGAGAATGCAACGACTTTCTTTGGCAACGCTCCAGGGACACCACATCAACTCTCCTCGGTAACAGTATCAACAGAGGACATAATAGCAGCCATCGACAAGATTGGACCAAACTCTGCGGCAGGACCAGACGGCTTTCATGCCCAACTGCTAAAAAACTGCAAACATCAGCTAGCCTTGCCTCTAAAACTGCTGTGGAGCAAGTCCCTCCAAACTGGATATGTACCACAATCCCTAAAAGAAGGTAATGTCACACCAATACACAAAGGGGGTAGTAAAGGCATAGCCAAAAATTACAGACCAGTGGTGCTGACATCACATCTTATTAAAATCATAGAAAGAACAATACGAGCTAAGATGGCCAGCTTCCTGGAAGATAACGAGGCGTTCAACGAGGGGCAACACGGCTTTAGACAAGGCCGCTCCTGCCTCTCACAACTACTATCACACTGCGACAAAATCCTACAGGATATTCAAGACGGAGAAAATGTAGACGTCATATATCTAGATTTCGCCAAAGCTTTTGACAAGGTGGACCATGGGATCCTTCTACATAAACTCAAATCACTGGGAATAGGGGGAGACCTTGGAAGATGGCTCCACAGCTTCATCACCAACAGAAAACAAAGAGTCACGGTTCAAGGAAGCCTATCAGAAGCAGGTGGGGTCATCAGCGGAGTACCACAAGGATCAGTACTGGGACCTCTCCTATTCCTCATCATGATAGGAGACATCGACAGGGACCTGGAACACTCAACAGCTACATCGTTTGCAGACGACACCAGACTCATGAAGAAAATCACCTCACAACATGATGCTCAGCTACTACAACAAGACTTGGACAAAATCCTGAAGTGGGCAGAAGAAAACAACATGGCCCTAAACGGAGACAAGTTCGAGCTTCTAAGGTACGGGAACAAGAGAGCACTACAAAACGACACCAACTACAAAAGTGGACAGCAAGAAATTACCGCCAAGGACACAGTGAAGGACTTGGGAGTAAATATGAGCAGTGACGCCACTTTTTCCCAGCATATTACCAAAGCCACAACAACAGCAAAACAAATAGCAGGCTGGATCCTGAGAACCTTCCACACAAGAAATGAGAGGTGTATGCTAACACTGTGGAAGTCACTGGTCCTACCACGACTGGAGTACTGCTCTCAGCTCTGGTCTCCCCAAAAAGTAGGAGAAATAACAGAAATTGAAGCCACCCAGAGGACATTCACCAGTAAAATCCATGGGTTTCAACACTTTAACTACTGGGAGAGACTTAAGGAGCTGCAGCTGTACTCACTTCAAAGACGTAGGGAGAGATACATCATCATCTACGTCTGGAAGATTTTGGAAAAAAAGGTACCAAATCCAAACATCCAAGAGACTCAGCACCAAAGGCGAGGGAGGCTGTGCTATGTGAGGACTACGCCGGGATCAACACAAAAAATCAAATCCCTGATCCATCACAGCTTTACATACAATGGAACCAGACTGTTCAACTGTATACCAGCCCCTCTCAGGAACATGACCGGGGTGTCTCCAGACACCTTCAAGAAACACTTGGACATGTGGCTGGCCAAAATACCGGACCGGCCACCAACACCAGGATACCCCAGCACCAACTCCAACCGACTTCTGGAATGGAGAGTGGAAGAAAGGGAGCTGCCTGGTCGCAGTGGAGCCCCAGCTCAACTGTGTCACTAACGGACGGAATACAACTAAGTGTAACTAAGTGTAAAGTGTTGTCTATTTTCACTCACTTGCAATTCACTGCCACATGTACTACACTTACCAGTTGCCAAGACTAACTAATGCTGAACAAGAAAATCCCATGTAGCTTCCTTGGTTCGCAAAATGTCCCCCAATTTCTGACAGGAGAGACTACAACGTGTACAAGCGGCCATGACAGTTACAAATCTGCCGGGCTGTATGACGTTTCTGTCAGCTGAGAGAAGGAATGGCAACAATATGCGCCGATTCGTGCGCAAGAGCAAATATATGTAATAATACTAAAACTACAAGGGAAATGGGAAAGAAAAATGCCAGAAAGGATTGAACAAATACCGGGAAAACTATGAAACATAAATACAAGCACAATGTAATGTTGCAAATGTGTATATTAGACATACAGTAACATCTTTGTAGAACATAACACTTTACCGTAGCGAGTGTACTCCATTGCGAACACGTCCGTAGCGGAGCTCTCAAGATTGCGGGAGTGAAGAAGAAGAGTTTGTTTACGCGCGGGACTCTATTTTTATCGACATAATCGAGAGTTACAAAACTTATCAAAACTATTCTACCACAACGGAATCTATGTGAGTATATTATAAGGATTCCATAGAGCTTCACTTTCCCTAATAAATTATGTATAATAACGCTGCGAGTCTATTCGGGATAATTATCCTAACCTGTCTCCGCGACGGTCTAAACCCAGCTCACGTTCCCTGTTTATACGAGCGCGACGGTCTAAACCCAGCTCACGTTCCCTGTTTATGGGTTCGCGAAGGTTTGTAATACTTCAATGTATCTATTTCAAGTCAAATATACATTTCTGCGCATCATCAAACCATACTAGGTCTACTACTAATAATATTAACCCATTAGTAGGCTCCCAACAGAATAGGGGTAGTATAACTGTAGATTTATCCCATTTTTTTATAAAGACTTGCGTTATAGGTCGTGGGATACAGGACAGGGTTGAAGGGGGGCTCTACCCCCCTTCACCCCCCCCCCGTGAATTATAATAATCGTCATCTATGTGGCCAGCAGGGGGCAAGTAAAAAAGCTGGCCATCACCTCGAGCGTCCTGGGTAAACAAACCGCGACGCTCCGAAGCGACGACGGACTCCCGCCGCCGATTTTCGGCACAAACGCCCCGTTTTATTCTCGTCGAAAACCACATTTAAAAAGTTATTAGGCCTAGGCTAGGCTAGGCCTATATCCATAGTATATCGTTTTCAATACTAGTCTATTACCGGACCAGATAAAGGTGTAGCTTGGTGTTGGATGCGTGGAAACCGAAAAAAAAAAATGTAGCCTATTAGGCCTAATCCTTGGTGGTAGGCTACCTGTCAAATAGGTGTCCAGTAACTAAAATCGTACCTTGTTTTTTTTCGGGTAGGATGTAGTGAGCGGGCGTACCGCCATCTTTGTTTACATTACGCGTAGTGGTGTAGGACCTTTCCCATCATGTTCCCGTCTATTTTAACCTAACCTAACCTAGTATTCATGTAGTAATGACAGGGGGCAAATAGCAGAAAATATAGCGTCGAAATAGACGGGAACGTAAGTGCGACCGCGGTGATCGCCCTATGTAAACAATGACGACCGTACGCCCGAACTCTACATCCATCCCTTTTTTTCTTGAAGGAATATAGCCTAGGCTAGGCTAGTTTTTCATTGTTGTTTTGCATGGTTTGAGTGGAGGATTTGCATAAACTTAGCCTACCCATTAGGCCTAGCCTATTCATTAATCTGAAGATACAGCGTCAAATTGCGCCATTTATTGGGTGAATCACACTTTTACAGTAGGCTAGGTAAGGGAAATTGTGGGGTATATTGGATACACGATGGGTTGAGGGGGCAACGCCCCCCCTCACCCCCCCTTGATTTATTGTTATCCTCATATCGGCCTAGCCTATGTAGATCAGTAAGGGGGCTAAAACAGTTTGCCGGTAATTCGTTTTTGTGAGTAACGCTCATGCCATTTATTGGGTGAATCGCACCCACCCCATCGTTCAAAGCAAGAAGAAGAAGAAGTAGAGTTAAGTCGAAGGATTCATTGTGCGCAATGCTTTGTTTACGGTAGGGACTTATTATTTTGGTGTTATTTTTCGGTGTAGGCCTAATTTGGTTTTTTCAACTGTCGATAACGAAATTCCTCCATGCGGACTATAGGCCTAGCCTAATGAGAAAAATATGGCGAGTCTATTGGTCCCTATTTTCCCTAATAAATTGTTAGGCTATTTTTGTGTTATTTTTTGGTGTAATCGGGTTTTTTCAAGTGTCGATAACTAAATTCCTCCATGCGGACTAGGCTACAATGAGAAAAATATGGCGAGTCTATTGGTCCCTATTTTCCCTATGTGTCAATCCACCAAATGTGAATTGTGTTATCATTATGGTTTATTATTTTGTTATCATTAGGCCTAGTGCGACGGAGCGGCGAGCGCCGAAGGCGCGAGCTCTAGGGGGGTCCGGGGGCATGCCCCCCCCGGACATTTTTTGAGAATTTAGGTGTCTAAAATAGCATTTCCTGCAATCTAAAAGCAATCAAGATGGAAAATATGGAGACCAAAATTGTGTCAATTTACCTTTTTTTTTTATTTTAATTAGGCTATACTGTAGGCGTATATATATATATATATATATATATATATATATATATATATATATATATATATATATATATATATATATATATATATATATATATATATATATATATACCGGTATACAGTATACACCAACTTTTACCTCCGGATATAGACTTTAAGCCTAGCGATTCAACCGTTCAACACTGTGAAGCCAGGAGTTCTTATTTCGGACTGTGAAGGAAATATAAAGATTATTGGCTAGCCTACATAACAATTTAAATTTTGGGTGCGGCTGTGCGGGCGTACCGCCACCCTTGTTTACACTATGCGGAGCGGTAGTGGACGCTTGCCATCATGTTCCCGTCTATTTTGACTGCCTTTCGATACAATATGATGTTGGGGCATTCACATATTGTCATCATCATATATAGGCTATTGCCAGCAGGGGGCAAATAACCGGAAAAAAATCGCCGTCAAAGTAGATTATAGACGCGAACTTAACTATGGCGATCAACAAATGCCCCTCCACTTTCTCTTCATAATTGCTGAGGGGCACAGGGCCCTGGGTGGAGCTTTGGTTTCCCAGGCGTTTCTGCACCCTCCTCAGCTCCCCGCCATGGAGTGGCTTCGGTCACCCAGGCTTTATTGTGGTCGGCAGGAGGGGTTCTGTGGGGGCGCTCGGTTATGGCCTTGGCCGTGCTCTGGGCCTTGGGGCTGTTCGGCCAGGCAGCTTGGGGAACAACAACAACAAACAACAAATGTAAACATGACGGCGGCGGTGGCGATGATGTCGGACGTTTGCTATCATGTTCCCATCTATTTTTAATGCCATTGCCCCCCCCCCCCCATGACATATTGTCATCGTCATATATATTGTCAAGCAGGGGGCAAATAACTGAAAAAAATCGCTGTCAAAATAGACGCGAAGTTCACCGCGGTTATCGACCCTATGTAAACATGAAGACCGTGCGCCCGAAAACTACATCCATCCCGTTTTTTGGTTAGGTTAATAACTAACCAAAACCATCGTCATATCTGTAATTGAAACTTCAAGGGTACTTAAGCTACGTGAAACATAGGCATGATAGGTTACCTGGTTACATAGCCTATAAGCCTAGCCTATTTGAAAAAAATATATATAGGTCTTGGGCCCTAGGCTAGGCCTAGACTAAAAAAAAATAGAGGTACAGGTACTTGGGCTATTACCGAAACTACCGGTACCACTAATTATTTCTCAATATGCTATTATAGAATTATTAGAATAAGGATGTTGCAAAGATCATAGGGTATTAATATTTGTTTCAACCTCCGGAAAAAACATTTTATGTGCACTAGGCTATATAAAGCACTGTAAAAACAAAAAACAATCTCCCTAGGCCTATAAATCTCCCTATTGACGGCAGTGAAAATCTTATTTAGGCTAAGCCCCTTACTGTCAAAAACATTTTAAAATAGATGCTGATTTCAATAAATCATGGGGAGGGTGATGGGGGGCAAAGCCCCCCCTCAACCCATCCTTTATCCAAAGGCAAAAAAATATGTATATTTACTCTGAAAATGACTTACATCTCAGTATTTTAAGATCGTTGGATAATGGGAGAAATACAATTTTCTGGGGATTGTAACTAATTTCAACTAGCCTACTGTAAATGATGAAAACTACCTAGCCTAAAACCGAAAAGAAAAACCATGGGAAAATTAGTGGTAGCCTAGTTTCGGTTATATTTTCCAAAATAGATAGGCCTAGGCCTAAATAACATTTACCTGGCTAGCCACTAGGCTTAATTTCTTCCACTGTCCACCTACACAATGGCACAAATTAGCAATATAGGCAATATTGAGTGGAAGCTACCTATACTGCTGTTTGCGGATGATACAGTTCTGATGAGTGATAATGAATGGGGGTTGCAGGGTCTGGTAAATGAGTTTGGAACAGTGTGCGAAAAACGGAATTTGAAGGTAAATACGGGGAAGAGCAAGGTTATGGTCTTCGAAAGGGATGAAGTCACAGAGTGTGAGGTGAAGCTGAACGGTCAGGCTATGGAGATCGTCAACTCTTTTAAGTATCTGGGCAGTGTGTTGAGTAAAGATGGGACTATGGATGAAGAGGTGCGGGAGAGGGTACAACAGGGGAAGAGGGTTGTAGGAACGCTAAAAGCAGTAACAAGAAATAGGGTGGTCAGTATGGAAGTGAAGAAGTCCTTGCATGACAGTGTGGTAATCCCGACACTGACTTACGGAAGCGAAGCATGGACGTTGGTTGAGAGACTCAGACCAAGAGTGAGAGCAGTGGAAATGAATTACTTAAGGAGTGCGTGCGGAGTTACATGGAGGGATAGACAGACTAATGAGGAAGTAAGAAGGAGGTGTGGTGTGGAGGTAGATGTGCTGGAAAGTGTGAAAAGGAACAACTTGAGATGGTTCGGCCATATGGAACGTATGGAAAGCGAGAGAATGACTAAGAGGGTGTATGAGAGCGAGGTGGAGGGACAGAGGGGGAGAGGTAGACCGAATATGAGGTGGAAGGATGGAGTGAGGAAGTACATGAACGAAGGTGGTGCTGGTTGGGGGGAGGGGCGTCGACTGACTGGGGACAGAGGTGCATGGGGGCGGTTCGTTCGTGGCCACCACTTCGGGGATCACGGCGTCAGGCAATAGATAGATAGATAGATAGCAATATAGGCTATTCTTCCAATTTCCGAATCCAAAGGCCTAACATTGTACATTTTCATGAAGGGTCCAGTTTTCAGGCTATTAATGTCTATATTGCATATGACATTTACGTTGGAATACACGAATGAAGCCTATAGGCATTACTAATCCCCACAACATCCTGGAGGGTGGTCAGAACCTTAGGCTCTGACCACCTCCCGATCATTATCACCACCAAAACCAGAGTCACCCCAGCTAGCCACAAACACACATACACCAATTATAAAAGAGCTAACTGGGAAGCATTCACAAATGAGACAGAACAACACTTCACAACTCTAAAACAGTACACCCATCACTAACATCATCAATGCTGTACACATACTCAATAAAACTATCCAAAACGCTGACAAGAAACACATTCCAAGAGGTAACAGAAAAAGACACAACCCCAACTTCACACCAGAAATTCAAAACCTCATCAGACAACGCGACATACTGAAACACTCCCCAGCACCCCACGCACAAGACATCACACAACAAATTCAAGCACTCAACACCCAAACTAACAACAAAATACAAGAACAACAAAAACTAAATTGGAATAACTTCCTACAAACACTTGATCACAAAACAAACCCCAAAAAAACTCTACAAAACACTAAACAGCATCACACTTTCCAACAGCAACACAACACAATCACATGCTGCAATCACAACAACAGACTCTACTCCTTCATGTAAACAACAAGCAAACACTCTCATCAATCACTTTTCACATGTCAGCCACCTAAAACCTCACAAAGACAACCGACGTGTCATCTGACGTAAGAGACAATTCCCCACAGACCCTGACTATACACCCTTCACCAATCACCAGACAAAGCATATAATCAACAATCTCAAGCACTCACCCGCCTGTGGCCTAGACAACATAAGCAACATACACCTCAGACACCTGGGACCACAAGGCATAGAAGCACTCACAACATATCAAACTACAGCTATTCACACAACACAATACCAGACATTTGGAAGCATGGTATCATCATCACATTCCCCAAACCCAACAAAGACCCCACACTACCCTCCTCGCACCGCCCCATCACACTCCTTTGCTCCCCCTCCAAAGTCATGGAACGCCTAGTATTACAACTAATTACATCTGACCTACCCCTAGCTCCAACACAACATGGCTTTAGGCCACTGCACTCCACAAACACTCTTCTCACAGACCTTACACAAAGAGCTTTCGACGGCATCAACTCAGCTAGACCACCACACAGATCACTATTAGCCACACTCGACATTAGTAAAGCCTTCGATGCCATCCCCCGCCACAACCTAACAAACTAAATCTACAACACAAACATGCACAACAACACAAAAAGGTGGCTGGCCAATTTCCTAGCAGGCAGATGTGCACACGTATCTTTTGCCGGTCAGTCATCTAAAATCAGAAAGTTTCCAAACGGAGTCCCACAAGGATCCGTCCTATCACCCGCACTCTTCAATCTGTACATGCACGATATAACTACACCCAATACGCCCCAAAACTTAGCCTCCTATGCAGATGACATAACACTCACATGCACACACCATGACCCAAAAAGAGCAACAGATCTCCTTCAACCCTATCTCAACACACTACATGGCTGGTGCACTACAAACAGACTTAATCTAGCCCCAGCCAAATCCACCGCAACCCTGCTCACAAGTTGGACAGGAGAACACGAATACATCCCTCAACTCACCATAAACAACACACCCCTAACACATACACACACCCAAAATCCTAGGAGTAACATATGATACTCATATGACATTCAAACAGCACACCACAAACATTAAAAAGAAACTGACACCCAGACTTAACGCCCTCAGGTCACTTGCTCACACAAAATTTGGACACAACAGAGAAACTACCACCACAGTATATAAACAATACATAAGATCAGTGATGGAATACGCAAGCCCAGCCTGGGCTTCTAACCTAGCTGAAACACATCATAAGACCTTACAGACTATTCAAAACAAAGCCCTGAAGATCATTACAGGCTGCATAGCTACTGCACCCACAGATCACCTACATCAAGAAACCAAAATCCTCAAAGTCAAAGACCATCTGGACATGAGAGGCACTCAATTCCTGGCAGCAGCCTCCACGAACCAAGACCACCCACTAAACTACATGGCAACACACCCACAGACACCAATAAATATCAAAACAACACCCAGCACACGGTATCACACACAATTATTGTCCTCTCTCCCTGCCCACCCCGAACCAACTTCCAGAAGCACATCCATACTCATATCTCTCACCGATCCATCCACTCACAGACAACACGCAGCTGCATGCACGACCTCCCGAAATCCATCCTTCCGAATCCTCCCTTCCTCGCGAGGACAGAGTCCACCTGGCCAGGCTGAGATGCGGACACCATCCAGCTCTCCTGAGCTATCAGAAGAGACTGGATTACTCCGTTGTCGACGCCTGCCCGGGATGTAACACAGCACCCCATACCATTAAACACATCATAGAAGACTGCATTTCACACAACCACTTACGCCAACAACACAATCTACAATCAATGAGAGCTCTGTGGGAAAGCCCGATCGTGGCCATGGCCTTTCTCAGGGACTCGGGGCTGTTCGGCCAGGCAGCTTAGGGAACAACAACAACAACTAATTCCATTTATAGTAGAATTGTTGAACCACTTATCGTATCACAGAATATATGAGACTCCAAACTTTTGAAATACGTTTTGCAACCTGCAATCAAGCCACCATTATCCTTGTGTCAACATTCTACAAATAAAATTTATTATGTTCCTTCCAACAACCAACCATACTCCTAAAATCGATTAATGAAATTTACAAACACATGTGGCAGTCCGTGGACTCGAACCCAGGATGCTCACACCGAAAATCAACACCTTATACATCGCACCACGAAGACAGTTAAAGGTTGGTGGACACTGCCTACGATTTATTATGCAACTTCGAATCCTGCATATCAATCTAAGCATGTACACACATCCCAACTGCAACTCACGTAGGCTATGCATATGTGAATGGAAAGAGCAATTAATGGGCCTTAACACTTAGGGAAGTCCTCTCGATAAATACTCCTGAACCAATATCAATTATTAGTTCCTTCCAACAACCAACCATACTCCTAAAATCGATTAATGAAATTTACAAACACATGTGGCAGTCCGTGGACTCGAACCCAGGATGCTCACACCGAAAATCAACACCTTATACATCGCACCACGAAGACAGTTAAAGGTTGGTGGACACTGCCTACGATTTATTATGCAACTTCGAATCCTGCATATCAATCTAAGCATGTACACACATCCCAACTGCAACTCACGTAGGCTATGCATATGTGAATGGAAAGAGCAATTAATGGGGCCTTAACCACTTAGGGAAGTCCTCTCGATAAATTACTCCTGAACTAATATCAATTATTATGTTCCTTCCAACAACCAACCATACTCCTAAAATCGATTAATGAAATTTACAAACACATTAGAATCAAATTTTATTGTATTTGTTAATTATTACAATTTTAAATTAATGATAAGTTAATAAAACCTACTTAGAGTAACTTTACATGCATTTCTACAATCAATAGTCTATCATAGGTATTATATATATATTTTTTGAAGAGTTTAAGTTCGGAATCAGAATTTTATCGAATTTAGGGTGTCAAACGAGAGACCTATTCCCACTTAGTTAATCATTAAAACCCCTCCAACCCGGATGGGCTCTTGAACGCCCATAACAACCTCGGCCCGCGCAACCCGGAAGGGCTCTTGAACGCCCATTGCTTGCATGCGTGCTTTCGAATGCCGCGCGTACATTTTCGGTATCGTGGGACGGTAGGTGGCGCCACCAGGCGTAAACTCCGCCACAGCAACAGTATCTACCCCGACGCCATCATGGACAGTACGCCAAATAGTGATTCCGCTGTGTCCGATACCGTGCTTCCTACGACGCCCTTGCTTGTTCGTCGCGCCTTACCCCGACGCCATCGCCTAAATGTGTTATCTCCCGGAGGTATTGAGACGACATTGAGACTTTATGAGCGAGCTGATGCCAAGCATAATGTTGATGATGAAGTCAGTGACGACTCCAGTAATTATAAGTCGAGTGATTATGGCCATGAGAGTGATAAAGAAGAGCAATTCCTGGGATTTGCGAGAGAACATGACAGTGATGAGAGTGATGAAGGTGATGTACCAGTTGTTGAGGAAGCTGGTTTACCTAAAGACAGTGAACTTGAGAGAGTGAGCGAGTTCAAGGTCACTCACCAAATTTCGCTTAAGTGACACGACGCCAAGCCCTTCCCCTGGTAAATCGCCTTTCAAGCTACATTTGTATAAGCAGAAAATACTTGAGAAGGCGGCCGCGGCAGCTAGGGAATAAGCAAAACTACTTGGTGAGGATGAGGCTGTGAGTGAGGGTCAGCGTGGTGACCCTTCTCGTCCGCCATTGTCTCCCTTATCTACCCACGCCACCCAAGATGACCCGGATGCCCCGCATTCTTCCCCACCACCCCCACCATTGCCAAGGGTTGAGGACCCCACACTTTCGGCCTATTTGCCTCCTAGGTCCCCCGACAGGAGACATACTGCTGCCGAAAAGGGGAAAGGTAGGAAATATACCAAGAAAATTAAGAAAAGTAAGAGAGTTTTTGTTCGAGGCTCCCGCGGCGTCCACCCCGGCCGGCCCCAGCCATACGTCCCCGCAACTTTCCCCACGGTCCTCCCCACCTCTCCCGCCTTCAACATGTCTTCCTGAAGAAGTCTTTGAGCTCGCATCACCAATACCTGGCCCTAGTGACAGTGAAACATTGCTTTCTGTCACTCGTCGCAGGCCAAGGAGCCCGGGACCTCGGGGGGACACAGCCTCACCTGCCACTCCTTCCCCACCTCGCCCACCCGCACGCCGCCCACGCATCACTGGTTCCCCGCCAGATTATGTGGGGGCCACTGATGATGAAGGGCACCTCTCTGAAGACTCTGGCCATGATTACATAGGTCCACCGTCAGGGCAAGATGACCACTCTGACGATGACTATATGGACATCGACGACCCTCGACCCATCCGCTTGGCCCGGCGTCGTGCTGCCCGTCGTGCTGCCCACCGCCCTGGCCGCCGCCCTCGCCGCCCTAGGGCGCGCGCCTCCCGAGTTGGCCGTGGGCGTGCTGGGCCACCAGCTGGAGCTCCTCGTCAGCGTAGACAAGACCCATTCTACGTTTTTCAGTGGCAAGACGTAGTTGATGAGGATGCATACAACCCTGATGTGCCAGCTTTTGATGAGGTACTGGAGGGTTCAGGCGTTACCCCCAATTTTCCTGCAGGCCCCAATGCTCCACCACACGAACTGTTTGAGGCCTTCTTTGATGAGGAGGTGGTAGGCTATGTTGTCAAAGAGACAAATAAGCAGCACCAATTCCAGGTCCACTTTTTGGGAAAGGTGACCAAGGGCCACATGAGGCAGTGGACCCCAGTGACTCATAATGAGTTCATGGTGTTCCTGGCACTCACCATGCTAATGCCTCATGTCAAGAAGCATAGGTTGCCTGACTATTGGATCACCAATGATCTGATATCCACCCCTGCCTTCGGGAAATATATGTCTCGCGACCGGTACCTTGATATCCTCGCAGCGCTCCATCTTGTCACCAACCTTGACGTCCACCTCCCAGACAAGCTGTGGAAGATTAGGACGTTGTATGAGATGATGCGAGAACGCTTCACCTCCTACTTCAAGCCCTTCCGCAAGGTCGTCTCTTGTGCTGTTCCGGGGAAAACTCAGCTTCCGGCAGTACATCCCCTCAAAAAGACATCGCTTTGGCATAAAATTCTTTGTGCTGTGCGACTGCCAAACTGGCTATGTCCTGGACTTCCTGGTCTACAGCGGGAAGGAAGGGGACTTGCTTGTGGACCCCCTCATTGGCTTTGGCGGAGCAGTGGTGCAAGCCATGATGGACCGCTACTTTCATAAGAATCACGTCCTCTACACGGACAATTATTACACGTCCCCCACTCTCTCACAGTACCTGCATGAGCGCAAGACGGGGACTGTAGGCACAGTACGAGGGAAAAGGAAGGGCATGCCACCTTTCCCTCCAAAGACCAAAAAAGGTGATGTGTTCAAGAAGAAGTCGGGGCCCATTCTGGCTATCCACTGGCACGACCAGCGGAAGGTCAACCTCCTGACCACCATCCACAAGGGGGAAATGGTGGAGACTGGCAAGGTGGATCGCCGCACCCAGGCCAGGGTGACCAAGCCCGATGCTGTCCTGGACTACAACATCAACATGAGGCTGGTGGACAAGTCCGACATGCAGATAGGCTTCATTGACTGCCTGCGTACCTCGTGCAGATGGTACAAAAAGTTCTTTCTGCATATGGTGGACATGTCAGTTCTGAATGCCTACAACATATACAAGCTTCGGAATGTGAACACACCCATGAAGTTCAATAGCCTGCGGAGGTTCCAAAAGCAGGTGTTGACGGAGCTCCTGGAGAAGTATGCTATGCCACAGAGGGCAGTGGCACATCCTGGGCCCGCCGTTATTGACCGCTTGCAGTCTGCTCAATACTTGACTAGGCACAGGCTTGGTTCCCTGCCTCAGAATGAATCCGGAAGAACACAGCAGAAGCGGTGCCATGTCTGCTACAACAGCAGGGTGAAGCCGAGGTCAGGTAAAAAGTCAACCCTGGAGTGTGTGGAGTGCAAGGTGGCACTCTGTGCTGTAGATTGCTTCTTTGATTACCACTCCAAGCTGGAGTTCTAATAATCATACTGAAATTGCCAAATAAAATGACAATATGTACACTATAATTATATATAGGCAAAAAGTGGAAGAAAACCAATGTATTGTAATACAAAAGTCATGTATTATGAGAACATTGATACAAATACAATTACACCATAATAATATGTGAAAGTGACACATATGTATATACCAAGTGACATTCATATGATTAGAACCTATAGAAATATAGAAATCAGTGAAAAAAGACACATAAATTGTATATAACTCGTTTACAATCATATAACTAAGTGAAAGTGACACAAGACCTAATATTTGATGGCCAAAGTATAATAAACACCTGTGATAACGAATAATCAGTGCCTAATACAACAATAACCTACCTCAATTACTAATAAAATGTACGGTATCGAGTGAAAATGAGCATTATCAGTGACAGTGACACTCTCTAAAGCATATTTGTCAAAGTGAAAGTGACACAAGACCTAATATTTGATGGCCAAACTATAATAAACACCTGTGATAACGAATAATCAGTGCCTAATACAACAATAACCTACCTCAATTACTAATAAAATGTACGGTATCGAGTGAAAATGAGCATTATCAGTGACAGTGACACTCTCTAAAGCATATTTGTCAAAGTGAAAGTGACACAAGACCTAATATTTGATGGCCAAAGTATAATAAACACCTGTGATAACGAATAATCAGTGCCTAATACAACAATAACCTACCTCAATTACTAATAAAATGTACGGTATCGAGTGAAAATGAGCATTATCAGTGACAGTGACACTAAAGCATATTTGTCAAAGTGAAAGTGACACAAGACCTAATATTTGATGGCCAAAGTATAATAAAACACCTGTGAGAACGAATAATCAGTGCCTAATACAACAATAACCTACCTCAATTACTAATAAAATGTACGGTATCGAGTGAAAATGAGCATTATCAGTGACAGTGACACTCTAAAGCATATTTGTCAAAGTGAAAGTGACACAAGACCTAATATTTGATGGCCAAAGTATAATAAACACCTGTGATAACGAATAATCAGTGCCTAATACAACAATAAGCTACCTCAATTACTAATAAAATGTACGGTATCGAGTGAAAATTAGCAATATCAGTGACAGTGATACCCTAATAAACATATTTTATATAATTGGCCTCAAAATAACTAGAAAATATCAAATAAACATCACATTCTCAATATCAAACACTAAAATCGTCTAAGGGAGATAAATACTTTGGCGCGGCGAGCGGCTAGGTGCGTCGTAGCCATGGCCGAGGCGACGCGTCCGAACGCGGGAAGAATTTGCCGCCGAAAAGCACTCGTCTTCCCGCGCTCACCATTATGCAACCAGAGGGGCTAGAGACCTCTACTCAACGCCATTCGACAGAGGAAGGTTTGTGGAACATTATTCTTTTTTATTTACAACATTACATGACATATTCATTGACTTACAGAGTAGTTAACATAGGCCAAAGATCGTCAAAACACCCGGTACCGGAGCACAGTCGCAAGCTATAGCCCCCGGGGCTGGAGGGTTTACTAAATATACTGTTATATTTAAAACAAATTTTTTTAGTTTGAATGTGACAAAATGGCCAAAACAATGCTATTCCATGTTAGTTTTCTTGTATTCCATTTCATATTCATTCAAGTCTTAGCACAAAATTACCCTGATTTAACACCGTGGTTATCATCGAAGCCTCGCATACATGGCTCCATTTTTAAATAACTATAAAGGTATAAGCGGCATATGTTTACCCCAACATATTCGTAACTTGACCGTAACTATTAGAAATTGGCTAATATATTGAAATAGATAGGAAACTATCCCTCTATGTAAACAAATGAACACACGCACAGAGCACAAATAAGTACATAAACAGGGCATACAGTATTTTGTTTTGTTAATTTGTATGTAGGACAAGCTGAAGGTTGCCTTTGTAGAGCATAATGTGCGGTAGGTCTATATGAATACAAGGATTAGTCATCATCATCATCATCATCTCCGACGCCTTGCTTCCCCCTGGGAAACCCCCACTAGAGGATGGCCATGACAGAAACGTCTCCAAGCTACTTTGTCAAGACATGCCTCCCTTGCCCGTGCCACAATGCCCCTTCCACTACGTGGAAGTTTTTCTTCAATATATTTTTCCACTTTCTTTTCCCATACCATAGGTGGTCTTCCACTACTAGCGGTTCCACTCACCTGACTCCCATATATCTTTCTTGGCATTCTGTCTTCATCCATTCTCTGAACATGACCATACCACCTCAAAGTACTTCTCTTTATCCACTCAACCACACCACAATCAATGCCCAAAGCCTGCTCTTCCATTCCAAAGGACTCGTACACTTCCCTATTACTTGGCCCATCTAGCCTATTCATGCCAGCTGCCATTCTGAAAAAGCTCATCTCCACAGCTCTTAGTTTGAAGAGGTCCTCGTCACTTGCTGTCCATGTCTCGCTTCCATACGAGAGTGTTGGGAGCAGCACACTGTTTCTCAGTGACTTTTTGACTTCCTGGCTAACCATTCTTCCTTTGAGAATACTATCAAGTTCTCCAATCACTTTTCTCCCTTGCATTTTTCTCTCTTTTATCTCACTCTCCATTTTACCATATTTGCATAGTACAGCTCCCAAATACTTGAAACTTTCAACCTCTTCTAGTACTTCATTTTTCAATTTTATTTTACAACTTTTCTTGTGTTCTTTCTTGATTCTATATTTTTCCTTAAAATCTATAGTTTCATGCATTCTTCTCTCAAACACCATTACCTTACATTTCCCTACATTGACCTTTAACTTTCTCTTTTCACATACCCTGTCAAAGTCAGTGACCACTCTCTGAAGTTCTTCAGCATTTTCCGCCAACAGGACTGCATCGTCCGCATATAGGCATGTTAAAATCTTCCATGTTCTTCCCTCTGATTCCAGTCTAGCTCCCACACCCATTGATACAGCCCTACATTCCCTAATCACTCCATCCATGTATATATTGAACAACCAAGCTGACATGACACATCCCTGTCTTACACCTACATTGACCTCAAAACTTTCACTTAACTTATCCCCTACCTTCACATTTGCCATTGCATTCCTATAAAAAGATTTTACTGCCATTAGCAACTTTCCTCCCACACCATATACTGTTAACACATTCCACAGGCCCTCCCAGTCTACTTTGTCGTAGGCTTTTTCCAAATCCATGAATGCTGCATAGAGTTTTCTGTTTTTGGCCAGATACTTCTCTACCAACAATCGCATTGAGGCTATCTGGTCAACGCAGCCCCTGCCCTTTCTGAAACCTCCCTGTTCCTCGCCTATTTTGTCATCCGTTATCTTCTGTAGCCTCTGTGTTACTACTCTTGCGTGCACCTTTCCAGGTATGCTAAGCAAGCTAATTCCCCTATAATTCTTACACTCTTCTTTACTACCCTTCCCTTTGTACAAGGGTACTATCACTGCTTTCCTCCAGTCCTCTGGTACACTTTCCTTTTCCCATGCTAATTTACATAACCTATGCATTATGTCAACAGCTTCTTCTCCTCCATATCTCAGCATTTCACCTGGGATGTTATCTACTCCAGCAGCTTTGCCCATTTTAAGTCTATTGATTGCTTCTTTTACTTCTTCTCTGCTTATCTGGCTTTCAACTACCCTGTTTATTCTACCTCTCTCCATTCCTATGGATGAGATCTTTGCCTTCCCCCTACTCTTTACAGCTAAGCTACTAAAATGATCTTTCCATACTTTCACCACACCATCACCCTCTACCACTTCCCCATTCATGTCCCTCATCCTACCACCTGAGACACTCTCAGTCTTCTTCCCTCTGGCTTCTTTCACAGCTCTGTAGTATGCTTTCCTGTCATTCAGAAACTGTTCACTAATCTTTCTCCCATATGCCTCATCTGTCTTCCTTTTAGCGTCTTGTATCGCCCTCTTCACTCTTTGTTTCAAATTTTTATATTCTTCTTTCCTCGCATCTCTAGTTTCTCTAGGTATATTCTTTTGCAGCATACTCTTTCTGAACTCTTTCTTCTTTTTCACTATTTCTTCTATCTCTTTACTAAACCATGCGTTACCTTTCTTCTTCCACATTTTAAAGGTTTTCTTCCCACATACTTTCTCAGCTGCTTTAATCATGGAGTCTCTTGTACCTTTCCATACTTCGTCTACAGTATTTCCCAGATCTATCATAACATCCATGTCCTTTATAGTCTCTTTCAGGATGTCCTTGTATTTTGTTGCATTACATTCTTCATTTAATTTTCTCACATTTATTCTCTCTACTGTCAGTTTTCTCTCTTTCCTCTCATATTTCCACTCTTTCCTTATCCTAACTTTTGTCAGCACTGTATAGTGGTCTGATCCCGTCAGCATACCTCTTACAGCTTTTGAATCTAAAATTCTTCCTTTTAGTCCGGAGTCCATCATGGCGTAGTCAATTAGAGATTTCTGTTCCTGCTCACCTTCACCTCTGTGCCATGTATATCTATGAATGTGACGATGTTCAAAAAATGTGTTAGCCAGAAACATCTCTCTCTCCGCACACACTTCTAAAAGGAAGTCACCATTCATATTCCTACCCTCCACACCCCATTTACCCACTATACCTTCTATCTCCTCGTTTCCAACTCTACCATTCATGTCGCCTACTAATATTACTTGTGTACACTCTTGCCTTTCTCTTATACATTTATTGACTTTATTCCAAAATTTTCTATTTTCTTCCGCACCTTTCCCAGTTTCTTGGTTGACTGGTGCATAGACACACATAAAAGTATACCTATCTATCCCAATCTTGCACTCACACCATACAATTCTTGAGTCCACGCATCCATAGTTTTTCACACACTTCCTCAACCTTTCTGACAAAATTACTGCTACCCCTTCCTTTTTCTTACGTTTATATCCTGCATCCAATCCAGACCAGACAACCCATCCTTCCCCACCCCACAAATCATGCTCACTCTCACCATCCCACACTCCAGAACCCAACAGGTGCGTCTCACCTACCCCACACACATCCACACATCCATCTTTAAGCTCTCGCATCAGACACTCTCTCTTGCTAAAATCATTTATGCCATTGGCATTGAAGGCACAGACACGGAGCACGCTTTCCTTCACCCGAACGACGTTTCCACCACTTTTCTGCTTTGTTCCTCCACCCCCGAGGGGGTCCTGGCCGGCAGCATACCGAGCACAGTTGTTTCCCAGGAGGACTTGGGGCCTGGACATAATGCCTCCAAACAGGGCGCCGGATTGTCAAAAGTATACTAAAAGAAAAACTAAAAACTGATACCAACATCAGTAAAAAAACATACACAGTAAAAATGAAAATATTAAGAAGATAGGGAGAACAAAAATATACAGGGGACAACAGAAATATAGTTACAAGGGGGATAATTTTTATAGTGGAAATTAAGAGAGGATTTAAAATTAAAAACAAAGTGTGCTGCTGAAGAAAATAGCACACCCGCCCTCCCCTTTAGTTCCACCGTCAAGCAAAAATAAAAATGTTAGAAATTTAAAAGGGATTAGTATAAGACATAATATTATATATTGATCTATGCCTACCTGGATATCTTCCTACAGCCACCATAGTGTCGTCACACCTTTAGGAACGAAGATATTCAAAGTTATCCAATAGAGTTCTTTACTTTTCCCTTTTAAAAGATAATGTAGTTAATGGGAACGATATACATAAGAGTCAAGGCATAATGCCCGTTTATAATTTCGGTCTTTTCAATACCGGTAGGCCTATGTATCTTCTTATCTTTTACTTTCATGTATTGCCTTATCAGCAAGTTAAAGCTTGGTAGGATACACTTAGATGAAGGTAACACAAAACAAATTAACTTCAGTTAATCCTTACTAGGCATATTTATGAAAATACAAGTTTTTCCTATGTTAGTGCTTGTTCAGTATCAAACTCGATATTGAATCATATGCTGAATGAAAATGTTATCCCTCCCCTCGGGGATTGGGGCATCTATTAAGCCTAGCTATGCTGTAAATACACAGTAGGTACCTAGATTAAAAATGTCATCAGTGGAATATCACAAGGATATTAATATTTAGGAGAATCAAATTCGGGAAGAAACTTACTTTTAGTGATGGATAAGAGGCTAGGGAGCTGTGCTCATAGGGTTGCCTCTTCTCAGGGATTCTTTAATTAATGTAGTTATCATAACTATTTTTAACCCGTGGAGCCCCGGCTAGTTTTGTAATGTTTGTTCACCAGAACCCGGCCGGTTTTCAAAAAATGGTTTTATTCCATTAACAATAGCGAATGGGTTAGGAATGAAGGAAAAACCACTCAAAAAGCTTAAAAAATGGTCCTACAGAGCCCCCGAAAACGTATTTTACAAGAGTAAAAAATTGAAGGTAATTACCCAAAAAAAACAGGTTATTGCGCGCTCACGCGCACGCACGTGGACTTTGAGAGTTTTCAACCATCGGCACGGTTGCGTGGGATACGTACACAGTTCCCATACAAATCTGAGCCCTCTTGAGTGGCTACACCTGAGGTTACGGTCGGCGCAATTAGGGTGACGCGTCAGACGCGTCGCTGGGGCTGTGCGTTACATACATCGCCGACGCGTCAGACGCGTCGCTGGGGCTGTACGGGTTAAAAGCATTGCCACTAGTACTGGCTACAAAATTTTCTGGGCAGGGTATTGTGATGACGGTTGGGGTATCCTGGTATTGATAGGTGAGGTCACTACTGGTCAGGTAATCCAACCAACCACCTGTGACTTGTCCATTTTTGGTGGAGATAGGCCTATTTCAAAAAGTTATGAACCAATGTTCACGAAATGTTGTGGCCAGGTAGGATATTCACCACGAAAAAGTTATTCCTTATTGACGGCAATAGGTAGAGTGCATACCTCAGTCAGTGTAGGCAGTGAACCTCTGCCTGACACGGAGGACAGAACGAGTGTCATTCCGAAGAGAGTTGTCTGACTAAAGACAAGTGTTGAGCATTTGAGTGAAGTACCGCAGGGCTCAGGAGTTGTCCCACTTCTCTTCATAACCCAAATAACCAAAAGGTAAAAAAACAAACATAATAAATTATCTCCCAGAGCTACTAGTAAGTTAGTACTGATGAACAGTAACACAATCTTCACCCACCATATCACCAAAACAGTTAAATCAGCCATAAATATGAGTGAGTGGGCTTATAAAACGTTCATCACTGCATGAAGACCCTGTGGAAATAGGCCTATGTAGACTGTCTAGACATGCTCCCAAGACTATAGTAAGCCTACTGCATGCGGCCCATTATGGTTTCCACACAAGATACTGGAAATAGCTGCAATAGAGGCCTCTCAAACAACATTCATCTCCAAAATCCAGGGAGGAAAAACTTCCGTGGCAAATATCTTACCTGGCCACCAAATTTCGGGAAGATTGGTTCATTACTTTAATTGTGAGCCGCCTATATGTTGGCGGAGGCATGTGCTCTACCAAATCCAAAATGATATAACTTCTTACTCCTAAAGATAAATGTCTATGATATCCGACTAATTAATTGTTTTTCAGTCTATGTACCTGTAGCCTAACCTATTGTATATCTAAAGCAAATTACTAGACGCCCCAATCCCCGAGGGGGTAGCCATACACTTTTCATTCAGCTTATGATCGAATTGAGTTTGATATTGGACAAGCACTGGCAGAGCCTCAGAGGGAAAGATTGTGTTGTCATGAATGTGCCTAGTAAAGTATAATTTAAGAGAATTTGTTTTGTGTTACCTAAATCTATGTGTAAGCATGTAAACCAAGTTTTAACTTGGTGATAAGGCAGTACCGGTACATGAAAGTAAAAAAAATAATGATACATAGTGAAAAGACCGGAAATATAATCATACATTATACCTTGACTATTCTGCTTATATATAGTAGCCTACCTTAGTATCATTCCCTTTAGGGAAAAGTAAACTACTCTATTAAATAACTTCGTTCCTAAAGGTGCGACAATTACCGTACAGTGCCAGACATGGGCATGATTATGATTATTAATCAACAAAATCATAATCAAAGGCTGTGATTACATAATCATAATCAAATCATAATCAAAAGTTAAGCAACAGGTATAATCATAATCAAATCATAATCAAATATGAAGCTGCAGCTTTAATCATAATCAAATCATAATCATATTTTTTTTCATAATAATCAATTATTAAAATGTGATTATTGTGATTATTTCATTGTATTTTCCATGTAGCAATTCTATTTCTCCTAAATAAATTAGCCAATTTCATATACAGTATATATGTTCCAGGTCCAAGCATGTTTGCAAAGCATGACACTAACTAACATGTTTGTACATGTTTGTCTCCCTTGATATATCAGTCAAATAGGCCTACACACAAAGCATAATACAGTACATGTTCCAGCATGCTTGAAACACATGGCACCACCTAACACGTTTGTACATGCACATGCTGTTGGTTATATAAGGCAGACAGCTGGTAGAGACTCCTGGTAGCCCGTTAGCAATGGGACGGGTATGACATATAGTAGGGCCACCCAAGGGAACTCTAACATCAACCCCCAGATGACTCCGCAACTGAGTCTCGCTGTGGGAAAAGACACACCCACCTTGATTCTCCAGTGCATGATTCATGCTCACCTTATGAACATTGGAGTTCCAGGCAGTTACGAGAAAGAGCTAAACAACATACTAAGTGCTAATAATCTACCAACAATGAAAGCCCCAGCCAATCCACCCTCTGACACAATTTTCGAAGTGGGAGCCTTCAGATCTATGCCGCGAGTGACGTCCGCATACCAGCAGCATCAGCTGCGGCCTCAACCCGAACAGCAACCAATACAAATTCAGACAGAACAGCAGCAGCCTCAGCAGCAACCACAGGCCCAATCTGAACAACAACATGCTCAACCACAACGACAACAATCACCTATCTCAACTATCTCGTCTCTAGAGGCAGACATAGATGGACTGATGGATGAATATTCACTCACCACTGAGGAGGAAGGAGAGGTTCTGATGGGAGGTGACGCGAGGCGAGAAAAGTACACAGCAGAGAAGCTGGGAATAACTTTCCTCACAAAGACCTCAAAAGGCTGGCCGCTCGGGAAAATTACCTTGCAAGAGCTATTGGAGGGAGTTAACAGTGGGGTACTGTATATAAGTGGACCTATACTGATCGTACTCTCACACCTGATGACATCTATGCTAACCTCAATGATGGACGTATTACACTAAAGAAATGCTGGAGGAAGGTTAATGATTATGATTTTGGAAAAATAAGAAATGGCCTCATAAATGAGAGAACTCCTCCACCCAGAGAATTGAGAAGGAGACAGGACCCATAATACAATGGTCTCTCAAACTCTGAAGATCATACAACATAACGTACTTCACTGGGCCACACGAAACGAAGAATTCATTACTATTTATAAAAATTTAAACCCAGACGTAATTATTTTAAACAGTCACGGAATCAGGGAAGGAAACTCAATCAAGATGCACGGATTCAATACATACAAGATCAATACGTCCGAAGAGGCTAATGATGGCAGTGCGATTCTCGTCAGAAACAATATCCAACACAGACAGATTGATGATTACTTGACAGATATCATCCACATCAAAATACAAACAACTCAGGACCAATCAATATTGCAACTACATACCTACCTTCCTAGAAGACCATATTTGCCATTTCCGGACTTTCATAAACTTTTGAATAATTACGAACCTCTATACATAATGGGCGATTTAAATGCCAAACATAGATTCTTAGGGCATAACACTGATAATCAGGTAGGCAGAGGCCTTCAGAGATTCAACCAATTAAATAATTTAGTTCATCTCGGTCCTAACTTCCCAACATATCTAACTTACAGATCTAGCACAACACCCGACATAGTTATTAGCAACAATAAGACCTTTCATAACATTAAAATTGAACCAGGCCCCATCAAATCCTCGGACCATCTACCAATAATAATCACTATAACTGCACATGCCATAAGTGAACCTACTCCTTCTAGATTCATTTACAGACAGGCGAACTGGGAGAAATTTACAGAAACCGTCCACAACAACCTATCACAAGATGAAAATTATGATGAATTTGAGGGTGCTGAAATGGTAGATGCAAAGCTTGACAATTGGTATAAAGTAGTAGAGAAGGGACTCAACGATTCAATTCCTAAGTCCAAAAACAGAATAGTTAAGAAAACCCTAATCACAAGAGAGATACATATATTACAAATTAGATTTAAAGCATTGTATGACTACAGCAAAAGACATGGATGGAACCTAGCATCATATAGGATCTACAGAAGAATCCAACAACAGATAATAGAGCAATGTAGAATTAACAACAACACCCTTCTTCGTAAAAGAGCACAATTCTTAATAGATAACCATCACGACCCAAAACAATTCTGGAATAACATCAAACAGATGAAAGGGACAGCTAATGAGCTACCCTCCTACATCGTTGATAACAACAATAATACAAAAATTTATGATAACAAAACCAAGGAAGCAGTGTTCAGGAGAATATGGGAGAGGAACTTTAGGATCAGTGAGGAGGAGAATGAGGAATTTGATGAGGAAAATGAAGAACTAGTCAGACGATTCTTAGAACCAAACATGCACAGGACGCTTCCATTTCTTCACCCCGACATGAGAAGACTCTCGGGAGACAACCCAGTCACAAGAAGAGTCACCTTAAACGAGATAAAAGAATTCATAAAAAACATGAAAGGTACCGCTCCTGGTGAGAGTGGAATTAACAAGGATACCCTCATCAACCTCCCAGAATCAGCATTAATATACCTTATTGACATATTTAACCTCACATTATCCATGGGATATTTCCCAGATAGGTTCAAATCTGGAATACTAACACTTATCCCCAAAGGTAATAAGTCCCCTCTGAATCCTGACAACTACAGACCTATCACCCTGCTCGAAGTTCCCGGAAAGCTGCTGGAGAGAGCCATTAACAAAAGACTGAATCATCACCTAGAAGTCAATAATATCTTACCCAACAATTTTCACGGCTTTAGGGACGGAAGGGGAACTAACACTGCACTGGCCGTAACATGCGAAATAATTGCTCAAGCAAAGTCCCACAAAAAACAATGCTGCCTGGTCCTTAGAGATGTATCCAAGGCATTCGATAAGGTTTGGCACAATGGGTTAACATATAAGATTCTACACTTGGGACTTCCCGACGTATTGGAGAGAGTGCTTTGCGATTATCTAACTGATAGAACTGTCAAAATCAGAATCAAGAACTATACAGGACCCATAATTGAAGTTAAAAGCAGGGTACCTCAAGGGGGCATACTATCTCCAAAACTTTATTTGATAAACACTAGTGACATGCCACAGCCAGCCGCCGACTGCCACAATATTAGTTACGCAGATGACATCACTCAAATAATAACTTACGGGGGAAAATCAAGGATATTAATGGCCACACTTGTGGGACAAGAAATTGAAAAATCAACCATTTCGAAAGAAAATGGAAAATTAAGACAAACCAAACAAAATTCACAATAATCCCACTGGCAACCAAAAAGAATCAAGACATCATTGTAAATGGGGATTTAATGGAATATAAAACAAGAGGAAAAATATTGGGATTAAATATCACCGGTAGCGGCTACTGTCATCATGTGAACTCACTTACTATCAAAGGCAACTTGGCTCTACAAGAACTAAATGTCTTCAATAACCTACCAATCAATATAAAAGTTCACTTAGTTAAAACATTTGTCTTACCAACAATAGAATTCCCCACTATACCCCTTAATATTCTAAGTAGGACACAAATGCAAAAAATACAAAGGATCCAAAATAAAGCACTTAGATGGGCAAACAATGATTCCAAGTACCCCTTTGCAATGAATACAGAAGAAATACACAGAGAGTCCTCAGTAAAGGCCATAAACATCAAGCTACATGAGAGCATCTAAGCTGTGGAATATGGTCAGAACATTACTTGATGTAAATCTTGAATTCCTTAACCCGGGAACTGCCGGGAGACTCTTAAGAGTTCCCCCGGCGGACTGCGGGGAGACTCTTATGAGTGAGTGAAAAAAAAAATAAACTTTTGACATCGAATTTTTTTTTTTTTTTTTTATTTTTTTTTTTATTTTTTTTTATTTTTTTTTGGCCCCTGGGCCATGCAAAATCTCAGTCCTCTACCTCCCCTCCTTTCCTCCTCTCCTTCAGTTATCACCTATTTTCCCTGTTATTCCCTTATTCTGAGGTATATTTTCGTGCTAACATTAGCGAGTTGCAATCAGGGCCTTGTCATCACTGATGGCAAGCGAGTGCAAGAGAGAGAGAGAGTATCGATCGACTGTGTCTCAGTGGCCTTGGGGGAAATTGGCGGGAAAGTAGCTTGCCTCACCCATACATTATACAACTCGCGGGCTATATCTCCGATTTTGACCATCCAAACGCTGTTTTCACTCGTTTTATTGTTGTTTCAGGTTAATACCTTTATAATCAACCAATAATAGGCGCATATGGATAAGTATTAATGCTATTAATGGCACAATGAATATTTTAGTGACGGAAACACCTCAAATACGTCAGCACAGGGGGACGTTTCCAATTACCCCCATGCGCACTTCAGAGGTTAACGACCCGATAAGGAGACAACACTCCTGGTTTCCCTCAACGAGATCAAATCTAGAAGTGGCCATACCAGAACCCCTTTTTACTTGATTGATAGAGATCCCATCTGGGGCCCACAACATCAGACCCAGCCGAATTTCCGACCATTACTAGCTTGGACTATCTCTGGGCTATGCCTGTTGTGCGACTTAGAAGCACTGGGTATAACCAGAGATGGAACCTGCAGTGTGGTCGGGAGGAAGCACGGATGGCGATGCACCTGACTTGCTTACAAGATGGAATGATTGGATAATCACCCATGGATATAGCAACACCGAAGTATGACTCACCCAGGGGCTCTGCAGGTAAGGAGTATGGTCGAGCACCCAGTACCACCGCCTGTATTCCCATGACATTACCAACAGAGAACCAGTATCGAAACCCCCAAGGTAGCACCGACCTTGGGGTGAATCCCTCAGTGCTTCTTTACGACAATCACACAGTACCACAATTCGACAAAGCCTGTGGCGTTGCTCCCCAGCTGGTGCACTGTTAGGGGCCCAGACTTCCGTCAACTAATCTTCCAATCAAGTGTGTTGCTGTGATGGCAATAAGCTTACTGGGAGGAACCACCTTGGGGTGATGGGTGATGGGGGTGACATGGCGGGTGGAGTGACAAAACAACTCGCATAACCATTGTTCATATGTGAAATATAGTGCCGCTGATCGGGATTGCTGATACTCTTGCCTGGGGCCCACTACGGTGGACCCCAGACAGGTGAATCAGCATAACCGGAAAGAACCTAGAATAGCAAAATGAATGTGTAGTCCTTGCCTGAATCATAAATTGGAGTTAATAAAAGCTAGTGGCGTGTTGTTGCTCGAAGGAGGTTGCGAAACAAATTGAATAAATATATTATATTAAAAATTAGCAAAGTGGATAGCCCACTATCTGTTACACTCCTACTAGTTTCTTCTTTTCGACCTTATTCTTCACTGTCCACTGACAACTCTAATTTGTCTACACTATTATTCTAATTTCTGAATTTCTGACTCCTCACTCCACTCCAGTTCCCAACACATAGCCTACCATATCATCATGGAGCCACCGATACTGGACCACTTTCATGGCAGCTCCAAGGCAGATCCTACTACTCAAGTAAAATTGAAGTGCAAGCACTGCGACAAGATTGTTAGTGGTAGTGTTCGCCGGACCTCAAATTTTCATACTCACATGAATGTGATTATAATCAGGCTGGGAAATTAGGTATAGCCCGGCAGCCCGGCTAGCCCGGATATGTTGCCGGGCAAGTGCTTTTTAATGTTGGTCTGCCCGGCGGTTGCCCGGGGGACAAGTCAAATTTTTTGCCTTTTAACCCTTGAAAAATGCTAAAATAAATATAAAAACAAACATACACACTTTCCATAAATATAAATAAAGTATAAGAGACAGGCAGATGTATCTACTATTTCCACTTTCAACGACCATTGGTTACTGGTAACGTAACGGCTGGTTTTCGATTCACGTTAATTTCACGTTACTATTCTCTCTATCTCCTCTCCTCCTCCTCCTTTGAAGAAATTTGGACTATGTGGCGGCTCACAACATAAGTCGTGTGGCAATTTCAGCACGTAATGTTGCTGAGAGAGAGAGACAAGTGGTGGCAGGAGAGTAGCGAGCGTATGACTGCTCCAGACCACCGCGGAGGACCAACTGACATGAATCCCACCCTCCTCCACCCTCTCACACTCGCTTCATAGTGAATTGTATGGGGAAAGTACCGAATTACATGGTTTTTGCACTCGTGTTGCGCTGTTGTTGCAAGAAAACTAGTGGTCATACAAGGATCGTTGTGGTGTCATTGGAAAGCTCTGTTTATGCCCTTTCAGGGATAGAAAAAAAAAAAAAAAAAAAAAAAAAGATACTTGTTTTACGCTCTGGGTCTTATTTAGGCATGAAAATGATCACGTAAACAGCCCTATTTTGGGTAAAAACACCCCGCTGGTGGCTACATATTATTTACCGCCTAGGCCGCTCGTTAGGTGTTAAGTAATAAGTACCGAGTGTCGAATGTCGATTAAAGATGACTTTATCACTCACTTTCTGGACATATTTCTATTTTCTATACTGTATACAAAAAAAAAAAAAAAAAAAATCAGCAATATTTATTATCATAAACTAAAGCTAGTCCTTCGCATTCATTAGAGATGTGAACCATTAATTTTGCAATATAATATCTACACACACACACACACACACACACACACACACACACACACACATTAATGTCATGAGATTAAAGGCAAGTGAGGATATTTCGAGTGATAAAAATAATTCAAGTGATTGTGAATGCGAGTGGATGTAAACAAATATGGCTGACTTTGATGGATTTGAAGTCGGTGAGACCGAGGGCATTCTAGGGAAAATTATACGTGAGCTGAATGACATTAAAAGGTGGAAGGAGGATATGCAGGAGTGGAAGGTGAGTGTTAGTTCACAGATTGAGGCTATATGTTCAATATGTGGTGCTCAGGCTGGGGACATCGAGCCTGGACAAGATTTGAGTCGGGCTAGCCTAAAAGAAATTCAAACTCATATGGGGCAACTCCAGGACGAAAATGAAGCTTTAAGATTGCAACTTGAAGAATACAAAGGGCAAACCAAGGAAATGAAAACACATGTGGAGGAGATTAAGGAGAAACACAATAAATGGGTTAATGACGAAGGAGGAAAAGTGAAGGAAGTGGCAATGAAGGAAATCATGGAGGAACAAAAAAAACAATCAGAAAGGGAAAATAAAGATTTAGAATCAGTGGTAGTAAAAGCTATGAGGAGAAATGAACAGGTCCTGCGTGAAACAATAGATAGAAATAAGTGTATTATTGTATTTGGGGATATAGAGGAGCACATTATTGAGAGGAAAGCTAGGGATAAGGAAGAAATTAATAAGGTAAAAACATTGATCAAGCATGTCGATGAAGAAGGAAACAACTGGAGAGATGATATTGAAGAAGTTAGGAGAATGGGTAAATATAGTAAGGGAAACACAAGGCCAATGAGAGTGCAGTTTAGGTCTAGGGTAACAGTGGATGCAATAATGAACGTAACATGGAGACTTAACTTGACCAGCAAGTTTAAGAAAATTACAATTAGAAAAGACATGAGTATTGAGGATCGAAACATAAGAAAGGAATTGCAAACCGAGGCAAATGTAAAGAATGGAGAAAGGACGAAAGAAGACGAAAAGAAGTTTTTCTGGAGAGTGTGGGAGGGAAAACTCAAGAAATGGTATATAAAGCGAAGGGACGAAGTAGGGAGGGAAAGGGAGATGGTGCGGGTGACGGGGGAGAAGGCAGAGAGAGGGGAGGTGGAGATAGAGAGAGAAACAGTCCAAGTGGAGGCAGAGGGAGGGGAGGTGGAAACGGAGCGAGAAACAGTCCAGGTGGAGACAAGAGGAGAGGAGACAAGCTAGGAAATAAATTGGGAGGGGTACGTACAAAAAAGAAAGGAACGGGCAGGGACGAGAAAAATAGGGAAAATACTGGAAATGCTAAGTTCATGTATACAAATATTGATGGGTTAATTTCCAAAAAGATTGAGTTTGACGAATATGTAAAGAGAGAGAGGCCCGGGGTAGTATGTTTGACTGAAACTAAGCTTAACCAGGAGGTAGACACGAATATAATTAGTTGTGCAGGATACAGTACATGGAGAAGAGACAGGTTAGGAAAGCTAGGAGGAGGAGTGTTGATCATGGTAGATAATAAAATTACTGCTAAAGAATTAAAACTTGGTGATAGCATTGCTGAAGTGGTAGCAGTTGAAATTGAGGATAATGATAGGTCAAAATTGGACATTGTATCAATGTATTTACCTCCTAAGACTAAATCTTGGAGCAACGATGAATATAATGAATTAATTTTGGAAACCTTGCGTATGTTAGAAATTATTTGTAAAAGGAAAAATAGGCTTATTCTTGCAGGGGACTTTAATTGCGGGGAGGTGGATTGGGAATGTTTGGATGCGGGTTCAAATGAAAATACTTGGGGTAGCAAATTTCTTGAACTAACAATGGGGTATCTATTAACACAACACGTTACGGAAAATACAAGATTTAGAGGAGGTGATGAACCATCAATACTTGACTTATTATTCACCGAAGACCCCCAAGAAATAAAGAACCTAACATATTTGAGTCCCATGGGAAAAAGCGATCATGCTGTGATTGAATTTGAATTGACAGCGGAATTTCTGGAAGGCAGAGAGGAGGAACATAGGGAATATAGACTAAATTATAGTAAGGCGGATTATGAATCATTACGAGGATACTTTGCAAATATAGATTGGTCATTTATTGAGCAAGAACAGAATATTCAGGTAAAATACACCATGTTACTAGACATTTACAGGGAGGGGGTAGATAAATATGTACCAACATTTAAGGATAGAAAGCTGGCTAAGGAGAAAGAGTGGTTTAACATGCGATGTCACATTGCCCAGAACAAAAAGGACTCTGCATGGAATAAAGTGAGAAGGAGACAGACTGAGGAAAAATGGGATGAGTATAAGAATGCTAGAAACAACTATGTCAAGACTATAAGAGAGGAGAAAAAGAACTTTGAAAAAGATATAGTAAACAAATGTAATAAAGAACCCAAACTGTTCTATAGTTATATCAACGGTAAAACTAAAATAAAGGACAAAATAACAAAGCTTAGGGTAGAGGGTCAATTATATGAAGACACAGTGGGTATGTGTGAAATTATGAATGATACATTAACATCCGTGTTTGTGGAGGAGGATGACTATGTAGAACCTGTGGTGGAATTGAATGAGATACAGGGACTAGAGTCGATAGAAGTCAACAAGGATGAACTAAAATCATTGTTGGAAGAATTGGACGTGAGAAAATCTATGGGCCCAGATAACATTGCTGGATGGGTATTAAGAGAATGTTCTGAACAACTAGTGAGACCTATTTTTAATATTGTTCAATACTCATTAAACAAGGGGGAACTTCCCTTAGAATGGAAACAAGCAAATATAACTCCAATATATAAAAGTGGAAATAAAGAAGACCCGCTAAATTATCGACCGGTATCCTTAACGAGTGTTATATGCAAGCTTTGTGAAAAGATTATTAGAAAAAGATGGGTGGGTATGTTGGAGGAGAGGGAAATAATTTCAAGCAAGCAGTTCGGGTTCAGAAAAGGTCATTCGTGTACCACAAATTTGTTGAGTTACTATGATAGGGTAATTGACATTGTACAAGGGAGGGAGGGGTGGGTAGATTGTATCTACTTAGATTTCAAGAAGGCATTTGATAAGGTGCCTCATAAGAGATTGTTGTGGAAGCTCAAGACTGTGGGGCGGGTTGAGGGAGTACAGTATTATTAAAGTGGATGGAAAACTATTTAATTGGGAGGGAAATGCGAACAGTAATAAAAGGAAAGTTCTCCTCGTGGAAAAGGGTAAAAAGCGGAGTGCCTCAAGGATCGGTGTTGGCCCCAATCATGTTTTTGGTTTTCATCAACGACCTTCAAATGGGAATAGGCTCATATATATCTATGTTTGCTGATGATGCAAAATTAATGAAGCATATTACAAGTAGGAGTAGTTGTGAAGAATTACAGAGAGATCTAGATAAGTTATATGAGTGGAGTCAAACTTGGAAAATGGAATTCAACACGAGTAAGTGTCAGGTTCTTGAGATGGGAAAAAGTAAATATAGACCTTCTTGGGGATATAAAATAGGAGATGAAATAATTAGTAAAGCTGTGAAAGCAAAAGACCTAGGGGTAGTTGTGGCAGACAGCTTGTCACCTGAACAGCATATAAATAAAATAACTGGTGAAACCT
The DNA here is from genome assembly GCA_032716605.1 of Paralithodes platypus. Classification (NCBI taxonomy): domain Eukaryota; kingdom Metazoa; phylum Arthropoda; class Malacostraca; order Decapoda; family Lithodidae; genus Paralithodes; species Paralithodes platypus. The sequence goes on along the minus strand of CM064551.1, from coordinate 48,038,953 downwards.
ATGCAGTGTTGACTAACATGAGAATAGCTCTGAATTATTTAGATGAAGAGATGTTAGCCAAAATAATAGGGACAATAATACGACCAAGACTGGAGTATGCAGCAGTGGTGTGGTCTCCACACCTTATAAAACATAATAAAAAACTGGAAAGAGTTCAGAGAGTTGCCACTAAGATGATAGCTAGCCTTAGAGACCTACCTTATGAGGAGAGATTGGAGAGGCTAAAGCTGCCAACGCTGAGGGAGAGGAGAGAGAAAGGTGACATGATCATGATGTTTAAGTGTGTGAAAGGTTTTGAGAAGATCGACAAGGGAGATTTTGTGGTGAGGGACGAGGGAAGAACCAGGGGTCATGATTGTAAGTTGAGGAAAGTTATATGTAAGTCTGATGTAAGAAAGTTCAGCTTCCCGTATAGAAGCATTGAGTGTTGGAATAAGTTGGATGGGGAGGTGGTGGGAGCAAGAAATATCCAAACTTTTAAAGCAAAATTGGATAAATGTAGAGAGAGAGACAGGACAACACGAGCTTAGGCTCAAATCCTGTATACTACAATTAGGTGAATTAGGTGAGTACACACACACACACACACACACAGCCCGTATCTTAGTAGGTAGAGCTCTCGTCTCACACACGAGGGGTCGGGGGTTCAATCCCCGGCCGGGCAGAGACAAATTGGGCTTGTCTCCTTTCATGTGTTAGCCTCAGTTCACCTAGCTGTAAATAGGTACCTAGAATAAGTGGACGACGTTGTGACGTCCCATCTGGGGTTGGCAAAAATGGTACAAGGCGAGATGGGTATCATATGGTTCACCTAAGCTGATGGCTACCTAAGCCTTCGGGCGAGACGGTACCGTCTATAGTGAGAATGGTACCATACAGATCCACCCTAAGCCTTCGTTTCCGATGTCGCCAATTGGCCAAAATACAGACTACACACACATCCACAGCCATTCCAACAGTACATAAAACACTTAACATGCATTTCACGCAATACATTCCCAGTTAAGGAGGCGCGATAATAATGAGCTTAGCTCGCATTGCGTGGATTCCCCTTGACGAACAAGTAACTGAGTAACACACACACTGGACCGGACGGAGTATCAGGCTGGATTATTAAAGAAAATGCTATGGAACTGAGTATACCGTTATATGACATAATGACCAAATCATTGGACACAGAATTACCTACAGAATGGAAAAGAGCAAACATTATTCCTATATTTAAGGGAGGAAGCAGAGATAAACCACTGAACTATAGACCTGTATCACTATTGAGCATCCTCATGAAGATTCTGGAAGGATTAATAAGGGACAAATGGGTGAACTACCTGGAATCCAAAAGATTAATTACTGACCGACAATTTGGATTCAGAGGTGGCAGATCATGTGTAAGCAACTTGTTGAGTTTTTACTCTAGAGTAATAGACACAGTGGACAAGAGGGAAGGATGGGTAGACTGTGCCTACCTAGACTTTAAAAAGGCATTTGACAAAGTTCCACACAAGAGATTGCTGTGGAAATTAAAACATGAGGGAAAAGTAGGAGACAAACTGCTGAAATGGATGGAGAGCTACCTTAGCGGAAGACAGATGAGAACAACAGTAAGGGGGAAATCGTCAAACTGGACTCAAATTACGAGTGGGGTACCACAAGGATCTGTTCTAGCCCCAATCATGTTTCTAATATTTGTAAATGACTTACCTGAGGGACTAACAAGCTACATGAGTATGTTTGCGGACGATGCTAAGCTGCTTAAAACGATCAGAACCCAGGAGGATTGCCTTGAGCTCCAAGCAGATTTGCAAAAGATCCATGAATGGAGCATCAAATGGAATATGGAGTTCAATGCAGGGAAATGTAAGACTCTAGAAATGGGTAAAAACAAGTACAGACCTAGAAAAGATTATAAACTAGGAAACGAAGTGATTCCCAAAGCAGAAAAAGAAAAAGACGGGGATAGAATTTAGAGATAACATGTCTCCAGAAAGCCACGTAAATAAGATAGTGAGAGAATCACTAGCATTATTGGCAAATATCAGGATGTCTTTCAATTATCTTAATGAAAACACCATGAAACAAATAATAACGGCAATAATAAGACCCAGGATGGAATATGCATCTGTAGTGTGGTCCCCTCACTTGAAGAAACATATCCACAAAATTGAGAGGGTACAGAGAGCAGCTACGAGGATGATCCCAGGTTTGGAAAATTTGGAGTACCAAGAGAGGCTCGAGAGATTGAATCTACCTACACTGGAACAGAGAAGGAAACGAGGACAGCAAATTCAGATATATAAATGTGTTAGAGGTATTGACAAAATCGACCAAGAAAACTTCATAGAGAGGGATGGAGGTGAGAGGACAAGAGGTCACAGCTACAAACTAAAAGTGCTAAATAGTAAATCTGATCTGAAAAGTAAAATATTTCCTACCAACTCGATTAGTGGGTGGAACAAATTGCCAACCGAAGTAGTGTCTGCACCATCAGTGCATAGTTTCAAAGCACGGTATGACAAACATATCTTAGGAGGCGGGAATTAACGAGCATGCTCACTCCCGCAAATACAACTAGTGTAAGTACACACCCAGACAGACAGACAGACAGACAGACAGATAGATAGATAGATAGATAGATAGATAGATAGATAGATAGATAGATAGTTATTTATTTAGTTCAGATTTCAGAATGAGTTTTCTGCAGAGGTTTACCTTACTTAATATTCAACATGAGTATGATTTCATAAGTTTTCTACTGTATAATATAATTGTACACTGACAGCTTATTACTTACTGGTACCGTATTAGTTATTTTTGACATATTAATTAGATAACTAATCATCTGATGGTATTGCATTGTTTGTAACTTTGTCACTGTCTTTATATGCTAACTTGTGAAAGCTATTTTTTTGCTATGTGCAACCTTTGTATTCCCCTAAAAAAAAAAACTATTGAATAAAACAAAATAACTAAAAAACATTATATACTGTATATACAGTATATAGCATAATTTGTATTAATTCAACAAATTTCATATTCAGGGCAAGTACAAAAATATCAGGGCAAGTAAGGAATATATCAGGGCAAGTAAATTTCTGAATTCACTAGCCCGGGGCAACTAGATCTGGAACACTAATTTCCCAGCCTGATTATAATCATAATCTAATCATAATCAAGCAATAATAGAAAAAATCTAATCATAATAAAAAATGTGTAAAGCGAAATAATCATAATCATAAAAAGGAAAAAACAAGTAATCATAATCTAATCATAATCAAAAATTATTCCGGATGATAATCAAAATCAAATCATAATCATTTTTTATAATCATGCCCATGTCTGCCGTACACTATGGTGGCTGTATGAGGATATCCAGTTGGATAAAATAAAAAATATACATATGCTACGTCTTGTCCTAATCCTTGTATTCAAATCCCGCACATTATGCTGTCTCAGAACAACCCTTGGCTTGTTCCTTATCAAAATGAACAGAACGTCAAAATGTGCCTTGTTTATATGCATGATAATTGACCACTTGTGAGTTTCAGGCTATAAGGAAGTTCGGCCTGTAAACATCGATAATAAACACAAATATTATAGCTGGTTATTCTGCTAAATATCGATGACTACAGCTCCAACTTCCTTATAGAACAAATCTCGCAAGTGGTCAATTTCCTCATTCAATGTTAATTTTTTACACAAGGGGATACTTTCCTATTCATTCCGATATATTTGTCAATTTCTAATAGTTTAGGTCAAGCTTTGAATAGTTGTTGGGTAAACCTTTGCCCCATACACTTTTATATATGGTTATTTAAAATTGGCGCCTTGTATAAGCCAATGGCAGATTAAAGAAGGCTAATATTCTGCACCCGAACTATCAACGCTAGTAAAAATAGTGTATAGTGCCATATCATATATTATGTTCCTTCCAACAACCAACTATACTCCTAAAATCGATTAATGAAATTTTACAAACATATAATAGATTGTAAGAATGCATTAAAAGTTTCTCTAAATAGCTTTTTTTAACCCTTTCGCTGCGGGTGACGTTCTGGAACGTCCTGGCAAGTTACAGCAATTTCCAGGCTTTAAAAGCCTTTAAAAACCGTAAAAATCGAGTGTCAGTGGGCGGAAGCGTGAGGGGCCCACCTCCGACCCTCAGAGCACCGAGCGGCTCACTGAGGTTGACTGTGTCTCGCGCGGGTCTCTCTCTGTGTCTCCCAACAGTGTAGCCAAGCGAGCGAGTGTTACATAATAGCGGGTTTCCCGCGTTTCACTGGCACCACTGCGGGTGAACCAGACTACGTACGGGGCCCGTTCTGGTGTCATTTTGAAGCTATTCTCGCCTAGTTTTCGGCAGAATACACTTCATTTAATGCAGATACTTGATTTATCATTCAGGAGTGCCTGAATATGCCCTAAATAGCCCAAACATGGCCGCAGCCAAAGGGTTAATATATAATTATTTTAAAATGGTAAACATTGACATATTAAGCCTTCCTCCCCGGGCTGTCTTACCAAATGACGGTCGCCCCTACCCGGGCGATATGGCTGAAAAACGTCTAGGCCTAGGCTACCGTATTTATGTTTATTTTCACTGCTAGAACTTTCCCACTCATCTATAATCGTAGTGCGGTTTTCAATCTGTATTTTGGCATTGAGTAGAGCTCTGTAAGTCAACTGGTTCAGTTGTGATGACGATTTCAGTGGAGCCAATATTGCAGAGATGTTGCCAATATGGGGGCTTTTAAGACACTAATTTCGTCATGACGTCAGAACAATAACATTGAGGAGTCTTCTCCTTCTTGTTTTCGGAGGTGCGGTGACGAACGCTTGGGTTTGTTGACATACGTCGTACGCAAGGCGTTCGGACCAAGCTTAATTAGGCTATTAAGCTCATGCCTGATAAGGCATACCGGGTAGCGGCCCTTCTTTCGTGCTGTCCTTACCTAAGGCAGACCGGGTAGGAAGGGTTAAATGAAATTTGCCTCATATAAATGGCATCAATATAATGTTGACCAATGTAAACAAACAAAATGGCCTGGACTTTCGATGGGCTCGCAAGAAGCATCGCAAAACGTTTCATCCATCCATCCATCCATCCATATGCTCAGGCCCAATCCCCATTTTGGGGGTAGCCGACTCAAGACAGAGCAAGAACAGGGAAAACACAAAAACAACATAAAACAACAAATAAACACAATTAAAAAGCACAAACTCACACACATCCAGGTCACCCAGGAGAAGACCCAGAGACCAGGGTCACCAAGGTCGCTCCAGCACTCCCCCGGCCCCCTCCCACCCGGAGAGGTTCCGATCTCGGCAGGCAGACATGCAGCGGAGCCAAAGCCACAAGCCCTCCCACCACACTTCCAGGCGCACCCTTCATATTAATCGTCTCCCCGGGCCAGGCGCCTGATGGACTATTATCTAGTCCAACTTGCGCCCGACCCCTTACTCCAAATGACCACGTGTTCACTCAACTATTCACAAGCATTCTCCATTCACTACTGTCCACCACCACCACTTCCCCTGCCTGATCTATAGTCATTCCTCTATCATCCAAAGCCTTTCTTACACAGTCTCTCCATCTCAATGGGGGTCTTCCTGCCCTTCTATCTCCCCTTGTACCTGACTCACATATTCTCTTTGTAAGCCTTTCATCTCCCATTCGTTCAACATGACCATACCAGCTCAGACCCCTTCTGTCCACTCTGGCTGACAAATGTTCCTGCTGCCCCACTCTCCTACGTATCTCTTCATTCCTCAATCTGTCTCTACGAGTAACTCCACACATACTCCTCAAGCAGCTCATCTCCATCACATCCAGCCCTCTTTTCTCCTTTTTCTTCAGAGCCCATGTCTCAGCCCCATACATCACTGTTGGCACAACAATTCCTTGATACAGTGCACTTTTTACTTTCACTCCGAGATTTCTCGTCTTCCACATACTTCCCATTGCTCCGAAAACCTTCCTTCCTTCACACACTCTCTGTTTTACCTCCACTCCTGCTTATCGTTCCTCCTAGATATTTAAAACACTCTACTTGTTCCAATATTTCCCCATCCAGCCTTACATCTAGATTCACCCTATGCTCTCCCCTATTACACACCATTACTTTACTTTTATTGACGTTCACCTTCAGTTTCCTCCTTCCACAAACCACACCAAACTCTTTGACTACCCGCTGCAGTTTCTCATCTGAATCCGCCACCAATGCTGTGTCATCAGCGAACAGCAACTGATTCAACTCCCAATCTCTACCATTCTTTCCTACTAAACCCAATCCTCTTCCCATAGTTCTCCTTTTCACCTCCCTCACCACACCATCCATAAACAGCCATGGTGACATTACACAACCCTGTCGCAAACCTACCTTTACCTCAAACCATTCACTCAACTCACCATTTCCTACTCTCACACATGCTCTGCTCCCTTCATAAAAACTCTTAACTGCTTCTAACAAATTTCCTCCTATTTCATAAATCCTTAACACCGTCCACATTGCTTGACGGTCCACACGATCATACGCTTTTTCCAAGTCCATAAAAGCCCAAAATATCTCCTTATGCTTCTCTAAATACTTCTCGCATAACGGTCTTACTGCAAACATCTGATCCACGCACCCTCTTCCCCTCCTAAAACCGCACTGTTCTTCTCCTATTGCAACTTCCGTACACTTTATTATCCTCTCTATCAACACCCTGCCATACAGCTTTCCAACCACTGACAATAAACTAATACTGTACCTCTATAACTTGAACACTCCTGCCGATCTCCCTTCCCCTTGTACAACGGCACAATACATGCACTCTTCCAGTCTATTGGTACCATTGACACAGCAAAGCACACATTGAAAAGTCTCACCAACCAATCTATTATCACATCTCAACCCTTCTTTATACACTCCACAGCAATACGATTTGCCAAGACTACTAACAAATAAATCATTGTCATATTTAGCCTAGCCTAGGCTAACATCGTCTAGGCTAGGCATTTCAATCGCTTTCGTCCAACATGGACTGGTCTTTGCTCTGTGTTTTGAGCATGAAATTCCTTCATTGCTACCACCAGGCCAACCATCCCTATCACTTGGTGTACTAGAGGTTATAATAAACACGAGAGATAAGGGGTTCAGGCACAAAAAAGCTTGCAAACGGTTGTTTTGTCAACACAGATACTAGCTAAACTGCAAGCGTCTGCTTAGTGATGACGTCATACAAAGATGGCAGCATCTTGTGCATTTGACGATCGGATCTTGGATTCACTCGGATTTCGTCTCTAAACGGCAAGCACCTGGCAGATTCTTTCGTTATGTTAAAACAAAATTATTGTTTTTGTTTGTTTTCTAGTTTTATGTTGAGTTTTTCGTTATTTTTGCTATTTTTTTGGGTTTTGGCTGGGATTTTGATGCGAGAATTGAGGCTTTTGGCGCGAGAATTGAAATTGGGAATATTTGGTGTGTGGTGCGAGAATTGAATCAGCGAAGACCGGTGTAGCGAAAATGGGGGCTCCACTGTGTATATATATACAGTATATATATATATATATATACCCGGTGTATATACAGTATATACAGGTACTGTATATATATATATATATATATATATATATATATATATATATATATATATATATATATATACCGTCATCTGGGGTGGCTTCGGACATGTGGACAACTTCGGACATTTTGGATAAAAAGTAAAACAAATAAAAATAGAGAGAAGAGGAGTTTGGTATTGAAAAATAGATGTGTAGCATTCAAGAGGAATGTTGTAACTATATGTAGGATGAACTAATAATTTAAATTAATTAATTTAATTTGTGGTAAATATTTGTGAATATGTAACAAAGAAAACACATGTTTTTGTAAGTGTGTCAAACTTCTACTGAGCATAATTAATGGGATGTGAGGAAGACAAGTAACCTACACCAGAATGTTCTACAATTATCTGCGAGACCATACACACAGTAACTCTTTCCCCAAAGTTCATAATACACAGCCTATAGCCCTAACAATTTACTTTTATTGTTTTCCAGATTTATTGGGGTTTTCGGACATAGTTTGGGGTGATTTCGGACATAAGGTGACATCGGACATCTAATATTAGTTACAAGGACCTTCTAATATGAACAACAATTAGTACCTAAGTGTATGGTACTCTTACCTAGCCATACATAGCGAGCATCCGTCGAATCATGTCATCATCTGTCATCTTGCTCCCGTTTGAGTAACGCCAATTAAAGGATGCTTAAGACTGAGTAAGGTGTCAGATGTTGACATGATTTGGTGGATGTTTGCTGTGTAAGGGTTAGGTAAGAGTATCATATTACATTTCTTTTCATTCACAGGAGTAAAAATGCCACGGATATATAAACCAAAGCCACACAACGAGAAAAGGAAATACAACAGTCATGTATGTCAAGACAAATTAAAGAAAGCAAGATGATATACAAAAGAAGAACATGAGTGTACGTGAGGCTGCTAAAAAGTGGAAGTTAAGTAAGAGCACCTTACATGACTATATAAAAGGGAAACATAGTAAACCTGCTGGTGGACAGACAGTATTGTCAGCAGAGGAGGAACAACAACTGTGTGATAGAGTGGTTACTTTGGGTCAGTGGGGATTTCCAATAGATACTCTAGACCTACATATGCTTGTTAAATCTTACCTAGACAAGCGGGGTGTAAAAGTAAACAAATTTAAAAACAATGTACCAGGTAAAGAATGGGGTCAATCATTTCTGAAACGACATAAAGATAAACTCACAAGACGTCTCTCAGAAAACATCAAGCGAGTGAGGGCAGAAGTTTCCGAAGAGACCCTGAGAGAGTATTATGATAATTTGAAAATAACATTGGAAGGGTTCCTCCTGAAAATATCATAAACTATGATGAAACAAACCTCACCGATGACCCGGGAAAAAAGAAAGTGCTAGTGAAGAGAGGAACAAAATATCCGAGAGGATTATGAACACCACAAAATCCTCTATCTCCATCATGTTTTCAGGCACAGCGTCGGGGCACTTACTACCACCATATGTGGTATATAAGGCCTTACATCTATACGACACATGGACAGAAGGGGGGCCACCAGGGACTAGATACAACCGGTCACAAAGTGGATGGTTCGAGTTTGCCTGCTTTGAAGATTGGTTCAACAAAATCATCCTGCCATATGCTGAACAAAGAGCTGGAAGAGTAGTTATGATTGGCGATAACCTTGCCAGTCATCTCACACCAACTGTAATAAAGGCCTGTGAGGATAATGATATAGCCTTTGTACTGCTGCCACCAAACTCGACGCACCTCACACAACCCCTAGATGTAGCAGTGTTCAGACCATTGAAAATCTATTGGCGGCAGGTGTTGGAAGATTATAAGATGAGTACAAGTGGCAGGCTGCGTGCTTCCCTGCCCAAAGACATTTTTCCATCATTGCTAACTGAGCTCCTGGATAAAGTAAATGTAACTGTAGCAACAAATTTACAGACACTGGTCGGGAAATCCCCAGCACAAATGACTCGCCTTTGGACAGCCAGGAACAGGAAGTAGATGATATATCCGTACCGGTAAGCCAGGCTGAAAATACCGGTAATGAAGAAGAATCTCTACAGTCGAACATTGGTGATGTATCCCCTTCTACATGGGTTATTGTTAAAGTTCCGTTTGATGGTAAGAAGAAACATCGACATTATATTGCAGTCATAGTAAAGGTCCTACCAGAAATACATGTTCGTTTCCTAAAGCATGTGAAGGGCACAAGTAACGTCTTCATTAACCCAGTTATTGATGATTACAGTGATATAGACAAGGGTGACATAGTACAAATCCTGCCAGAACCAATACTAGACAAGAAGTGCAGAATGCTGTTCAGTGTTGATGTAAATAAATGGCCAAAATAATAGAGAGAGAGAGAAATAGAGAGGGTTGAAGAGCTATAGAGAGGAGAGAGAAAGCGAGCGAGCAGGGAGAGAAAGTGAGAGAGAGAGGTGGGAGAGAAAGCGAGAGAGGGTGGGGCCAAGAGAAGGGTGGGAGAGAAAGCGAGAGAGAGAGAGAGGTGGTAGAGGGCGGGGCCAGGAGAGGGTGGGGCCGAGAGAGGTGGTAGAGGGCGGGGCCAGGGGAGGGTGGGGCCAAGAGAAGGGTGGGAGAGGGCGGGGCCAGGAGAAGGGTGGGGCCAGGAGAAGGGTGGGAGAGAGATCGATATCGAGAGAGAGAGGTGGTAGAGGGCGGGGCCAAGTGAGAGGGGGGGATGAATAAGGAAAGAGGCAATAATGTGATACAAAGTTATATTTTTTGTAAAGTCCTTTTTATTTCATATTATGATTAGTTTAAGGTATATACCCTGAAAGGGTTAATTAGTATTTCGGGCCATTAATTAGCCAAGATGGCATCTAGTCGGCTGTGTGCCATTAGTATTCCTTTAATATGCAGTCATTAAGATATTATTGCTAAGCTTTAATGATATCAGTATTATTTTTTTAGAAGTTTGGTCACAAGTGTGAAATACGTTTTCAAGGAGTCATTATGTGTAATTTGAATGAATTAATTGTTTTTTTTTTGTATTAGAAAAGTGCCTATACATACGGTGTACCTGAATGCATTAGTGATAATAATATAATTGCTTTGTTATTGAGAATACATAACAATTTTTATGAAGGTGCTAAAATGCACAGAAACTTGGAATCTAATGTATATGCTCCTCTAAGGGCTACAAATGTAAGCATTTCAGTTTGTATTTTTTTTTTAAAACTCCGTCTTGTGTCCGAAGTCGCCTCTGCATAGTCCGAAGCCGTCGTTCAATACACACACTCAGATTTAAAGGGGAAAACCATTAATGTCCGAAGTCACCTTACCCCAGTCCGAAGTCACCTCATATCGATGATGACTTCGGACACCATTATAAATATTTGTTATAATTAAGCCAAAGGCCTATATTTTTTCCCACTGTACACACGATTATTCTATGTTTCTAAGCTATACATAGATGCAAAAGATTGCATTATTAAGGCTTTACCTATTGAGTTAGGCTTAAAATTAGGTCAAATAGGTCCGAAGTCACCCCGAATGAGTGTAATGTATATACACTCGACCCTCGGTTTAACGGACCTCGATACAACGGATTTCGGATTTAACGGACTCCGTCTGTATTTACCTATTTACCTAATTTACCTAATTGTAGTTTACAGGAGTTGAGCTAAGCTCGTGTTGTCCCGTCTCTCAGTCTACTTTTTATCCAATTTTTTCTTGAAAATATGGATATTCCTTGCCCTTAACACCTCCTCCTCCAGCCCATTCCATTTGTCAATACATCTATAGGGGAAGCTAAACTTCCTGATATCGTTCTTGCAGGTAGGTCTTTTTACTTTGTAGCTGTGGCCTCTAGTTATTCCTGTATCCATAATTAATATATCCTCCCTATCCAGCCTCTCCAGCCACCGGGTGCATTTGTACATCATTATCATGTCTCCCCTCTCGCTCCTCTCTTTTAGACTCGGTAGATTTAATTTGTCTAGCCTCCCTTCATATGGCAGTTCTCTGAGACTTGGAACCAATCTAGTAACTGCTCTCTGGATTCTTTCTAACTTGTGAATATGCTTCTTTAGATGCGGGGACCACACCACTGCTGCATACTCCAATCTTGGTCTAATCATACTCTTCATAATTTTCGCTACCATGGTCTCATCCAAGTAGTTCAGAGCAACTTTCATATTCCCGGCCATTGCATACATTCCGCTAAAGAGCTTGTTAATATGTTTCTCTGGCGACAAATTATCTTGTATAATCAACCCTAAATCCTTTTCTTTTTCGGCCTTGCTAATTATATTATCTCCCATCCTGTACTCCCAATTTGGTCTATTCACACTTCTTCCCATATTTAACACATGGCATTTACTTATATTAAATTTCATTTTCCACTTGGTGCTCCATTCGTATATTTTATCTAAATCCCCTTGCAGCTCCTCACAACTACTTTTATTTGTTATTTGTCTCATAATTTTTACGTCATCTGCAAACATTGACATGTAGGAGTTTATGCCTATCGGCAGGTCATTCACGTACATAAGGAACATGAGAGGTGCCAACACAGATCCCTGCGGCACACCACTCTCAACTTTCCGCCACGATGAGTAAGTTCCTCTAATGTTGGTCCTCATTTCCCTATCTGTTAAATAGCTCTCCATCCATTTCAGCAAACTCCCCCTGACACATCCTAGCGTCTCAAGCTTAGATAACAATCTCTTATGTGGTACCTTATCGAATGCTTTGGAAAGGTCTAAGTAGACGCAGTCCACCCATCCGCCTCTTTCTTGGAGTACATCTATCACCCTACTGTAATAACATAGCAAACTGGTAACACAAGATGTCCCTTCTCTCCAAATTGCTTTGGGGTTATTATCTTCTTTCTCTCCAACATTTTCATCCATCTCTTCCTAATTAGCTTTTCACAAACCTTGCATACAATACTAGTAAGTGAAACTGGTCTATAGTTTAGAGGGTCCTCAGGGTTTCCATTCTTGTATATCGGGATGATATTAGCTCTTTTCCATTCAACAGGAACCTGTCCTTTATCTAAGGAAGCTTGAATTATGTCCCTCACTGGCTCCACTAATTGCTCTGCACACTCCTTTAAAACCCAGGCAGACACTTCATCCGGTCCCATAGCTTTCCTTACTTCAAGTCCTCTCATCGCAGATAACAGCTCATCTCTAGTTATTTCAATCTTACTAAGACCACTCTCCAGTACTCCCGCCTGTGGTTCGTCAAAACCTTCCTCTCTAGTAAAAACTGACGCCAATTTGTTATTCATTACCTCGCACATGTCCGATACATTTTCATACGTCCTAGCATCAACTCTTAATTTAGTAATTTGTTTCTTTACCTTCAACTTACTGTTTATATATTTATAAAATAATCTAGGGTCACTTTCACATTTATTTACTATGTTCTTCTCATAGTTCATTTTAACTTGCCTAATTATGTTAACATATCTATTCCTCTCCTGTTTATATTTATTCCGATTACTCTCAGTGTTCCTTCTTCTTAATCTAGCCCAAGCTGCATCACGCCTACCCAAAGCTCTTTTGCATTTCAAATTAAACCAATCTTTCTGCTTAGTAAAATTTCCAGTTTTATATCTTGGGACAAACAGATTGGTTCCTACTCTATAAATTTCGAGGAATCTACTATATTTATTGGTGGCTCCTTACGTCAATGACGTAAGAGCCTATGGTAATATGGCCTCGTTCCGGGCTCCTCTGAGCCCGGGTTAATCCTGATCACTACGGTCGAGAACCAATATCTTCTTAGGGGGTACCCCTTAATCATTCCTAAGGTACGTCATTGAGACGGAGCCACTGAAAAGTGAAAAATAAAAGAAAAAGGGATAGTACAGTTCAAACGCCGCGCCACTTGCTCATTCAGATCTTCCTCTGTTCCCATGAGCATGCCTTGAAATCCCAGTTGGCCTTGAACTGGCCTCTCTCGTCCGTAGGCCATAGGAGGCAGACGAAGTTTTCTTATCTCCACCACAGTGTTTATATAGCCCCTCTTCGACGCGAAATCTTTGTCCATAGTGAGTTTTTGTGCAGTTGTAATAGTATATGCGTCTAAGAAAGTATGTATATGGACTAATTTTCACTTGTAAGCCTGTGAAGTAAGATCTTTCGTCTGGCTGGCCTACGAACGTGCCATTCAAGAAGCCACTTTCCACAGAGCCGCTAACTATTATGTTTTATCTCGTTTGTTCGTATCATACGAACCTCGGCTCTATAGCTGCAGTGTCTTAGTGTTCTGTAAATTTGTTTTTAAAGTGTAATTCGTCAGTTTTCCCTTAACCCTCCAGCCCCGGGGGCTATAGCTTACGACTGTGCTCCGGTACCGGGTGTTTTGACGATCTTTGGGCTATGTTAACTACTCTGTAAGTCAATGAATATGTCATGTAATGTTGTGAATAAAAAAGAATAATGTTCCACAAACCTTCCTCTGTCGAATGGCGTTGAGTAGAGGTCTCTAGCCCCTCTGGTTGCATAATGGTGAGCGCGGGAAGACGAGTGCTTTTCGGCGGCAAATTCTTCCCGCGTTCGGACGCGTCGCCCCGGCCATGGCTACGACGCACCTAGCCGCTCGTCGCGCCAAAGTATTTATCTCCCTTAGACGATTTTAGTGTTTGATATTGAGAATGTGATGTTTATTTGATATTTTCTAGTTATTTTGAGGCCAATTATATAAAATATGTTTATTAGGGTATCACTGTCACTGATATTGCTAATTTTCACTCGATACCGTACATTTTATTAGTAATTGAGGTAGCTTATTGTTGTATTAGGCACTGATTATTCGTTATCACAGGTGTTTATTATACTTTGGCCATCATATATTAGGTCTTGTGTCACTTTCACTTTGACAAATATGCTTTAGAGAGTGTCACTGTCACTGATAATGCTCATTTTCACTCGATACCGTACATTTTATTAGTAATTGAGGTAGGTTATTGTTGTATTAGGCACTGATTATTCGTTATCACAGGTGTTTATTATACTTTGGCCATCAAATATTAGGTCTTGTGTGACTTTCACTTTGACAAATATGCTTTAGAGAGTGTCACTGTCACTGATAATGCTCATTTTCACTCGATACCGTACATTTTATTAGTAATTGAGGTAGGTTATTGTTGTATTAGGCACTGATTATTCGTTATCACAGGTGTTTTTATACTTTGGCCATCAAATATTAGGTCTTGTGTCACTTTCACTTTGACAAATATGCTTTAGAGAGTGTCACTGTCACTGATAATGCTCATTTTCACTCGATACCGTACATTTTATTAGTAATTGAGGTAGGTTATTGTTGTATTAGGCACTGATTATTCGTTATCACAGGTATTTATTATACTTTGGCCATCAAATATTAGGTCTTGTGTCACTTTCACTTAGTTATATGATTTGTAAACGTTTTATATACAATTTATTGTGTCTTTTTTCACTGATTTATATATTTGATTATACACTGATTATACGGAGAAATGGATAGGCGACGAGCAGGGAGGTTTTAGGAAGGGAAGAGGATGTGTAGATCAGATTTTTACCCTGAATTGTGTTGTGGAGTATCTGGAGAAGAAACAAAAGGTGTATGTTGCCTTTATGGACTTGGAGAAGGCCTATGACAGAGTGGATAGAGAAGGTTTGTGGAAAGTACTTAGAATATACGGAGTAGAGGGCAAGTTGCTGAAAGCAGTGAAGAGCATGTATGAGGGTGCAAAGGCGGCAGTACGTGTGGAGAGTGAGCAGAGCGAGTTCTTTGACCTGAATGTTGGTTTGAAACAGGGGTGTGTGATGTCCCCGTGGTTGTTTACTGTATATATGGATGGAGTTATGAAAGAAATACTATCAAGAGCAGTGGATGTTGGTGTATCGCTGAAAAGGGAGGGAATTGAGTGGAAGCTACCTATACTGCTGTTTGCGGATGATACAGTTCTGATGAGTGATAATGAATGGGAGTTGCAGGGTCTGGTAAATGAGTTTGGAACAGTGCGAAAAACGGAATTTGAAGGTAAATACGGGGAAGAGCAAGGTTATGGTCTTCGAAAGGGGTGAAGTCACAGAGTGTGAGGTGAAGCTGAACGGTCAGGCTATGGAGTTCGTCAACTCTTTTAAGTATCTGGGCAGTGTGTTGAGTAAAGATGGGACTATGGATAAGAGGTGCGGGAGAGGGTACAACAGGGAAGAGGGTTGTAGGAACGCTAAAAGCAGTAACAAGAAATAGGGTGGTCAGTATGGAAGTGAAGAAGTCCTTGCATGACAGTGTGGTAATCCCGACACTGACTTACGGAAGCGAAGCATGGACGTTGGTTGAGAGACTCAGACCAAAGTGAGAGCAGTGGAAATGAATTACTTAAGGAGCGGGTGCGGAGTTACATGGAGGGATAGACAGACTAATGAGGAAGTAAGAAGGAGGTGTGGTGTGGAGGTAGATGTGCTGGAAAGTGTGAAAAGGACAACACTTGAGATGGTTTGGCCATATGGAACGTATGGAAAGCGAGAGAATGACTAAGAGGGTGTACGAGAGCGAGGTGGAGGGACAGAGGGGGAGAGGTAGACCGAATATGAGGTGGAAGGATGGAGTGAGGAAGTACATGAACGAAGGCGGTGCTGGTTGGGGGGAGGGGCGTCGACTGACTGGGGACAGAGGTGCATGGGGGCGGTTCGTTCGTGGCCACCCCTTCGGGGATCACGGCGTCAGGCAATAGATAGATAGATATATTTCTATAGGTTCTAATCATATGAATGTCACTTGGTATATACAAATAACAAATAAAAGTAGTTGTGAGGAGCTGCAAGGGGATTTAGATAAAATATACGAATGGAGCACCAAGTGGAAAATGAAATTTAATATAAGTAAATGTCATGTGTTAAATATGGGAAGAAGTGTGAATAGACCAAATTGGGAGTACAGGATGGGAGATAATAAAATTAGCAAGGCCGAAAAAGAAAAAGATTTAGGGTTGATTATACAAGATAATTTGTCGCCAGAGAAACATATTAACAAGCTCTTTAGCGGAATGTATGCAATGGCCGGGAATATGAAAGTTGCTCTGAACTATTTGGATGAGACCATGGTAGCGAAAATTATGAAGAGTATGATTAGACCAAGATTGGAGTATGCAGCAGTGGTGTGGTCCCCGCATCTAAAGAAGCATATTCACAAGTTAGAAAGAATCCAGAGAGCAGTCACTAGATTGGTTCCAAGTCTCAGAGAACTGCCATATGAAGGGAGGCTAGACAAATTAAATCTACCGAGTCTAAAAGAGAGGAGAGAGGGAGACATGATAATGATGTACAAATGTACCGGGGGCTGAGAGGCTGGATAGGGAGGATATATTAATTATGGATACAGGAATAACTAGAGGCCACAGCTACAAAGTAAAAAGACCTACCTGCAAGAACGATATCAGGAAGTTTAGCTTCCCCTATAGATGTATTGACAAATGGAATGGGCTGGAGGAGGAGGTGGTAGGGGCAAGGAACATCCATATTTTCAAGAAAAAATTGGATAAAAAGTAGACTGAGAGACGGGACAACACGAGCTTAGCTCAACTCCTGTAAACTACAATTAGGTAAATACAATTAGGTAAATACATATGTGTCACTTTCACATATTATTATGGTGTAATTGTATTTGTATCAATGTTCTCATAATACATGACTTGTATTACAATACATTGGTTTTCTTCCACGTTTTGCCTATATATAATTATAGTGTACATATTGTCATTTTATTTGGCAATTTCAGTATGATTATTAGAACTCCAGCTTGGAGTGGTAATCAAAGAAGCACTCTAAAGCACAGAGTGCCACCTTGCACTCCACACACTCCATGGTTGACTTTTTACCTGACCTCGGCTTCACCCTGCTGTTGTAGCAGACATGGCACCGCTTCTGCTGTGTTCTTCCTGATTCATTCTGAGGCAGGGAACCAAGCCTGTGCCTAATCAAGTATTGAGCACACTGCAAGCGGTCAATAACGGCGGGCCCAGGATGTGCCACTGCCCTCTGTGGCATAGCATACTTCTCCAGGAGCTCCGTCAACACCTGCTTTTGGAACCTCCGCAGGCTATTGAACTTCATGGGTGTGTTCACATTCCGAAGCTTGTATATGTTGTAGAAATTCAGAACTGACATGTCCACCATATGCAGAAAGAACTTTTTGTACCATCTGCACGAGGTACGCAGGCAGTCAATGAAGCCTATCTGCATGTCGGACTTGTCCACCAGCCTCATGTTGATGTTGTAGTCCAGGACAGCATCGGGCTTGGTCACCCTGGCCTGGGTGCGGCGATCCACCTTGCCAGTCTCCACCATTTCCCCCTTGTGGATGGTGGTCAGGAGGTTGACCTTCCGCTGGTCGTGCCAGTGGATAGCCAGAATGGGCCCCGACTTCTTCTTGAACACATCACCTTTTTGGTCTTTGGAGGGAAAGGTGGCATGCCCTTCCTTTTCCCTCGTACTGTGCCTACAGTCCCCGTCTTGCGCTCATGCAGGTACTGTGAGAGAGTGGGGGACGTGTAATAATTGTCCGTGTAGAGGACGTGATTCTTGTGAAAGTAGCGGTCCATCATGGCTTGCACCACTGCTCCGCCAAAGCCAATGAGGGGGTCCACAAGCAAGTCCCCTTCCTTCCCGCTGTAGACCAGGAAGTCCAGGACATAGCCAGTTTGGCAGTCGCACAGCACAAAGAATTTTATGCCAAAGCGATGTCTTTTTGAGGGGATGTACTGCCGGAAGCTGAGTTTTCCCCGGAACAGCACAAGAGACTCGTCAATGACGACCTTGCGGAAGGGCTTGAAGTAGGAGGTGAAGCGTTCTCGCATCATCTCGTACAACGTCCTAATCTTCCACAGCTTGTCTGGGAGGTGGACGTCAAGGTTGGTGACATCAAGGTACCGGTCGCGAGACATATATTTCCCGAAGGCAGGGGTGGATATCAGATCATTGGTGATCCAATAGTCAGGCAACCTATGCTTCTTGACATGAGGCATTAGCATGGTGAGTGCCAGGAACACCATGAACTCTTTATGAGTCACTGGGGTCCACTGCCTCATGTGGCCCTTGGTCACCTTTCCCAAAAAGTGGACCTGGAATTGGTGCTGCTTATTTGTCTCTTTGACAACATAGCCTACCACCTCCTCATCAAAGAAGGCCTCAAATAGTTCGTGTGGTGGAGCATTGGGGCCTGCAGGAAAATTGGGGGTAACGCCTGAACCCTCCAGTACCTCATCAAAAGCTGGCACATCAGGGTTGTATCCATCCTCATCAACTACGTCTTGCCACTGAAAAACGTAGAATGGGTCTTGTCTACGCTGACGAGGAGCTCCAGCTGGTGGCCCAGCACGCCCACGGCCAACTCGGGAGGTGCGCGCCCTAGGGCGGCGAGGGCGGCGGCCAGGGCGGTGGGCAGCACGACGGGCAGCACGACGCCGGGCCAAGCGGATGGGTCGAGGGTCGTCGATGTCCATATAGTCATCGTCAGAGTGGTCATCTTGCCCTGACGGTGGACCTATGTAATCATGGCCAGAGTCTTCAGAGAGGTGCCTTTCATCATCAGTGGCCCCCACATAATCTGGCGGGGAACCAGTGATGCGTGGGCGGCGTGCGGGTGGGCGAGGTGGGGAAGGAGTGGCAGGTGAGGCTGTGTCCCCCCGAGGTCCCGGGCTCCTTGGCCTGCGACGAGTGACAGAAAGCAATGTTTCACTGTCACTAGGCCCAGGTATTGGTGATGCGAGCTCAAAGACTTCTTCAGGAAGACATGTTGAAGGCGGGAGAGGTGGGGAGGACCGTGGGGAAAGTTGCGGGGACGTATGGCTGGGGCCGGCCGGGGTGGACGCCGCGGGAGCCTCGAACAAAACTCTCTTACTTTTCTTAATTTTCTTGGTATATTTCCTACCTTTCCCCTTTTCGGCAGCAGTATGTCTCCTGTCGGGGGACCTAGGAGGCAAATAGGCCGAAAGTGTGGGGTCCTCAACCCTTGGCAATGGTGGGGGTGGTGGGGAAGAATGCGGGGCATCCGGGTCATCTTGGGTGGCGTGGGTAGATAAGGGAGACAATGGCGGACGAGAAGGGTCACCACGCTGACCCTCACTCACAGCCTCATCCTCACCAAGTAGTTTTGCTTGTTCCCTAGCTGCCGCGGCCGCCTTCTCAAGTATTTTCTGCTTATACAAATGTAGCTTGAAAGGCGATTTACCTGGGGAAGGGCTTGGCGTCGTGTCACTTATGCGAAATTTGGTGAGTGACCTTGAACTCTCCCACTCGCTCACTCTCTCAAGTTCACTGTCTTTAGGTAAACCAGCTTCCTCAACAACTGGTACATCACCTTCATCACTCTCATCACTGTCATGTTCTCTCGCAAATCCCAGGAATTGCTCTTCTTTGTCACTCTCATGGCCATAATCACCCGACTTATAATTACTGGAGTCGTCACTGACTTCATCATCAACATTATGCTTGGCATCAGCTCGCTCATAAAGTCTCAATGTCGTCTCAATACCTCCGGGAGATAACACATTTAGGCGATGGCGTCGGGGTAAGGCGCGACGAACAAGCAAGGGCGTCGTAGGAAGCACGGTATCGGACACAGCGGAATCACTATTTGGCGTACTGTCCATGATGGCGTCGGGGTAGATACTGTTGCTGTGGCGTAGTTTACGCCTGGTGGCGCCACCTACCGTCCCACGATACCGAAAATGTACGCGCGGCATTCGAAAGCACGCACGCAAGCAATGGGCGTTCAAGAGCCCTTCCGGGTTGCGCGGGCCGAGGTTGTTATGGGCGTTCAAGAGCCCTTCCGGGTTGGAGGGGTTAAGTATCATGTTATATAAAGTGCCCTATCCTTTTTAACTATATCGGCTGACAGTAACCTCTGGTTGTGCCCTGGCCAGGGTTTACTTGTCACGCCACCGAAATTGTTTATTGGGGACAAAAGTGCTTTCATTATTTACATTCAAGTCTCTTTTAATTTAATTCGTTTAGACAGTAACCTCTGGTTGTGCCCTGGCCAGGGTTTACCCGTCACGCCACCGAAATTGTTTATTGGGGACAAAAGTGCTTTCATTATTTACATTCAAGTCTCTTTTAATTTAATTCGTTTAGTTTCCACTCTAGTCGGTCACGAATCACTCATCATATTTATTACCTTCAAGTTTTTGTCACATGACAGTGTTTCCTATAAACCAGCATTACGTCAACTATGGATCGAAATTGTATTAACCCGCGGGTACTGCTCATCTAAACATTCGTATAATATAACTTTATTTTCCCAAGTTATCATGAGCTCCTACTCCCAATGAGCACCCATAATAATATCATAGTTGACCTTGTCCCTCTACAATGAAAAACTGATGTAAGACATGCTGATAATATTCCAATTACCCAGGTAACATAAACCCATCACAAAAGGGTCCGGTACCAAGGCCCGGACACTGGGACCGCCAGCAGGGTGGCAGTCCCGAGTGCCCGATCAGGCGGGAGACACCAGAATACCATTCAAGACCAAATTCCCGGTTTGATAACATTCCAATTACCCAGGTAACCTAGACCCATCACAAAAGGGTCGGGTACCAAGGCCCGGACACCGGGACCGCCAGCGGGGTGGCAGTCCCAAGTGCCCGATCAGTCGGGAGACACCAGAATACCATTCAATACCAAATTCCCGGTTCCCGAGTCATTATCTCAACAAACCCCGGTCCCCAAGACCCGGGTTTCAAGACTGCCGGGTAGGGAGACCCACCCAAACAGGCGGACAACACTATGTTACCATACACTCATATTTTCCCTGGTTATCCTAGCCCTCATTTCGATGAAACTAGGACACCAAGACCCGGCTACCGGGACTACCGAGTATGGCTAAAGTCCCGGGTACCCGGATGGTCGGGAACGACATTACTACCATATAAATATAACCCAAGACTCCCGGGTTTTTCCCTAGGACTTATATTTATAAAGCCAGAGCACCAAGACCCGATACCGGAACTACCGAGTATGACAACAGTCCCTGGTACCCAGATATCACCAGACTAGAATAGGTCTTGATAACCCACAACACCCGGCCGGATACCATCAAGCTATGAACCGGGTACTCTAACACTAGGCTAGTCCTAAGCCTATCCCAACAACACCAGGTACCCTAAGAGAAGGGCCCCAAATACAGGATTCAAATAGAAATTATTACTGGGTACTCTTGGTTAGACCATACTATAGTAGGCTAATTAACCTTAAACATGTTAAACAATATTTAACAAAACGTTCAGAATTAAATCAAATACGAGAACTTATGATAAACACGTCTGTATAACCAATTAAATTAAAGCAAATCATGCAAGGCTAGACCCTAATCCTAGCCCAAACCAAGTAAACCTAATAAGAACGATGCTTATCTCATTATGCAACATTGACTCCGTGATATTTCAACAGGCTCAGGCAAGACACGACATTACAGAGGAGGAGCTCTGATCATCAATTAGACCTACTCCCTCCATACCAAGAGATACCACAACAGGTCCTGTACATTATCCCAGACTTCAAGCCCTTGACACCCCTAGCCAAGCCACCTGTGGGCCCCGGCCCACACCTAACAAACCTGCAATATCAGGTGAGTCTACGAGTCAAATCTTTAGACGTTTGTTCTGGTCCACCGGCTAAGATTATTCCCACTAATTACATAATTTAATTAATTTACAGGGATAGGCCTACATACAAAATTTTAGTTTTTCAGGAAACAAACACAAATTGTCTCCCCTCTCTAAAAGAATCCTTTTGTTTTCTTTTCTCCCCTCTCGTCAGGGCCTACATGCAACCATAGAAGAAAGCTAAGGTGCAACAAACAGAAGTCCTCATCCTGGAAGACGATTTCTCCTTCAGAGGGTTCTCCTCCCCGGAACCCTCACCAGCCTACATGGACAGTATCACAGTACATGAAATGGACCCTCCCGAGGACTCAACCCTATGCTCAAGCAGGGATTGCACCACATTATCCCTTACAGCTCATAATCTCTGCTCCTATCACGCTATGTGTATTGATAGGACAAAAGCTAGGTGGAACCCTAAAGTTTGTGACAGGTGTAATTATTACATAGCTAAGTTCCATAACCCACTTTCTACACTAGCCCCCGACACATGTAAGAATATTCTGAAAGCTGTGTGGCATGCGGTAAAATCGTATATTTCAGGTACATTGAAGAAACACCCAGAAATTGCAAACCCAGAGTACGTAAAATTCTTAGAGATATCCGTAGCTAGATCCCGTAGCTCTTCCTCATCACACGACAGGAAAAAGTCACATTCTAGCAAGAAGAGAGAGAGGTCAACCAGCCCCCAGTCGCCCAGTAAAAGACACAAACATACAAGGAAACCCCATGCCAAAGAACCACCATTCATCCAGACTGAACCAGGCTCTGAGGAGGTCAACCCCTCCCCACTATCCCTAGACAAGTGGGCGGACTCTATGGATCAACAATTTGAACTAACCCCCATACCTACCTCTACCGAACCAGCTCCCCCTCATACAATCAAGATATGTACAAGAGCGGAAATACATACCCCAGGAGACTTATCTTACCACCATCCTTCACATCCAACAGCCCAATCACATTTCACTCTGACAGACCCAGACCAAGTAGGGTACAGTACATTTGAAGAAGATCAAAATACAATACCCCCTGAAGAAACCCAAGAACCCTACGATATGGCCGACGACAGAATAGAGTGCTACGACATCATTTCCAGCAGCCACACTGACGAAAGTTGGAATGACAAGGACTCCCGCACTTATCAGGGAGACCATTCAGGAGAAGAACCTCACCAGTCTGACATAGACTCAAGACTGAGCCCTCGTAATGACTTATGGAGAGAGATGAAAGATACTTTAAGATCATTGACCAATGAGTTAACAGACAACTTACATCAGAAATTGGCTTCTATGGATAAGGCTATCCAGGACCTTCAATGTAGGGCCCTGTCCCCATCCATGTTACAACCAGCCACACCCGACCCAGTCCCACTAGCTCAGATACCTGCCCAGCCCAAACAGCATGATCAGGAATTAACACCCACTCCGTCATCCTCCACTCAGCCCAGTCTTCAAGCCACTGGCCTTCCCAGTAACCTATTCCTGTCCCATATTCGTCCCCCCCCCCTATTGAACAGAACCGGAAATCTCCAAGAAACCCTTCCCTCTTCTGTTTGGGGACTCCCGTCACTGGAAGCAAATACCAGTGGAAACACCTGAAGATGCGGACACAGGCCATCCAGAACTGATACCAGTCCCAAATGACTGGGTAATCGAAATGGACGAACTGCGACACCTCCGGGCAAAAGACGCACAGGACCAAGTACTGGACGTAATCATAAAACCTTTCCCGTCTATGTCAGACGCTAGGTACTTTACGTTCACACAGACATCCGCAGTCCCCTCGGGAAAACGCTTCAAACCATGGTCGGATTTGAATAAAGCCGACGGGCATAATGCCATTAAATCTCTATCCACTCTCGCAACAGACATACAATGCTCCACAAAAATTTCCGAAAGTAAAATTCCCATGCTGGAGGTTTCATCCTTAGGCTATGGCCCATGGTCTGAATGGGTATCTGGGGCAGAAAAATTTGCTCTTTCCAGTATGGATACTACACCCCAAAGAATCCCACAAGATGATCACCAGTTTGCCACAATGTATGTGCACAACTCTGACTCTATTCCCCAGGGGTTCTGGGAATACCTCAGAGCCCCAAAGATAGTATGCAAGCCATCCAATAACCCCATGATCTCTACACCTACTCCGACGCTGATCGACAAGGATTTTAGACTACACCAAAAAGCCCACAGACTGCTATCAAGCTTCATCACATGGCAGAAGCTCTCTAATTCCATGAGACAGGTGGCAGATTCCATCGCTGAACAAAAATCCAGAACAGCTCTCCATCTCATCAGGAGAGCATCTCTTGTCAACTCTCTAATGACCACGGGTGATGTCAAGGCTGCTATTTATGAAGCAGCCAGAGCAAGACAAGATATACGCATCCACTTGTCCAGGAAAATGCCAAAAGATATCGCCGCTCGAGTCCTCCTCTCACCCCTATTCACCAGCAGATTAATGCCCCAAACAACATGGAACGAAGTCCACTCCCTACTACTACGACCGGAGATAGCAACGTCAAGACAGTCTCAAGCATATAGGCAAGGCCACCCTAGTAGGTTCCACCCTCACTCTCACCCTCACCGGGGAAAAGGGAGGGGCCAGTTCCCCCCTCGACAATATACCCCTCATACATTTCAGACGCACAGGAGTAACTCATCAAGCAACAGAGGGCACAGAGGACACTACCAGGCCAGAGGTCGAGGCTCACCAAGGACCCAACCATCACCCTACACACGACCTCCACCGAAACAACAAAACTACGGGTCACAACAAAGACCTCAACATACAGGACGTCAGACTCATCAAGCAGGACGCCATGCTCCCAACCACCAGAAACCACAAGGTCACCACCAATCCACCAACTCTCACCAAACGACCCAGGATCCAAAAAACTGACTTTCCAAGAGGCCATCAACCAAGAACTGGCCCTGCATTCGACAGGCCAATTAAGGGAAAATTTTCAGCATTGGCCTCAAAGATCCTGGGCAAAGAGAGTGGTAAAGAAGGGCCTCACATGGAAATGGCTGGCAAGACCCCGCCTCAGAGCTCAGCCCAACAAGATACAGCTATCTCCAGAATTGGTAACAGTGATAAACCAAATGTTAACAGACAAAGTTCTCACTCACCCTCCAGAGGGCACACCAGTTTTTCTGTCACGCATGTTCCTCGTCCCAAAAAGAGACAGCCGCCAACTAAGACCCGTGATAGACATGTCCCTTCTCAACAAGTCAATTCACAATACAAAATTCAGAATGCTAACTATCTCCCAAGTAAGGCTAGTACTACAACCAAAGGCCTGGATAATTACCCTGGACCTAAAAGACACCTACTGGCACATTCCAATAGCAAAAAGATACCAAAAGTTCCTAGCTATCCCATTCAGAGACAAAGCGGTAATGTTCACCAGAATGCCCTTCGGTCTTAACATAGCCCCCAGAATTTTCACCAAGATAGTCAAACAAGCTCTCCTCCCACTACTCGAAAATGGAGTAAAGATCCTGTTCTACCTAGACGACTGGTTGATTCTCGGGTCCACACCTCTCCAATGCCAAGAACAAACCTTGAAAGTAGTACAACATGTTACAAAGCTGGGCTTCAGAGTGAACCTGGAGAAGTCAATGCTCACTCCCTCACAATCAGCGGAATGGGTAGGCTTAATCTGGGACAGACAACTCCAAACGATAAAGCAAAGCCCAGCCAATGCCAAACGTCTACAATTAAAACTGTTCAGAGTATTACATGCGAAGAATATCACCAGGAAACTTTGGGAATCTTTGATGGGCTCACTAAATTGGGTACAAATGACAGTACCCCTAGGCCGCCTCAGACTGAAGAGACTAATCTGGCTAGGCAACAAAGCCTTCCCTCTAACACCTCACAATTACCCGCTCGCCATCCCAAAGAGGATCCTACATCTCCTGGCTTTTTGGACAAGATCTCAAATACAGGAATCGGTGACACACTGGTCAGATCCACCTCCCACCTTATGGATAGACACAGATGCCTCGAGCCTGATAGGATGGGGCTACCAGTCAACGGAAGGCCATCAGAACCACGGGAAATGGACCACACTAAGTCAGTATCACATCAATGCCAAAGAGCTAGCAGTTCCTCTATTCTTTCTCAGGGACCATGCGACGTCATTGACCTCCAGATCAATAGCGTTCCGGATGGACAACACGGCTTCCGTAACTTGCTTAAAGAAACAAGGCTCCACCCGGTCCAGGACCCTTCAAGATCTCTCAGAAAAGATATTCTTTCTAGCCCAGAAATACTCCATAGTAACCCACGCAACATACCTACCAGGGGTCTCCAATCTATGGGCCGACGCTCTATCCAGGGGAAAGAGCACTTCAGTGGAATGGGCCCTCAAACAAGAAACGTTCAACCAATTAGTGCTACCATTTTCACCACAAATCGATCTGTTCGCATCTCTTCAATCAACGAAGCTCCAGGCTCACATTTCTCGGGATCTCAAGACACGGGAGGGAGGCCCGGATGCCTTCACAGTAGACTGGAACAGATGGACATCGATTTACCTCTTCCCACCCCCAGACACCTCACTAATGTGCAAAGTCATTCACCACCTCAGATCGTTCCAGGGACAAGTAACCCTGGTCGCTCCAATGTGGCCTACTCAAGCGTGGTACACTCAACTTACTCAATGGTGCAACAACCCCCTAACAGATTTCCACTTGGAAGAAATTGGGAACCTGCAGACCTCGCTCAATTTTGCTATGTGGACATTCTCAAATCCAAGTGGCTCCCGTCCTACGACGAGGAAGTCACGGACAAGCTCAAAATCAGTACACAGCTTCCACCCTGAGACAATACAGCTCTCACTGGAAACAATTTACAACGTGGATTGTAGATACTAACCAGAAGAACCCATCAGCTTCCTTGTTATTGAAATACCTAAATTACTTGTTTGAAACTAAGAATCTAGCAGTGAACACACTTAGAAACCACCTGTCGGCAGTGAAGGAACCCTTCCTCACCCTTACCGGTCTATCCTTACCCCAGAAAGACGAACAAGGGTTTATGAGAGCTTGCTTCAAACTCAGAGCCCCAAATCGTCAACTACTTCCTCAATGGTCAATCTCGAGGGTCCTAACATTATTACAGTCTAGGCCCTACTCGGTGAAACCAAACATAGAGAAGAAACTTAAGAAGTGTGTATTTCTGATGGCCCTAGCGACTGGCCATAGGGTCTCAGAATTAGCGGCCATGGCAAGGTCCCCAAACTGTCTACGGTTTGCCCCTAATAACAACTCTGTACATATTGCACCTGCACCAGATTTTATTGCAAAAAACGAGCACCAGGAACATATCTTTACACCTTTCTCCATTCCTGCCTTGAAAAGAGGAAAGATACACCATGCACTATGTCCTGTGAAAGCATTATATACCTACTTTAAGTCTGTTATTCCTAGAAATAAGGAACATTTATGGGTTTCTCCAGATGGCTCAACAAGGTTGGGGAAAAAAGTCTTAGCATCCACAATAGTAGATGTAATTAAGGAAGCAGATCCCCAGGTGATTGCCAAAGCTCACGACGTCCGCAAGTGGGCCACTACCATCAGGTTCCTCAACAACTTTTCAGTAGAAGATATCTCTCAAACGGGGCTCTGGTCCTCGAGCAATACTTTCCTATCCAGATATTTGTCAGTACACCTGGAGAGACCCAATTTACCATGCATAGCTTTAAGGCAAGAACATACCCCTTGAGGGCATTAAGTAGTCTGTTGTATCTGATTCAGCACTTTTATTACCAGTCCAACAGCATAAGAGAGAGTGTGCCCTGCCAGTCACTATAAATGGAAAGAAAAGAGGGGGGCGTGTTGAAGTCCCATGACGAAAAGGCAGGTCACACAATCTGAAACATATAACAAGAATGTTATGACCACATGATATCTATTACATAGCAATACCTATGTTTATTGCAACTACAAAGTTTAACATTATATTAGATTTTACGCTAAATTGATGAGATAGATTACCAGTATGTATTCACATCTCAATAGTTCTGTTTCTATGAAATAAGGCTTGTTTTAATGGTACCCGCCTTATACTGTATATCTTTTCTTACTATTATACCTTTTATAAGTAAATACATGTCACAGTTCATATATTAGTTTTCAGTCTTCCTTTTAATTTGTTTTATAGCTAAAGAGCATCTGAAGGTCCCTCCACCGGTCGTGATATGCTAGGCTCTTACGTCATTGACGTAAGGAGCCACCAATAAATTACGGTTTTGACAACCCGTAAGGGAAGGAAGGAAAAACTACTATTTATTGGTGGCTCCTGAAGTCAATGACGAAATTGCCCTCCCTCCATCCCCTTCCCATTCACATGCTCAATTTGGTATATACTTTAGAGGCCAGTTCAAGGCCAACTGGGATTTCAAGGCATGCTCATGGGAACAGAGGAAGATCTGAATGCGCAAGTGGTGCGGCGTTTGAACTGTACTATCCCTTTTTCTTTTATTTTTCACTTTTCAGTGGCTCCGTCTCAATGACGTACCTTAGGAATGATTAAGGGGTACCCCCTAAGAAGATATTGGTTCTCGACCGTAGTGATCAGGATTAACCCGGGCTCAGAGGAGCCCGGAACGAGGCCATATTACCATAGGCTCTTACGTCATTGACGTAAGGAGCCACCAATAAATAGTAGTTTTTCCTTCCTTCCCTTACGGGTTGTCAAAACCGTAATTTACCTTGTACGTCCTGTTCCTTAAAAATAAGATCCCAATCTACTCCCTCTAAATATCTTTTCAAGGATACATAATCAGCTTTACTATAATTTAATCTGTCATTTATGTAGCTATTGTCTAATCTATTGGCATTACTCGAGGTCAACTTCCATTTTAGTAATAGGTGATCACTTTTACCTACAGGACATAGATAGTTTATATCACTAATTTCGTGAGGATCTTTTGTAAAAATCAGATCGAGTTTAGAAGGTTCGTTATTACCCCTCATTCTTGTATTTTCCTTCACATATTGTGCAAGTACATTTTCCGTAACCAACTCCACTAGCCGACTTCCCCAAGATCTCTGATTTGGCCCTGCATCTCCCGATTCCCAATCAACCTCACTACAGTTGAAATCTCCTACCAAGATCAATCGATTCTTCCTTAAAAGCAATCTTCTCAACGACTGAATCATATCCTCTACCATCTCCTCAAACTCCAACTCCCTCCATGCTCTGGTCTTTGGTGGCATGTAAGCTACTGCTATGTCTAGCTTTTTTCCTTCTATATCATTGAGTTCAACTGCCATTATTTCTGCCTTGTCATTATATAACTCCACGTGCTTTGCTGTCATAGGGTTCTTAACTAATACTGCCACTCCACCTCCCCTTTTACCCTTCCTATCATATCTCCATATATTATATCCTTCACTAAACACTATGTTGCTGTCAAAGTCCTGGTTCAGCTTTGTCTCCGTCAAACAGACTATCTGTGGTTGATCTTTTCTTAATATATCATCTAACTCTACCTTTTTACTGTTTATTCCATCTATATTAGTGTAGTTGCACAGCATATTTGAATCCACCTCCTTGTGATGACGATTTCTGTGGAGAGAACTTTGTGGCAATATCAGCCACTTATCATTAGTTTTCACTACTTAACAATAACACACAGCCACATACGAACAAGGACTCCTCTCCTTCTTGTGGTCGGAGATGCGCGGCGTCGGTCCAGCCGGCTGTTGTTTACATGCGTCGGACGGACGCCTCGTACACCAAGCTTACAGGCTTTCAAGCTGCCGGTGCCTCAGAGCCCTACCGGGTAGCGCGGGGTGTGTTTTTTATGGGTTTCTCAGAGCCCAACCGGGTCTGAGGGGTTAATGACAAATACTAACCTTATTATGTTTTCAGGGACAGTACAGTACATAGAAATTAATATTAACACAATTATTAAAAGGCACAGGTTTCAATTCATCCTAAAATCACTTAACCCTTCCTACCCGGCCTGTCTTACCTAAGGACGGTCGCCCGTACCCTGGCGAAATGGCTGAAAAACGTCTAGGCCTAGGCTACCGTATTTATGTTTATTTTCACTGCTAGAACTTTCCCACTCATCTATAATCGTAGTGCGGTTTTCAATCTGTATTTTGGCGTTGAGTAGAGCTCTGTAAGTCAACTGGTTCAGTTGTGATGACGATTTCAGTGGAGCAAATATTGCAGAGATGTTGCCAATATGGGGGCTTTTCAGACACTAATTTCGTCTGACGTCAGAAAAATAACATTGTAGAGTCTTCTCCTTCTTGTTGTCGGAGGTGCGGTGACGCAACGCTTGAGTTTGTTGACATACGTCGTACGCACGGCGTTCAGACCAAGCTTAATTAGGCTATTAAGCTGCCGTCTTAGGTAAGGACGGCCAGGTAGCGGCCCTTCTGCCGAGCTGTCCTTACCTAAGGTAGCCCGGGTAGGAAGGGTTAAAGCCGAGTGAGAGAACATTGTAAACCGGACACAAATCCCGTCCAACTCGGAAATATCCGAGATATACAGGGACATTTCCGAGAGGCCGATGCCATTCCGAGAAGTGCGGGTTTCCGACTAAAAAGAGTCCGAGTTAGCGGGGGTTTACTGTACTCCCAGTCGGACTCGAACCACCAACAGTTAGGACGAGTGTCCATACTTTAATCCACTATACCACGGCATGATAGAGGATACCTGTGTGTAGTGGATCAAAGCATGGACACTCGTCCTGACTGTTGGTGGTTCGAGTCTGATTCGGAGTATATATATACAGTATACTGTATATATACTGTATACTGTATATAGGTCTATATTGGGAGGTTTGACACTCTCCCAATACCAAAGAAGGAAAACCTATTTGGTAGGTAGCCTCGGAGTATCCAACGTAGAGCTATATACTTATCGTATAATTCCGTTCCGCTCTGGAGCGGGCAATTATCGTAATCACTAGCGCGATTAAATCGATAACATCTAGAGTAGCACCTTACTCTCTCTACTAGGTACATTGTACACACTTTTGAGGCTACTATTTTAAAGGAAATTAAAATATTGATGAGAAAGAAAAGAGAAAATTGCAGAGCATTGTCCATCCTATCTGGCTCCTTAAGCCGTTGTCACGGGTCCACCGCACAACCCGACCGGGTTCATTAGATCATCCAGGTATCAAGTTAATTAGACAAGATTGGATGGGCAGGGGTACGGTGTGAGGGCGGGATACTATGACGTTGGATACTCCGAGGCTACCTACCAAATAGAAGGTTTTCCTTCTTTGGTATTGGGAGAGTGTCAAACCTCCCAATTTAGTAGTAGCCTCTACATCTCCAACGTAGAGCTAGAGTAACAAATTGGAGGCGGACATCCAAGCGAAAAAACACAAACTTAGCCCTTAGGAAATATCAGGACCATGGAAAGACCGACTTAAACAAGAGAGTTTATAAAAAGAGTGTACAGACAGGTGCATATCAAGAGAGGTCAAGTACAGTCAAGTCTTATTCCATGAGATAACTTAGCCTAAGACAAAGAATGATGCATTTCATAATGATGAATATAAATTCCCTCCCCCCCCCCCCCCTCCTCCTTCCGGAAGAAAGCAGGACGACCCATACTGTAACGAGTAAATACCGGCATACGCTGAATATGAGTACCTTACAGGATGTGACGAGAAACTACATGAGCAGTGTCAGTGACGAGCACTAAAAGCCATAGAAGAAAAGTTCAGTGGTATGAGGACAAGACATACCGAAAGAATGTAGTATACTTAAGACTAGAAAGTATATCAAAAGCTTAGCCCAGTTATTAATCTTTAACATAGGTGCAAATATGGGTACAGTGCAATACCCTTCCCTCTCCCCCCCTCCCCCCCAACCCCCAATAAAGGAAGGGCAGGACAGGAGAAGGACAAGAGACAGAAGGAACCCTGCAGGTAGACCCCGAGGGAACCTGCAGGCCCAACGCACTACAAGGACGCCCCGGTCTGTCGGTGGACAACGACAGAGAGGAGGAGACAAACGTGGTGGGGGAAGACCAAAACCCTGTGTCGGCAAAGTCCGGGCGAGAAAAATCAAGTAAAACCTGAATGTAGCAGCGTACGAACGGACGGCATGAGCTGTGCCCTGAATGTACGGGTTACTGGCCCGAAGAACCCGACACAGGCGAAGTCCCACAGCACGGCGATCAAGCCTCCTATCGGACGTAGGCGCCACCCGTAATGTCAACCCCGACACTGGCCTGGCCGAGTACACATACGTATGCAGGGTTTGAACCGGGCATAACGGACGATGAACCCTACCACGTGTGGAAGCCGGTACAGGAAAGGCCTAAAAACGGGAGTGTCGCGTACGGTTGTAGCTACAAAACGAACAGACGGAGCCAAAGTAACTGACTCAAGGACGGGAGAAAACGTAAGCAATGCCGGGTCCAAGACACGGCAGCCATCTCCGAGACGCCGTCACCCGCCGCCAAAACCAGAAGGAACAGTGTCATGGCATGGAAGTGTTCAGGTGCGGGGTAAATAGTGTAAGAGGCAGACGAGAGCAGTGGGAGAGCCTCCGCCAGAGACCACTGAGGAGGAATCTGACGCGGGGTAGGCCTAAGCCCAAAGCAGGCCCGCATGAGGAAATCCAATGCCCTGTGAAGAACGACCATCCCCGTGAATGACTCAAACGATACCCAAAAGGCCGACAGGCGGGTCCTAAGCGTGGTGCATATGTTGGGACGCATCTCAAAAATAACCAAATGAGGTAGGGAAACACGAACGCCACCGACAGGCGTGTCCGTGATGTGTTGGTCATCCCAGAAGGAAAACCGTGCCAGTGAGAGACGGAAGTCTGCCACTGAGAATGTGTCCAGTGGAGAGGATTTGACAGTCAAAGATCGACGAAACTTCGGCAGCCACCCTGCCTCACAAACATCCACGATGTGAAGGCCAACGAGGTCCCTAGGTCACCAATTGATCCCAAGTGGAAATCGGGGAACGATAGGGGAACAGGACTCGGGCGCCACCGCCACAGCTGAGCGGACCAGGCGTGTGCCGGCCAGATGGAAGTGAACAACCAAACAAAGTTCATGTACCCACTCAGCCTGTGGAGGACTTTGCACATCAAAAAGGGCGTCGGGTGGCGGAAACACATCTAATACGGTGTGTTGGAAATACCAAACTACCCGGGTGCTCTGTCCCATCGACAGAGCAACCGCCCATAGGTTGGCAGTCCCGGGTAGGTAGGGTACACGCAGTGTGACGGTGTAAAGGAGTGCGTGGTAAAACAGGTACCCTGCCAGGTCCTGAAGAACGAAAAGACTACGCAGTCACCTGACTCAGGGTGACAGGCGTGCTCGACCTGTCCCAGTCGAGGCCCGCCCACGGCACATCGTGCGACGGTGGAAGGCAGGACTCGGGAATGGCGACTAGGAAACCGAACCGAGGAGCGAGGAGGAACAAGGAGAGCATCTTGTACACAGTGTGTGGGAGAGTTCGTGGAGAAGATCCCACCCACCAAGGAAAAATAGGAGCGGCAGACCCCGAGTGAGCAGGGGAGGCAAGGCCAGGCCGACGAGGGTCGTAAAGACACGAGGGGCGACATGGAGACCGAAGGGTAAACCGCCGAACGTAACATAATTAGAGTCATCAATACGAGGCACGACAGGTCGACCACCGGTCACAACACCCCGCTGTCCGTCACAGAGACCAGAAAGACATGCGACAGGAAGCCCCGCTGGTGAGGCGAGACTTCCCGAATAATCCCATCCACGTGCATGGACAGAATAACTGAGGCGACGTCTGGGGAGACAGGCCGATGTCACGCAGGTCGCCGGAGTGGAAACGTGGAACGGCACCTCGAGGACAGACCCCGCCGTATTACCCGGCGTGCCCACGAACGGCGAAGCTAAACCGAGAGTGGGGACGCAAGAGCCGGTAGGGGCCCCGAGTCTGGCGGCCTCGTTACGAGCCGGTCTACTGACCTCAACTAAGAGGAAGCGGTTGAGGAGGGTCGTGACATCCCAGGCGGACGGGGAGCGAAGAGCCCCGCAGCAGCAAAGAGGGAAGACCCCTGCCATGCAGGGGCAGAGAAGAGCCCCTCCGGAGGGAGCACAGAAAGCAACAGCGACGTGCGGACCTCAGCCGGCGCCAGTGTACAGAAGGAAAACCACAGACACTGGCAACAACGCGCAGCCTCATGGAAGGGACACTGAATGAAGCCGACGGAGGCGATGGCGAGCTGCAGTCGCACTCGCCCGAATTGGGCCCCACCCTTCCCGAGCACTACAATAAGCCTGAGGGGAAGCCGAGCTAGGTGCAGTCGCTCGAAGAGGGTGGACAGCATGCGAGCAGTGCGCCGCCAGGGCTTGTGAACTCGTTCCAGGGCTCCCTTCTCTGGTGGCGTGAAGGAACGTGGCATACGTCCAGAAAAATAACGTAGGGGCAAAGAACCAGGCCCAAAATGGAGGTG
Organism: Paralithodes platypus; assembly: GCA_032716605.1. NCBI lineage: Eukaryota > Metazoa > Arthropoda > Malacostraca > Decapoda > Lithodidae > Paralithodes > Paralithodes platypus. Next base: position 48,004,331 of record CM064551.1, on the reverse strand, counting down.
AAACCCCGGATGAAGGCATGACGAGGCTCGATACGGAGGAGTAGCCGACAGGAGGGAGTGGTGAAGAACCCATCTCCGACCGAACCCCGAAGTCGACGCGCTCCGTCAGCCACAAGGAACAGTAAAAGATAAACTATGGAATGACACTACTGAAGCTCATACGAGGCCGACAGAGTGGGCGCGTCGACATGTACGTCGTGTCGAGCAAAGGCTTCGAGCCGTACCTGCCAACTCGCAGGCACCGGGCGCACCCCTTGTGCATGTGTAAGAGCTCCTTCCGGGTGGGATGCCGCCACATTTCCCGACGATGACGGCTTCCCGTAAAGGGAAGGGAAGCGACGTCCGTTAGGGACCTGAAACGTCCCGAGGGACGGAACGTGGACAGGCCGACCAACCAGCCCCAGGCTACACACAGGGAGCATGACTAAAAAAGTCGATGCTGCCTGGGAGCGAGTGGGAGGATGGACAACCGGAGCAGCAACCACAGGTAGAGCAGGTTACGTAGGCAAGAACACTGCCCAGTACGAAAGCACGCCCGGAGATCGTACAGGGGAAGAGACAGGGCGGCGTGGAGCCGGAGACCGTCGGCGACGTGGTGAAGTAGAGCGGCGTCTCCCCTACGACCCGGCGTCCTCGGAAACAGTAGGGACGTCCGAACGAGGCACCGGGGGAAAAGCGTTCAGGTGCCAGGGAGACAGCAGAGGGAAGGGGAAGCATGGCACGCACCCCTTCGTCTAGGAAGCACGGAAACCGTCGGAGGTGGTCCTTGACAGAGAGAGCGAAACCCCAATCATGTAGCTCAGAGGCGAGACCTTGCCTCTACAGCGTCCGGGAACGTAGGACGAGACCCGAAGGTCAATATCGACGAGACACGGTCTACACCTCCGAGGGTTAAACCCATCGCGGTTGGAGCACGAGACATGGGTAGGACTCTCCATGTCCCAATGGGCAAGGCAGGACGGGAACCCCCATGGTGTGTGCAGGGAGGAAAGGACATCCTCACTGCAACCGAAAAGGAAAAATATACCGATGGCCCATGTATGAAGCGCCCCAGGCAGAGCAGGGGAAGAAGGCAGGCGGGCCACAAAGAGTTACCACAGGTAAATAGGAGGGACGGTAGTAGAGCGTACCAAGAATACCGCCATGTACATAAGCATGGGGCGGATGGAGGCAAACCGGTCAGCGGTGGCCTCCTGAGCCTTGGGTGGAGCCACATGGATGGCCTGAACCGGACAGAGTAGAGTCGGAGATCGTCGGCGGGATGGTGAAGGAGAGCGACAACCCACCTTTGTTTCGGAGTCCTCGGAAACAGCCAGGACCCCCGAACGAGGCACCTGGAGGAAAGGCGATCTGGCGCCTTGTAGACTTCTGACGCGCAGCGCAAGTAGGAAGTGACATCCACATCGCAATTGGAAAGTAAAAGATACTGATGTCCCATGTATGAAGCACAGGAAATGTGTGCAAGCACAATATTGGGAAAAACCCTTGAATCCGTGATAGGAGAGTACCTGTACCCCCTTCCCCTGTTGAGGAAGGGAAGGACGAAAAAGGGGGGCCCTTCGAAACAGGCACGAGGGCAGAAAAGCGCACAAAAGTGGTCACTACACCCTGCAAATGGAGCACCTTTCATGAAAGTGAGTATCCCCCCCCCCCCCCTTGTGCGTGGTGAGGGGTGAAGAGGGACCCCCCATGCGGAGGGTCAGGGAGAGACCAGGCGAACCAGCAAGTGCAAAGAACCCTGTGCAAGTCCTGAGAAGGAATGCATGAAAAGCCTTATAATGGAAGAGGATAATAATAATACCCAAAGGTTGAAGGTACTGAAGAGAAGAAGATGCCCAAGGGTACCAATAGAGTAGAGTGGGAGCACAATCTGATGAAAAGGAGAAGTCCGTGAACTACTGCAACCAAGTCCCTATACAGAGGCAAAGCAAAGCACCCTAGCACCGACCCAGAGAGGAGTGGACCAGAACGGGCCGCTCCGCTCGGGGGCGGAAATCCGCTCTGGAGCGGAAGGTAGGATGTAGGACGAATGTAGGATGGGTGGAACTCACCACCCGGTGAGGAACCCGTGGCGAGAGCAGAGCGAAGTAGACATACGACACTGGAACCAGAAAAAAAAAAAAAGAAACTCTGTGAAGACCTCGTGGAGGCCATGGGAAGGCATGCATGTATGTCATCGACAGTAACAAGAATAAAGCCTGTTTGTAAGCACCATGAAAATAAAGGCCATGGCAATGCACGCATGTATGTCATTGGCAGAGACAAGACGAAAGCCTGGTCAGAAGCACCACGAAAAAAACACTGAAAGTCGATGAATCCTTAAGAAGAAGGCCAAAGAGTGCCCCCAAAATGGGAGGCCAGGCAGGAGTATCAGTCATGAGGTCATGCACAAAATAAGGATCAGAGATCCCAGAAGAGGCTACAGGCACCAGGTCAGGGAGCAGCCTAAAAGCTCTCACTAGGCCTAGAGACTGGAGTCCCGTCCAATGAAGGAGAGTGCCCCTTCCCCCCCCCCCATGTCCCCCTGGAAGTTAAAGCTGAAGAGAACCCTCCAAAAGGAGGATCAAGAATGCCATAGGGGAACCAGCAACAGGCCAAAGAGCCCCAAACCCCAGGTCAGAAAAAACCAAGGGGTAGATGCTCAACCCTCTCAAGAACTGAAGGAAACCCCACCCCAAAATATAATGGAGACCGATACCTTAAGGCCGGTATCAGTGAAGAGGTCCTGTAGGTCAGAAAGCACAGCCTGGTAAAAAGGAGCATTAAAATACATCTTAATGGAAGTGCAGGACGACCAGTCTAGGCCTAAACTGAGGCAAGAGTAGCGCGACCGTAAACAGCAACGTCCGTTCGAGAGCGGAAAAGTACCGACATCGAGCGGGAACGTCCGCGTTCCAAGGCGGGCGGAATCGTCCGTATACGGACTCGTACGTTCAGGCGTGGGAAGTGGTATGAGACGGCAGTAGTGCGTTAGGGAAAAGGCCCGTCCGAGAGCGGAGAGGCCCAGATGGGCCCCGCCGTAAGCCGAGGACCCAGGAAAGGTAGCCTGGCAAGTCACAGCAGACGTGGGAGCGTCTGTGGGTAACAGACAGCGTGAAAACAGACCTCCGACATAGAACGGAAAGTCCCGTTCTAGAGCGTCTGCGGGTATCAGTCAATGTGAAAACAGACCTCCGACATAGAACGGAAAGTCCCGTTCTAGAGAGGAGGGGCCCAGTGAGACCATGGGACCGTAAATGAAAGGTCCGACCTAGAGCTGGGAGTTCCCGACCCAGGGCGGAAACTCATCGGTACGTCTGAGAGGTCTGTGGCACCCAAGAAGGTGGAAGGCCAGTAAAAGAAAAGTCCCTTCCAAAAGCGGAGGGGCCCAAAGGTAACCCTCCTAAAGTCACATCAGGCGCGGGAGAGCCTGTGGGAAATCAAGTGCACGACCGTAGTGGGGGGCAGTAGACAGAATAAAAACTGTCAGATAAAAACTCATCAGAACGGGCTACGTTCGCGGTTTTGTGGGACTGAGGCCAGGTAGACAGCACTGGAGCCGGCAATAAAAAAGTGAGCATTAAATGCTAGATTGAGGAAGCCACAGTGTCGGACACCGAAAAGGCCCCCACCTAGGCTAGGCCAAAAACGGAAGTAAGCCTAATCGGTACGTGAGTCAGTAATATATGAAATTACAGGGAGCCACTATGTACCGGACCCTTGATGAGGGTAAGCAACAAGGGATCGTAGCGACAGGAATACAGAGCACTGGGGCCCCCGATCAATACAGGGGCATTTATGCCAGATTGAGGAGGCCACAGAGTTGTACACCAAACGCCCCCCTTCTAGGCTAGGCTAAAAAAGTTAGCCTATTCGGTACCTGAGCCAGTAATATATGAAATTACAGAGAGGCACCAGTTACTGTACCCTTGATGAGGGTAAGCAACAAGTGACCGAAGCGTCGGGTAGACAGAGCACTGGGTCCGTAATATCAATACAGGGGCAGAGTATGCCAGATTGAGGATACCTTACCTTTTGATACCTTTTGATGTGTTCGCCACTCTTCTAGCGGCACCAAGGAGCACGACGCCCCTCGTTATGGGTGGTGATTTGGTGCAGTAGACTGTTTGAAGCGACAGCTCGCTCCCTTGCGAGGGTGGGCTCGTCTGGCACTTTTTGCAGTTCGACATCGAGGGCTCTCTTGAAGTTGTCTAACGAGACGTCTCTCATGTCTCTTACTCGCCGTGGGAGTTTCTTGAAGAGACGTGGGCCTCTGTGTGATAACCAGCCCTCTCGCAGAGAGCCCATAGCACCCCTGTTATTCATCCGCAGAGTCGCAGTCTAAACCAAAACGCCCCCCCATCAAGGCTAGGCTAAAAACGGAAGTTAGCCTAATCGGTTCTGGAGCCAGTAATATATGAAATTACAGGGCGCCACCAGTTACTGTACCCTTGATGAGGGATATAATCAAGACCGTAGGAGGGGCAGTAGACAGAACAAAAACTGTCAGACAAAAACTCATCAGAACGGGCTACGTTCGCGGTTTTGTGGGACTATATCCAGGGAGATAGAGCACTGGGTCCGTCAATCAAAAAGTGAGCATTGTATGCCAGATTGAGGTTACCACAGTGTTGAAGTCCAAACCCCCCCCCCCCCCCCCCCCCCCCCTCCTAGGCTAGGCCAAAACTCGGAAGTTAGCCTATTCGGTACTTGAGGCGGTAATATATGAAATTACCTGGTGCACTAGTTCCTGCAGTCTTGATGAGAGTCAGTAACAAGTAAAAAGACCACCAAAAGGGATCGGCCCTACAAGGGTCAGCGCCCCCCTTCCAACCAACTAGAAGGGCACAAGTAAGCCTAGGCCTAATTTCGCGAAAAGAAAAGCAAAAATAAAGGCAGTGACAAAAAAGAACTTTGCACTAAGATAGCTTGCATGAACTCCATATAACCTTGTTATTTACCTGTTGATTTTGAATACTGAACACTTGTCTGAAACATACGATTATATATTTCCTCCTTCAGTCTTGCATTCATGCCCATTTGCAAAATCAACTAACTTAAGGAATTTACATTTCATAATTTAAGGCTACCAATGAAGAAAACAATTATGATATCAGTTCCGGGTAGTCAGTAGTCAGTACTGTACAGTATGTTACGTATAATGAGTTTCCCGCACCCACTGTTATCATATCTGTATTCTCACTTCCATAGAGGAAGTAGACCTACTGTATAACCTCCCTCCCCCTTTTTTTATGTGTATGAAGGAGATAAAAGGCAATGCTGTCTGTAACAAGAGTCGCTTCCAATGTGGAAACAGTGATAGGAAGCCAAATTCAAGGTATGTTAGAGTCAAAATATCTGGACACACAGAGCTTGAATCAATCTAAGTTATAGGAGGAGGGAAAGATAGATTGAGGGAGAGAGTTCCAGAGTTTGCTTGTTAACCTAAGACGTGCGCATGGGGGGTATGAGACACCACACGCCTGTGCGCATGTATTTGAGCTGTTCCCATCACTAACATCGTTATTTTACCATAAATAGCATTAATACTTATCCATATGCGCCTATTTTAGGTTGATTATAAACGTATTAACATGTTACAGCAATAAAACAAGTGGAAACAGCGTTTGGATGGTCAAAATCGGCGATACAGGCCGGGAGTTACATAATGTATGGCTGAGGCAACCTCCCTCCCCTCCCCTTGTCTGGAGAGACACTGTTACGCAATAGTCTCTCTCTCTCTCGCTCTTTCCCACGCTTGGTAACAGTGATGACAACGCCCTGCTACCAACTCGCTAATGTTAGCACGAAAATAGACCACAGAATAAGGGAATAACAGGGAAAATAGGTGATAACTCAAGGAGGGGAGGAAAGTGGGGAAGGAGGGGATGTGGAGGAGTGATATTTGGCATGGCCCAGGGGGGAAAAACAAAAATTAAAAATAAATTTGGGGTGTTTTAAATGGATTTTTTTAGGCCCAGGATCTTAAGAGTCTTCCCGCAGTCGCCCGGGGAAACTCTTAAGAGTCTTCCAGCACTTGCTGGGTTAAGTAGAAGAAAGACAGGGAAAATCGGTTCACTCTTGGGTTAGAGAGTTGGACAGAATAGGGGTGGCAAAGTGTTTAAAGGCGAGTGCCCTCCACTCTGTAAGGGAGGAGGTATACACTGAGAGAGCTCTGTGTAAGGGAGGAGGTATACACTGAGAGAGCTCTGAAGAACACTGATTATTGTAATAGCGGTAGAAGAGTGAGAGAGATGCAACATTGCGGCGTGTGAGTTGATGAGACGAAATGTTTTTGACTGTACCATTTCGAAAACCTCCCCACACTTGCGAACAGTACCGGTATTCGATACATGGGCGCACTGTGCCCCTGTGTGGGAGTAAAGAGAGCCCACCTAACTTCTGGAGTGGTGATATGGACTTTCCGAAAAAGATCAGAAGAAAAAGAGACGCCAAGAATATTAAGAGAAGACGAAGGGTTGATTTGTGTATTGTTGAAGAGTAAAGGATTGTCGTGTGGAAGATTGTAATGGGTAAATACATAGATGGAGAAATAGGGTTTTGGAAGCAATGAAAGTAACTAAATTTTCTTGGCCCCAATAATTGTCGGAAATAATTGACAGATCAGAAGATAAGCGTGAGTTTTGGAGTGATTGCATTGTGAGATGTTATAGAAAACTAGTAATAGCGTTAGGTAGAGTCGTCAGTATATGAATGGATAGGACTGGAGGTACAGTTGAGTAGATCATTAATGAATATTATAAATAGAACTGGAGATAGGACAAAGCTCTGAGGAACACCGGAGTTGATAGGTTAAGGAAGTGAGCAACCGCAGCTATGGAATGGCCAGTAACAAATTTATAAATAAAAGCACAGACAGGAATAGAAGCCAAAGGAGGGTAGTTTGGAAATACAGTAAACTTCCGTTAATCCGAAGGGCAGCGGACCGGCCCTCGTTCGGATTAGTGGATTTTTCGGATTATCGGACTTTACCCCTATGAACCTGTGTATGACGAAAACATTGAGGCATTAGGCCACCCAAATGACACAATGGTGCACACACACATATCATATGTTCATGAAATCACTTCAAAAGTTTACCATTGTCATTGTAGCCTATTACCTACTTCAAAACATTCAGATTAATGGTCAAAGGAATCTGCTGATATAAACGTAAACACCATATGTCCGCATCGTCGTCTTCTTCTTCTTCCGTCTACTAGCGAGTTTGTCTTGCTCTTGAAGATCAGATCAGATGTGGTTCGGAAGTAATGCCTTAACAACGGCACTTCCCTGAGAGGTTCTTGTAATTTTCCTTTTGTGATTTTCCTTTTCTGATGTGCTCTGTTATATTATATTGTATTGAAAGCACCCTTGTCTTGTTGTCTTGAAAGCACCCTTGGGACGCTCCGATCACTGAACTATAAATAGTAGCGTATCGGACGTCCAAAGGTTGAGTTTTCAAGCTCAAGA
>CM064551.1:47890356-47996779 GCA_032716605.1 Paralithodes platypus | reverse complement strand
CAGGGAAAATAGGTGATAACTCAAGGAGGGGAGGAAAGTGGGGAAGGAGGGGATGTGGAGGAGTGATATTTGGCATGGCCCAGGGGGGAAAAACAAAAATTAAAAATAAATTTGGGGTGTTTTAAATGGATTTTTTTAGGCCCAGGATCTTAAGAGTCTTCCCGCAGTCGCCCGGGGAAACTCTTAAGAGTCTTCCAGCACTTGCTGGGTTAAGTAGAAGAAAGACAGGGAAAATCGGTTCACTCTTGGGTTAGAGAGTTGGACAGAATAGGGGTGGCAAAGTGTTTAAAGGCGAGTGCCCTCCACTCTGTAAGGGAGGAGGTATACACTGAGAGAGCTCTGTGTAAGGGAGGAGGTATACACTGAGAGAGCTCTGAAGAACACTGATTATTGTAATAGCGGTAGAAGAGTGAGAGAGATGCAACATTGCGGCGTGTGAGTTGATGAGACGAAATGTTTTTGACTGTACCATTTCGAAAACCTCCCCACACTTGCGAACAGTACCGGTATTCGATACATGGGCGCACTGTGCCCCTGTGTGGGAGTAAAGAGAGCCCACCTAACTTCTGGAGTGGTGATATGGACTTTCCGAAAAAGATCAGAAGAAAAAGAGACGCCAAGAATATTAAGAGAAGACGAAGGGTTGATTTGTGTATTGTTGAAGAGTAAAGGATTGTCGTGTGGAAGATTGTAATGGGTAAATACATAGATGGAGAAATAGGGTTTTGGAAGCAATGAAAGTAACTAAATTTTCTTGGCCCCAATAATTGTCGGAAATAATTGACAGATCAGAAGATAAGCGTGAGTTTTGGAGTGATTGCATTGTGAGATGTTATAGAAAACTAGTAATAGCGTTAGGTAGAGTCGTCAGTATATGAATGGATAGGACTGGAGGTACAGTTGAGTAGATCATTAATGAATATTATAAATAGAACTGGAGATAGGACAAAGCTCTGAGGAACACCGGAGTTGATAGGTTAAGGAAGTGAGCAACCGCAGCTATGGAATGGCCAGTAACAAATTTATAAATAAAAGCACAGACAGGAATAGAAGCCAAAGGAGGGTAGTTTGGAAATACAGTAAACTTCCGTTAATCCGAAGGGCAGCGGACCGGCCCTCGTTCGGATTAGTGGATTTTTCGGATTATCGGACTTTACCCCTATGAACCTGTGTATGACGAAAACATTGAGGCATTAGGCCACCCAAATGACACAATGGTGCACACACCTATCATATGTTCATGAAATCACTTCAAAAGTTTACCATTGTCATTGTAGCCTATTACCTACTTCAAAACATTCAGATTAATGGTCAAAGGAATCTGCTGATAAACGTAAACACCATATGTCCGCATCGTCGTCTTCTTCTTCTTCCGTCTACTAGCGAGTTTGTCTTGCTCTTGAAGATCAGATCAGATGTGGTTCGGGAAGTAATGCCTTAACAACGGCACTTCCCTGAGAGGTTCTTGTAATTTTCCTTTTGTGATTTTCCTTTTCTGATGTGCTCTGTTATATTATATTGTATTGAAAGCACCCTTGTCTTGTTGTCTTGAAAGCACCCTTGGGACGCTCCGATCACTGAACTATAAATAGTAGCGTATCGGAACGTCCAAAGGTGCGTTTTCAAGCTCAAGACTGAATGCGCTTGCAGAAAATGCGGTGCAATCCAGTAGCGCATCGGAGCGTCCCAAGGATGCGTTCAAGAGCAAAACAAACTCTCTAGCAGACGATGTGGAAGAAGAAGAAGAAGAAGAAGAAGGTGTTTACGTTTATATCAGTAGCTTCCTTTGACCATTAATCTGAATGTTTTGAAGTAGGTAATAGGCTACAATGACAATGGTAAACTTTTAAAGTGAATTCATGAACATATGATATGTGTGTGCTCCATTATGTGTCATTTGAGTGGACTAATGCCTCAAAAAGGGGACTTTGGGACTTCTTGAAATTCGGACCATCGGGTGAATTCGGATTTGGCCTCAAATTGAAAAATTCGGACTATTGGGAGATTCGAATCATCGGTCATCGGATTAACGGACTTTTACTGTACATGATTTGTGACAGACTCTATCGAAAGCTTTTGATATGTCTAGCACAATAGAGGAGGATAAGAAGAAGTTTTTCTGGAGAGTGAGGGACGGGAAATTGAAGAAGTGGTTTATACGAATAGAAGGGAGAAGGAGATCTGGGAGGGAAGAGAATGTGATAGAAGTTGTGGCAGAGGTGGAGAGCAGGGTGGAAGCGTCTCGGGGAGAGACAGGAGAAGAAGAAGCTGCAGACCCAGTACCGGTACTGTGAGGGGGGGAGTAGGGCACGGACAGGAGGAGCGGGATGATGTAGCTGCTGAAGGAATGGTAGAAAGATTAAGGATTATGTTTAGCAATGTTGATGTGTTTACCCAGGACAAGAAAAGAGAACTGATATGTAGGTTGCAGGATGAAGAGGAAAAACCTGATATCATAGCCTTACAGGAAGTAAGACCAAAAAATGCTAGAATTGAAAGGGAACTGGTGGAGTATAGTTTAGAGGGTTTTGAGTTGTATGAGAGGAATGCTATTAGAGCAGAGGTTGGAAGAGGACTGTTTATTTATGTAAGAAAAGAGCTCAAGGTAAATGAGGTGGATATGAGACAGCAGTATTGTGAGTATTTGTGTATTGAAGTAAAATGTGCAAGAGGGTCAATTCTAATTGCCTCTATATATAGAAGCCCAAATAATAGTAGGGAAGAGGATGATAACCTACTGAAAGCAATGGAGGAAATAGATAATAGAGAGAACAAATATAAGATTTTGATTGGAGATTTCAATTTGCCAAGGATCAACTGGGCAAATTGTACTACTCCAGCGGGACAGTGTAGCCTGGAAAACAAGTTTATAGAGAAAGTGAGAGATTGTTTTTTAACACAACATATTACAGAGATGACAAGATATAGAGATGGGACACAGGGGAGTGTACTTGATTTGATTTTTAGCAATGAGGAGGATATAGTGGAACATGTCAATGTGGATAGCCCTATAGGTCGTAGTGACCATGCCTGTATAAGTTTTAGTTGCATTATTAAAACAGAGAGGGATAATAGAAGCAATACAAAAATATACATGTATGATAGAGCAAATTATGAGCTGCTGAGGTGTTTGGACATTGACTGGGGGGAATACTTGAACGGTGAAGACGCTGAAGGAATGTGGAGGAAGATTAGTCAAACTGGAGAATGCTATATCCAAATGTGTACCAGTAAGGGAATATAAGGATAAAACAAAATTGAGGAAAAGAACGAACCCAGAATTACCAATGAAAAGAAAGCTTTTGACATTGATAATTATTATTATTATTATTATTATTATTATTATTATTATTATTATTATTATTATTATAGAAGCTGTCTAAGCCTCCCAACAGGGTGCAGATACACCTATAAAAGATGAATCCCCACAAAATACCCGTAAGTACTGGAGAGAGACTACCGGTACGACAACTAAGAAAAAGGAAAAGGGCTACAGTAGTTAGAGAGCCCAGAAGAAAAGATCAGTTTGTCAATTAAAACACCATTCTAAAAAGAATAAAAGCAAATCATGATTAAAACAAAAATTTACTGCTGTAATAAAACATTAACTCTGGACTTAAAAGCTGAGATATGGGTTGACTGTACAACCTCGTTTGGCAAATGATTCCAAAAGGGAATCATTGAAGGAATAAAACACCGAGAAAACTGAGATGTAGAAACATTAATTGGAGTCATGGCAAGGTCATTAAGACTCCTCGTAAATCTTGTTGCGCGAATTGGAATAAAAGGTTCTGGTAAAACACTATGCAATGGATGCTGAGTATTGTTAACAATTTTAAATAAAAGACTAAGGGCACCAACCCGACGCCGATGATGAAGATCAAGAGATAGAGCAGGGAGAATAAATTTAATAGAATTAAGAGCTTTATCAAGCAATTTCAAATGACAGTCAGCAGCCGAGTTCCAAACAGGAGAGCAATACTCAAAATGAGGCAAAATAAAAGCATAAAAAGATTTTATGACTGTGGTTTCACAAGCGAATGTTTTGTAACACTTGTGAAGTAAACCAATCTTTTGAGCAATAGTAGAAGACAAGGAACGAATATGCTTCTCAAATGTCAACTTAGGATCGAGAGTCACTCCAAACAAACGCAAACCTGACACATCCTCAATTTGTTCACCAGAAACATGCAAACAAGGATGAGGAGGAGCCAAAGTACGTGATCTACTGATTATCATGGAGTGAGTTTTCTTAGCATTAAGCTTCATACCCCAAAGTTCACACCAAGAGGTAATCTTAGCCAAGTCCCTGTTTAGAGATGCTGCAACTTCGATTCTACTCTCTGGAGATGGAATTGATGAGTATAAAGTTATGTCATCGGCATAAGAAACTAGTTTATTTTCAAGCTCAGAGCACAAGCAAGCAATAAAAATAATGAAAAAGAGAGGCCCAAGCACACTGCCCTGTGAAACACCCGAAACAACAGGCATAGAAACAGAAGTGCACCCATCAACGACAACATGCTGAGACCTGTCTGACAAAAAATCTTTAAAAATAGATAAAAGACTACCACCAATACCATGAAGTTGCAGCTTATATAAAAGGGCTTTATGATTAACAAGATCAAAAGCAGAACTAAAATCAATAGCCACAACACGAGATTCATATCCTTTGTCCAACGAAGACTGAAGATCATGAGATAAAGTTAAAAGCGCATCGCAAGTACCCAAACCTTTGCGAAAACCAAACTGTGAATTGGGTATTATATCAAGGCGATTACAGTATGAAGAAAGGCGTCTAGCTAAAAGCCTCTCAAAGATCTTTGAGAGAATAGGCGTTATGGATATAGGACGATACTCAGATGGGGATGATGAAGCAGTAGCTCCCTTCGGAATTGGAGTGATGCTAGCTTTTCGCCAGCAAAGAGGAAAACTACCAGATTTCAAGAGCAGCCTAAATACTATAGCCAATTTAGGTGCTAAGGCAACAGCAATCTTCTTAAAGAAGAGAGGGAAAAATCCATCTGGGTCAATCCCACCATAAGTGTCAAGATCCAATAAATATTGTCTCAATTCAGCTGATTTGAATGCTATCGACTTTAGATTAGGACTAGGGAAACATGTCAAGGGCAATTGCAATTCCTGATCACTCTGCTTACCTATGAAAATATTAGAAAGCATATTACCCTTAGTTAACCCGTTGAGCCCCGGCTAGTTATAATATTTTGTTCACCCCAGTCCCAAGCCATTTTCACTTCTTTTTTTTGTTTGCTAAAATGGAAGACAAGGATGAGAAATGAAAAAAAAAAAAAAAATCACCTCGGACATTTTTTTTTTGGGGGGGGGGGAGCCTAAAAAAAATTGTTGAGCCAAAATGGAAGAGAATGGTGAGAAATGAAGAAAAAAAAACTCATTTCGGTCATTTGGGGGGGGGGGTCAAAAGTTTGTCTCCCCCGCATGACCACCCGCCCGGGAGCACTAGGGTAAAAACTGAGTATGGCATTGTACGGCATACATCCTAAGGAGTGTCTCACATAAATCTCAAGCCTCTAGCTCCCATACGACCGGAGTAATGAAGGTTCAAAGTGGTGGTGAACTAAGGGTGTAAAGTATCCCCACTAAGCCCACCACCACCAGCCGCGCGGCTGTCTCGGCCCGCTCACACCTACTGGCCCGGCTCCCACACACACTACGGTACCTCCCCCTCCTATTCTCCCGCCATTTCCTACCTTACGAGCCACGTAAGTGTTTTTTATATGTCGGACGTACGTGATGCGTCGCTGGGAGTTGGTGATCAAACACTGCCGACGCATCACGTGCGACGCTGGGTCTCACTGGGTTAATGGATCAAAAGAGATAGAACCATCAGAATCACGAAGTGGAGGCATGGTGGAGTCAATTCCAAATAGTGAGGCCTTAAGTGAGGCCCACCATTTATGTGGCTGAGTAGCACCTGCGAGAACTTCCTGCAAATGGGAATTGTAATCCCTCTCGGCTGTACTATATACTCTCTGCGCAACTGACCGAAGATGTACATAGTCATCCCAAAGCAACTGGGTTCGATTACGTCTCCAGCGGTGATATGCAGCCTGCTTGTTATTATATGCACGCTTACAGTCGTCATTGAACCAAGCTTTATCTTTAATACGGGATTTGATTAACTTAGAAGGGACTCTTCTTTGCAGGATGTCTAAGAGAGAGTTATTGAGGGATGAAACAGGGTCATCAGATCTTAGTATGTGATTCCAGTGGATATTGGTAACATCATCACATACATTTTCCCAATTAACTCGAGATTTAAGATAGACTTTACGAGATATAGTGATATCTGGCACAGTAAATTCAAGATTGATTTTACAGGTTATGGCATTATGGTCAGAAGTGTGAATCTGCGTGCGAATGAAGTGGTTGAGATGTGTGAGAGGAGGCGAGTGGACATCTGCTGTACCCAGGAAACACTCTGGAAGAGGCATGGGGTACAGTGGATTGTCGGAAGGAGGAAAAGATATAGGATATACTGGATGGGTGTGGAGACTGATAAAGCGAAAGGAGGAGTAGTGGGGTTCTGGTGGCTGAAGAGCTGGCGGAAAGTGTGCTTCAGATTACGAGAGTTAGTGAAAGGCTGATTGTTTTGAAGTTGAAAGTTGGTGAAAGAATTCTGAATGTGATATCTGCATATGCCCCACAGGCTGGTTTTGAGAAAGAGATAAAAGAGGACTTCTGGAATGACACCGTCAGTGTCATTTCAAGGCCTCTCGGAGAACGAACTAACTATCGTGGGGGGGGACCTCAATGGTCACGTGGGAGCATCTGCAGATGGATACGGAGGGGTACATGGAGGAATTGGTTACGGAAGGAGAAATCTAGAAGGCGAATATATATTGGAGTCCTGCGTTGCACTCAACATGGTTGTGTGTAACACAAAGTTCAAGAAAAGACAGAGCCACCTGATCACATATAAATCTGGGGTCTCCAGTAGCCAGATAGATTACTTCTGGTTAACAGGAAAGACTGGAAACTAGTTCGAGATGTAAAGGTCATCCCGAGCGAAGAAGAATGTATCCCCCAGCATAAGCTACTTGTGTGCGACATGAGCTTATACAGAGATCCTAAGCGCAAGAAGGTTTACATACCCAAAAGGAAAGTGTGGCTGCTGAAGGACAAGGAAGTTAGGGATAGGGTTCATAATGAACTGGAGGAAATGATAGAATAAGGAAAGCTAGGCCTAACGATGTAAATAGCCAATGGAAACTTTCTTAAGCATAGCCTTATCGCTTGCCCTGACAAAGTCTGTGGGAAACACAAGGGTCACCCCAGGAATAAGACCTCTTGGTGGTGGAAACGATGAGGTAAGAACATGCTGTGAAAGAGAAAAGGAGATGCTTCAAAGCATGGAAGAAAGGAGGCAGCAGGGAGGAATACCAGGCAGCTAAACGAACTGCCAAAGAGTTATTTACAATGCTAAAAATCGCATTAAGGACCTGGTCCTCGAACAAGTGTGTAACACTGACAATCCCATGGGATCTTCAACCTAGCTAGGCGAGTTAAAAATGACAGTAGGGATATTATAGGTGAAACAGTGTGTAAGAGATGATAATGGGAAGATTGTGTATGCAGAAAATGAAATCAGAGAAGCATGGAAGGTACACTATGAACGATTGCTAAATGTAGAGTTTGAATGGGATAAGGAACAGCTTAGTATCGAAAAAAAACCAATATCTGGGCCCCCTCCTTTGATAGCACCAGCTGTAGTGAGCGACGCAATCAATAAAAATGAAGGACGGTAAAGCTCCAGGTTGCTCCGACATTGTCGCTGAGATGATAAAAGCCTCAGGGAGATTGGTGTAAACTTAGTCACTGAGTTGATTAACACCATTATTAAAGATGAGAAAATCCCAGAGGATTGGCTCAAAAGTGTAATAGTAAATATATACAAAGGAAAAGGGGATGCGCTAGATAGAGGAAATTATAGGGGCCTGAAAATGCTTGACCAAATCATGAAGGTCTGTGAGAGAGTCCTTGAGGGTTTGATCAGGCAAAGCATCTCTATTGATGATATGCAGTTTGGTTTATGCCAGGACGTGGTACAAACCGATGCTATCTTCATAGTCAGGCAGATACAGGAAAGATACCTACTAAAAGGCAGGGATCTTTACTTTGTGTTTGTGGACCTGGAGAAGGCCTTTGATAGGGTACCTAGAGATGTTGTACAGTGGGCTATGAGGAAACTTGGTGTGGAAGAGTGGCTGGTGCGTGTGATAATGAAGAGGTATGAGGATTCGCGAAGTTCGGTGAGGGTGAAAGGTGTACTGAGTGATGAATTCGCAGTCCGTGTTGGAGTCCATCAGGGTTCAGTGTTTAAGCCCCTCCTCTGTTATTATGGTCTTGGAGGCGCTGTCTAGAGTTTTTAGAGGCGGACTCCCGTTGGAACTGTTTTATGCAGACGATTTAGTCCTAATAGCTGACAGTATGCAGGATGCTGAGGCCAAATTCAGAAAGTGGAGAGAGGGCATGGCGAGCAAGGGTTTAAGAGTCAATATTAACAAAACCAAGGTTGCATTGTAGTTTGAGACGAGGCAATGTGGAAAAGAGCGGTGCATACCCATGTGCAGTGGTGTGGAAAGGGAGTGTGGGCGTTAACTCAATTCAATGTAGCATCTGTCGATGTTGGGTACACCATGGGAGTAAGCGCTTGTAGTAGAATAAAGGGGCCCCCTGCCGAAGGATAAGTCAGAAATAGAGAAATTTGAGTGCGTAGTGTGCAAAGGCGAGCTTGTGTTAAGTGATGATCCTGTGGCTGTGAATTTTGGAAATGAGTCTTTGGAGCTGGTGAACAAGTTTTGTTACCTAGGAGATACCATCTCTGCCGGTGGTGGGGCCGAGGCTGCCACTGTTGCTAGAATTAGGTGTGGCTGGGGGAAGTTCAGAGAATTGATGCCAGTCCTGACCATGAAGAGAATGCCTCTCCCCCTGAAGGGAGGGGTGTGTGCCTCATGTGTTGGAGGTGCAATGACGTATGCCTCAGAAACATGGGCCGTTAAAGTGGAGGATGTCAACAGAATGGAGCGTAATGAGATGAGAATGGTGAGATGGATGTGTGGGGCCAGGCTACAGATAGAATAACAAATGTTGAGCTGAGGAGACGTTTAGGTATAAAGAGTATTAGCGAGGTGATGCGTACAAAGTAGACTGGGATGGTATGGACATGTGGAGAGAATGGATGAACAAAATTGGGTGACAAAATGCAGGTCTGTGATTGTGGAGGGAGCTGCACCAAGGGGTGGACCGAGGAAGACCTGGGATCGGACTATACGCGCCGATCTCAAATCCAAGAACTTGACAAGTGAAGCAGCCCTTAACAGGGTTGCCTGGAACGCCGCCATTAGGACAAGAGACTGAAACTGCACTTATGTGTGGAACACTCAGTCTTAAAATGTTATGTATGTATGTATAAGTACCTACAGGAGCAAGAACTGCAGTCTCCACAACATCAGGAGCATCTGTTAAGACGAGATCAAGACAGTTGAAGAAGAAGAAACTATTTTGGGATAGACTAAAAGTGTTAAAAAAGAACAGGGGGTCTAGTATAGAAGCTAAAGAAGTGGATTTGGAGCGTAGACAAATAAACAATAAAATAAGGTGGGAGACAAGGAGGGGGGTGAAGGAGAGGGAGAGAGAGATTGCAAAAAAAAATTGAAGGATAATCCAAAAATATTCTGGAAGTACATTCAGGCAAAGTTAACAAGAAGAGTAGGTATCCCAGAACTGATAGGAGAATTGGATGATAGGAATAGAGCAGAAACTGATAAGGAGAAAGCAGAGGTGCTGGGGAAATACTTTGGGGAGGTACTAACAGTGGAGTCGGATGATGCAGTGCCTACTATTCCCATCAAACAGGCACCGGCACTAGAACTAATAGAGTTTTCCCATGCTAGCTAGAATAAAGGGCTATAGAAAAAATGAACAGAAGTAAGTCCCCGGGACCGGATGGGATACATCCAAGAATCATTAAGGAAGGAGGTGAGAGGTTAGTAGAGCCATTAAAAATGTTATTTGAGGTATCTTTTAATACAGGACAAATCCCGATGGACTGGAGAGAGGCGAACATAACAGCTATATTTAAGAAGGGAAAGAGAAATGACCCAGGAAATTATAGACCAGTCAGTTTGACAAGTTTTGTGTGTAAACTAATGGAAATGGTAATTAGAGAAGGAATAATGGAGCATATGAAATCAAACTAACTTTTCAGTGGGAGACAGTTCGGATTCTTGCCGGGGAGGTTGACGGTACTACAGCTAATTAAGGTGGTAGATGATTGGATGCAAATTCTGGAGGATGTTGATGTTATAGACGTGGTATATTGCGATTTTATGAAGGCCTTCGTTAAGGTCCCACATAAAAGGTTAATAGAGAAAGTTAGAAGCTATAATATAGGGGAGAAATGTGTGAAATGGATAGAAGCCTTCATGAAAGATCGGAGACAGAGGGTACTGGTGAATGGAATAGGCTCGGGGTGGAGGGAAATTACAAGTGGGGTACCTCAGGGATCTGTGTTGGGACCACTACTGTTCGTTATATTTATCAACGACTTACCTGAAGTTATTACTAATGGAAGTGAGATATACCTGTATGCGGATGACACTAAGCTGTATAGAAGAGTGAGGAGTAAGGAAGATGTGGGTTTGCTTCAAGGAGATGTGGAGGGCATGAAGGGATGGTCTGAACATTGGTTAATCCCTTTTCATCCAAAAAAATGCAAGTACATGTGGATTGGGACAAGCAAGATAGACAAGGTAGGATACAGTATGTATGAAGCGATGGAGGAAGTTAATGCAGAAAAGGATATACGAGTAGTGATAGACAATAAGTTAAATTTCTTAGAACATTTAGCGGAAAAGATAAACAAAGCCAATAGAATTGTAGGGCTGATAAGGAGGACATTTGTGTCACTTGACGAAGAAATATTCAGGAATCTCTATACAGCGCTGGTTAGGCCGCACCTGGAATATGGGAACCAGGTGTGGGCTCCATATATGGTAAAGGATATAGAAGCAGTGGAGAAAGTGCAGAGGAGAGCTAGCAAGCTAGTACCAACGTTGAAGAACGCGGGCTATGAGCAGAGGTTGAGGACACTGGCATATAGGAGAAAGAGAGGGGATATGATAGACTTTTAAGATAGTGTCAGGAAAGTATGATGAGGATGTGTGTGAAGGTATGTTCTTGATGTGGGAGGGAACAAGAATGAGAGGACACTCTAAGAAAATTTACAAAGAAAGAAATAGGCTTGAAAAGGCAAAGAACTCATTTTGTGATAGAGTGGTAAATGAGTGGAATGCACTGCCCCAATATGTAGTCGATACCGAATCAATAAGGAAGTTTGAAAGTAATCTTGATAAAGCATGGGGAAGACAAGATTTGAAGTTTGATTATAAAGCAAAAATACAGAATAGTAAAAAAATTGCGTCTGCTACCGCCAACACCGTGAACGACTGCAGCAGTGCAAGTACTGGCACTGAGCTGGATACACAGGCCTAGTTTGCCTTTTTCCAGAGGATCTACTGTAAGAAACTGTAAGAAAGCAATAGAAAAGGTCTCACCGAACCGAAAGCGGATGACCAAGATTTAGTAAGATAAGAAAGAAGATCACCAGTAGAGCGTTGTTTAAGGAAACCATACTGGTGATCTGAAAGAAGATTATGGACTTACATACATAGGCCTACATACATACTTAAATTTAAAGACCAAGTGCTTCCCACGAAGTGCAGTTCCGGTCTCACGTCCTATGCTCACAAATGCTTAAGAAATTTTGAATTAAAGGGAGATTTAAAAACTTTAGAGATGCAAGAAATTAGAGCAATTGGACGATAGATGGAAAGTTGAGCGTGGTTCCCCTTTTGTCGGACAGGTTGAATAAGGGCAAACTTCCAGCAAGAAGGGGAGATGTTAGAGGAAAGCAGAGACAAAATAGTTTGCCTAGGCAGGGAATCAGCATGGAAGCAAATTTTTTGTTTTACAACAGGACTAACACCATTTGGTCCATACGGTCAAGTATGTTAGAAATACATACGAGTGTAACAGTACTAACATGTAAGGTAATTATTAAACAAAGTTGAGTAAATAATCTAACTCCCCAAGTAAGGATCTGGTACAGCAAAGTTGCAAATTGAATCAGTTAACTTCAGGTTCAATAAAGGAAACCGCTTGTACCACTTTGGCTGTTGCATCATCTGCCAGTTGAGTCATAACAGTAGTCAGAGCAGTAGTGCTTACTGGTGGTCAGACATTCAAGGTTGTGTCAGCTAAATCAAACTTAATTACTCAGATTTATATGTAGCACAAGTTTCATTAAAGTGATTTGTTTCTATTGCTATTATCTGGCCGGATACCGGATAATTGCAATATCCGGCCGGATATGTTATCCGGTGCACCCCTAAATAGAAGATTTTGTAGTGCTTTCATAAAGCAAAAACACTTCACTATTCATTGAACAACACTTCCAAAATTCAATTATGGCCGACTCCGGGATGTTATAAACACCAGTGACCAAGTACGAAACTAATAAATGAATCAATGTGACGTCATAGAGGGATTAAGAAACAAAAGAGGCTGATTATATGGACTGACGTGTATTTCCACAGCCGTTCAATGGTTCAGGTACAATGACATCCTCCCGCAACAACCAATCATATGCCATCATCGTTCGTGATGTCAATAGAGTATCAGTTTACAACTCGACTCACCTCCACTCTTCGTCCATCATCTGAGCTGGGAAATTGTTGAAAGTGATTCCACAGATTCTCTCTAAATATTAATTTACCAAGTATATTTTCCATTTCTAGTACAGTATACTACGAAGTAACATACATAATATAATAATAATAATAATAATAAGCATGTTACTTATTTCTCATAAGCGCCAATTTTTCCGAAGAATTCACTAGCGCTCGAAAAGAGAAAGAAAAAAGAACAAAAATCAATGCATCAAAAGAAGGCTTATATACAACACACATTTAACAATCACTAGCAGTGGCAAAATAGCCTAAACTCTATAGCCATCTGTCATGACACCTCTCTCAAGATCATAGCTTCTCTCAAAGAGAAAAGTCTTAAGTTGTCTCTTGAAGCATTCAACAGAACTCAGTTGTCTCATGGACAGCGGCAACCTGTTATACAACCTCGGAGCCATGTAGGAGAATGACCTCTCAAAGAAAGAAGACTGCTGGAAAGCCCTTGGTTCATCAAGACGAAAAGGGTCATTGTCATGACGCACAACTACACCATGGTGTGCCGGTGGGCGCCTGAGAAGCTCCGCAAGGTACCTAGGCTCACCAAATTTGAGAACCTTAAAAGTCACCAAACACAACTTAAATTCTATTCTTGCTCTTACTGGCAGCCAGTGCAGTTCTATGTGAAGAGATGTAGTAGGAGTTCTAGGTAGAACACCAAAAATTAGTCTTGCGGCCCTGTTAAGAACAGACTGAACTTTCTTCAAAATATAATTTGGAAGACCCACCAACAGGGCATTGCAATAATCAACACGAGAGAAGACCAATGAGTGAACCAACGTCAGGAGGCAACGTCTGGTTAAAAACGGCTTCACCAAATAGAGATTTCTGATGTGCAAGTAACAACTTTTAACTATCTGGTTTACATGCTCTTTGAAATCTAATCGGGAGTTCACATATACACCCAGATTTCGAACAGAGTTGGCCGGTCGCAGCTGAGATCCACCCACATTGATGGAGAGGGCACCCACTATATCATCAGCTCTTCTATTTCCTCGGATGATGAGAATATCAGTTTTACCATCATTTAGTTTAAGTTTTCTCGCTCTCATCCACTTCTTGATATCAGACATCAACAATTCCATCTTACTCCGTATATCAACTATATTTGTGATTCTCACATAAATCTGGGTGTCATCTGCATAAAAGTGAAAGGTGACATTATGTGCACGAAGCAGAAGAGACAAACTGCTAATATAAATTATAAATAGGATAGGACCTAAAACTGATCCCTGCGGAACACCATACTGCAGGGGTGTCGAGTCCGAGACCACTTGATTTACCATCACACTCTGGGATCTACCTGACAAGTACGACCCAAGAAGCAAGAGAGCGGAGTCACGCACACCACAATCATAAAGATCACTCAATAACAACTCGTGATCCACTGTGTCAAAGGCCGCAGAGAGATCAAGCAAGACCAATAGTGAGGCCACACCATTGCAAATGTTCTCAACTAGATCATTATGTACTCTAATCAATGCTGTTTCAGTTGAATGATGCTGTCGGTAAGCAGACTGAAAAATTGGGATAGTTTCATTCTGCTGAAGTAGTGGTTGCAATTGGTCAAGTATTGCACGCTCTAATATCTTTGATATGAAGGACAGGTTGGAGACAGGACGATAGTTCAACATGTTCTCAACATCAAGTCCAGGTTTCTTTAGAGTAGGTCGGAGTAGTGCATGCTTTTCAGAATGTGGGAAGCTACCTTCAGAGAAGCACTTATTAATTATTTTGGAAATAAACTCAACTGTGTGATCATAGACTCTTGGTAGCTTGGAAACATTTATGGGATCCAACGGGCAAAATGTTTTATTGAGGTTTCTTATGTAGGACGAGATCATGTCCACCTCTACTGAGTGAAAGGATGAGAGGACATTATTAGGAATGTGTCGGGGTTGGAGTACAACTGAAAGTTCTTCACCAACAGAAGCATCATCCAGTTCCTGTCTTATGCGAGTTATCTTGCCAGCAAAAAATGCCACAAAGTTGGCAGCCAACTCGGCATCGGGTACAGAAGGTCTTAAGCTGACTCTTGTTTTTCCAAGTAAACTGTTTACAATTGAAGCCAACCTCCTCTGGTCATTACCACACGAGTCAACTTTTCCCTGATAATACACTTTCTTTTCATCTTTGATTGTGTGGACCACAGCTCTTCTGGCTGACAGATATTGCAACCATGTAGAGTCTGTTTTATTTTTCCGCCATTCACGTTCAGCTCTTCTACGCGCTCTTCTAAGAAATTTAACTCGAGTGCTATACCAGGGTGAATCATCTCGTACTATGATTTTCTTCTCTACTTCTGGACAGTGATGATCGAACACTAATTTAAGTGCATTTCCATGTACCTCCACCAGCTCATCTGAAGTAAGGTTGGAAGTATCAATACTTCCCAAGTACTGTTTTACTTCACTGCTAGCCAAATTTTGGTCTGCATTTTTATAATTTCTAAATCTGATTACTTTTTCATGTGTGAGTGGCTTAGGGAAATCAAAGCTGAAAGTAATCAAAGCATGATCAGAGGTATTAGGGTCAGCATTCTCAACATCAACATCCAGAACACCACCACAACCCACAGGAGAGAAAACCAAGTCAAGGGTGTGTCCTAAGATATGAGTTGGGTGGGACACATGGTTTACAAAATTGTTCTGATCAGTCAACTCAAGGAACTCAGGAGAGAATGGCTTCAGATGAGGGCTGTCAACCCAGTAATTAAAATCTCCACATATCAAAAGTCTTCCGGTTTTAGCAGAAACTTCCTCGAGAAACTGCCCAAACTCTTCCATAAAACCCCTATCTGTGCCACGATGGCCAGGCCTATAGACAACTGCCATTCTTAGAATTTGTTGATGGAGTTTTATTTCCACTTCCAACAGTTCATAGTAAAGAGGGGCTGGGTTATGGCTTATTTGCAAGATATTCACCAGAGATGTGGAGTAGACAACTGCCACTCCACCACCCGGATGATCTCCCCTAGGCCTAGGAACATTTATTATGGAATGGGTTTTAGGCAATGCCGCCTGGATAATATTCAGATCTGACTCGAACAACCAGGTCTCAGTGAGACATAATACATCAAGGTTACGTTCATCCAAGATCTCGCAAATATGATCCATTTTGTTACGCAAGGAACGAACATTCAACAGACCCAGTTTCAACCGGCTCCCATGTGCATTTTTCAGTTTTTTGAACCTACAAAATTGGTGTTCTCAATAACTTTATTTCTCTGAGCTGTCATTAGAGGACAATTTCTACTTGAGGCGAAATGATTTGGCGGCTCCGTAACTGATGTGGAGCTCATACAATTTATACATTTGGGGGAAGTCTTGTTGGTGCAGTCTTTTGAGTTATGAGTACCGGCACAGAAGTTGCATTTTGGATCCTCATTTTTCCGATAACACCTGTCACTGGTATGACCAAAGCCCTGGCAATGGTAACATTGTGTTACCCAGAAGCGATCGTATGCACGACATCTCACAAGTCCAACATACACAGAATTGCCATCATCCACAATGGAAGAGCGTATTTCAGGTGACATTTTTACTACCGCAGTCTTTGTGTGTGCATCACTCTTTTGCTTGGTGAATAGCAAATTCATAGCTAAGCCATCGTCGACCAGGGACTTTATTCTTGGGTTCTTGTTGAGGATGCTGGGAATGATCTCATTATCCTCAGCGTCATTAGCAATGCCTACCAGAGTCATTTTTGGCATCATCTTCTTTGGTTCGGAGACACTGAAGGCACTGTCCACCCCCAAACACTGATTGATGGCCCTTCCTGCATCTTCTTTCGCTTTCTTGGATGGAAGTCGTACCACCAGTACACCTGAATCAGTTCTAGTTAACTTGTTAACCGGAACCAAAGCCAAAGCAGTCTCGATTGCCTTTGTATCTGGTGGGCTTACTGGCTCGGAGGATCGGTCTTTTGGCTTCACTACCAGGACCTGATGGTCCCAGACAGTTTTTTTCTTTCCACCATCTACCACCTCAGTGGTGCGTTTGGTCGGCTCCTTTTTGGTCTCTTCAAATGTTTGCTGAACTATCTTGGCAAACAAGGGAATGTCGGGGGCAGCAACTTTAGTCTCAAGGATATAATATACTGTTTATGTACAAACAACAAATATGCTGTAACACTGCCCAATTCTTGAGATATAATGCATGCCGATATGCGTGAATTATAGGTTTGATTCCCGAAGGGAAGTAGAGAAAACCTAATATTTAGTAGGGCCCCGGAATCATTGACGATGTTGCCTATTAGTATAATAGTCTCCATTCAACACCCACGTCAGCCGTTTGAACCAACCGCCGCAGGGAAGAAAAAAAAGAGTCACCTTCATAAGTGCAACGCTACTTCTCTTATGGTGTCTTCATAGATTGGGTACCCACTACGAAAACACTTTCGTAAAAATAAGAGAGTAAAAAAGGAAAAAATTTAACACTTAAATAACCTACTGTTATCAACAAGCTTCCCACATTCGGTGGATTTTCTTGTGTTGTGGCTTCGTGCCGCCTCTCGCCAAGCGCACAATTCATCCTTCACTGATATATCAAGATAAAAAACTCAAAATATCAAGCGAATGGGAAGGGGATGGCAGGGAGGGCCTTCGTCGTCAATGATTCCGGAGCCCCTACTAAATATTAGGTTTTCTCTACTTCCCTTCGGGAATCAAACCTATAATTTAATAGTGGCCCCTTCATCATTGACGATGTTGCCTGAATTCCAAGACTATAGAGGGGGACATTCGCAATAATATCGTACCCTCTGTAACCGCAAGGTAAAGTCAAGAATCCGTATAACAGAATAAGATGTTTTATTGTTTGCAAACAATATATAAAATATAAAATATGAAAGAGTGTGAGCAGTGCGTTGCTTCAAAGTAGCCTGCTCGAACAACGTAGTCCTCTTACATGAGGTCCTCGTACATGAGGTGTTTGTTGTAATTTGCGATACATAGAGCTAATTCAAAACTCATAATCACATTGACCAGAAACCTGGGCTGATCCCAGCTTGTCTCTTTGGTCTCATTGAGTCACATCGACCAATAACATCACTTTTCTATCTAGTGAAAACTAGCATAGAAATAACATCACTTTTCTATCTAGTGAAACTAGCATAAAAACCTTAATTTTACATATATAATTGACATTCTTGTACTCGCTAAAATAGCGTAACATTTTTATACTATGTATTTGTAAATTAAATAAGCTTTAACTAAGCTTTAAAAAAAAATGATTAAATAACTTTTAATTTATAACTAAGCAATTTTTTTGAGCTTCTTAGCTCGTGAACATATACTTGGGCTTGGCCCGGCGGAAGCAGCGCCTAGCTTGCCTTGTATGACCTTGTAATCCTGCGGAGGGGGGTTCTTCTTATGTACTGGGATCCAAAATATCCCCCCCCCCTCCCCTTTTCTTAGCCCAAAATGGGCGTTACTTATCACAGTTGTTGTTGTTCCCTAAGCTGCCTGGCCGAACAGCCCCGAGTCCCTGAGAAAGGCCATGGCCACGATCGGGCTCTCCCACAGAGCTCTCATTGAGTGTAGATTGTGTTGTTGGCGTAAGTGGTTGTGTGAAATGCAGTCTTCTATGATGTGTTTAATGGTATGGGGTGCTGTGTTACATCCCGGGCAGGCGTCGACAACGGAGTCATCCAGTCTCTTCTGATAGCTCAGGAGAGCTGGATGGTGTCCGCATCTCAGCCTGGCCAGGTGGACTCTGTCCTTGCGAGGAAGGGAGGATTCGGAAGGATGGATTTCGGGAGGTCGTGCATGCAGCTGCGTGTTGTCTGTGAGTGAGTGGATGGATCGGTGAGAGATATGAGTATGGATGTGCTTCTGGAAGTTGGTTCGGGGTGGGCAGGGAGGGAGAGAGGACAATAATTGTGTGTGATACCGTGTGCTGGGTGTTGTTTTGATATTTCTTGGTGTCTGTGGGTGTGTTGCCATGTAGTTTAGTGGGTGGTCTTGGTTCGTGGAGGCTGCTGAAATTGAGTGCCTCTCATGTCACTTATCACAGTACTAATGACTAATGTCCGGAATACAAGTAGTAAAAACGCATCACAGAGAGAGTGCCCTAACCCAGATGTAGAGAAAAGGAAGTTGGAAGCAAACTTAATCCTAAATTTCTAAAAAGGGATAAATACATGCAGTTAATCCTGTGATCGGGGCACACTCTCTGATCACAACGGATTCTAGCAAATTGGCGTAGAGTGAGGAAAAATGTATTTACATTGAGTAATCTAATAGCACCAGAAAAACAGCTGGCTATTACATATCGTACGTCGGAGGGGGGGCTGTAAAGTGCTGCTAGCCTAAAGGGGTTATCCCACTGTGCGATTTTTCGATGGCGAACGCCCAGCGACAGAGGACGAAAGGATTTTTTTGTCTATGTTCCAAAAATAGCCATATTCGCTCGAACATTCTCCAATTGTCGCCAAAATCGCACAACGGTCGCCCTAGCATCGCCCATGTTCGCCCAGATTCACTGTTAAATTTTGAGCATACCCAAAAAACAGCGGCGAACTGAAAATTTTGGCGAATGTTGGCGAATGTTCGCCCTTTGTCTCACTTCATTCGCCCTTGGCCGCACTATAGTCGCACAATTCGCCCTGATTCGCCAATTTGCAAATTCCAATTATTGGCAACGCTGCTTTTTGAGCGAATAGGGCGACAGTAGCGCGCCAGTAGCTCGAATGCAGCGAATGTGTCAACGAATTATTGCCAATGCCATATGAATGACATGCGACATGTGGCGAACTGAGGTGATTGTGACTGTTGATGTGTCTCTCACTATAGTCCGTTTCTTTTCAACTGACGGTAAAAAAATGCTAAGTTCCCATCAGGATTTCTCAGTTATTTTGAAGATTTTGTAGTGAAATGTGGTGCTAATTATATAAACTTGGACTTAACCCCTTCACCCCCATAACTTTCATTCTGGCTAAAGATAGACGATTTTATACAGTTTCAAGACGACCTATGTTATTCAGAGGGTTTATTGAGATCGTATTTAGCCATATGAGTCCTAGAGGTAGATTATATACTAAAGAAAATTGTATATTGGTAACCAGAATATGATGAAAATTACGTCATGGTGATGAAGGGGTTAATATGATGCAGAGACATGATTTCATGTTTTTCCATTAAGTATCGAGAAATGGGATTCAATACCGTCAGATGAAATGAAACTGAGTATACCGTATATACCGGCGTATAAAGAAACATTTCTAAGCCTTAAATAAACCCTGCAAAACCATGGGTGGTCTTGTACAAAGAATATAATTTCAATGCAAGTGAATTTGGAGCGCCGAGATTCATCAGCTGATTTTCAGAGTTACCAAAATCGCCGAAATACGATAATTTAATCATAAGTACTATATACATAACAGTTGGTTATGTATACAGGTACTTACCTAATTAATTCTTCATAATATTTCATAATAAACTTATATAACACTAGTTATAAGTTCAAACTATGATTCAAATTAAAAGTCAGTGCACCGCAACCATTACCGAAACACGTGTTGTGTGTGTTATTGTTGTGTGGCTATGTCGAGTGTGTATGTGAGGCATAGTTATTTCAAAAGGCCCTGTCTAAGCTGTATTTAAGGGAACGTTCGAATGGGGCGAACGTCTTAAAATTTCAAAAGGAATGGTGCTAAACATGACTGAGAAAGGGGTTTAGAATAAAATTCTTCATGTGGAAATCTCCCCTTAAATCGACAAATGATAACTCGAATTAGAGGAAACAAACTATCATAATAGTGACAGTGTTAATTTAATAGTTACTTCTACTTAACCCTTTGAAGATTAGGACGCATTTTGACAGTATATTCTGACTACCTTTCGAAGATTTTATCTAGATTTGGAATGATCTGTGGAACTAGAAGGGTACAGAGTATCTCAATTAACCCTCTGACCTCCATCTACACTTCCTAATCTGAATACAGTAGTCTTATAATTGCAAGGAAACAAAAAATAAATCCATAATTGTATCTTGAGTGGGAATACACCTATTCCATAGATGCACAGACACTCAGACATACCCACACAATTATATTTAAATTTTGATTCGAGGGCATATGTTTTTGTAATAGACCTTATGTAAACGAGATTGTGAACTTCGAACGAAAATATAAAACAAAGTTAATGTTCTCTATGGGACTGTTAATTGTTCAGAATAATTTGTCAGTGTATCATTGTTGTTCTCCCAAGTATTGTTCAGATATTCCAGGATAAGGCTTGTACACATTGATCCATAGATACACATCAAATGGAATATGGAGTTCAATGCAGAAAAATTTAAGACTCTAGAAATGGGTAAAAGCAAGTACAGACCTAGAAAAGATTATAAACTAGGAAACGAAGTGATTCCCAAAGCAGAAAAAGAAAAAGACTTGGGGATAGAATTTAAGGATAACTTGTTTCCAGAAAGCCACGTAAATAAGATAGTGAGAGAATCACTAGCACTATTGGCAAATATCACGATGTCTTTCAATTATCTTAATGAAAACACCATGAAACAAATAATAACGGCAATAATAAGACCCAGGATGGAATATGCATCTGTAGTGTGGTCCCCTCACATGAAGAAACATATCCACAAAATTGAGAGGGTACAGAGAGCAGCTACGAGGATGATCCCAGGTTTGGAAAATTTGGAGTACCAAGAGAGGCTCGAGAGATTGAATCTACCTACACTGGAACAGAGAAGGAAACGAGGACAGCAAATTCAGATATACAAATGTGTTAGAGGTATTGACAAAATCGACCAAGAAAACTTCATAGAGAGGGATGGAGGTGAGAGAACAAGAGGTCACAGCTACAAACTGAAAGTGCCTAATAGTAAATCTGATCTGAAAAGTAAAAGATTTCCTACCAACTCGATTAGTGGGTGGAACAAATTGCCAGCCGAAGTAGTGTCTGCACCATCAGTGCATAGTTTCAAAGCACGGTATGACAAACATATCTTAGGAGGCGGGAATTAACGAGCATGCTCACTCCCGCAAATACAACTAGTGTAAGTACAACTAGTGTAAGTACACACACACAATGTCCAGCTTTTCTACATTTCACCTTTTCACACACACACACACACACACACTCTACAACACACACACACACACACACAGAATGTTCAACTTTTCCACATTTCGCCTTTTCACACACACACACACACACACAGGATAGACAAGGAGGACTTTATCGAGGGAGATAAAGGGAGGACTAGAGGACATAGTTGCAAGTTAAAGAAAGGCAGATGTAAAGGGGATGTAAGGAAATTCAGCTTTCCATATACAGTAGAAGTATTAATATGTGGAATCAGTTGGATGATGAAGTGGTGGGTGCGGGGAATATCCAAATTTTTAAAGCCAAATTAGATAACAGATTCTTTGGAGGCGGGACAATACGAGCCTAAAAACTCAAATCCTGTATACTACAATTAGGTGAATTAGGTGAGTACACACACACACACACACAGAGGGTAGGGAACAGACCGCCGTGGATAAGGCACTTGGAGCAGGAAATGGGGGACTAGAAAGTATAAGGATTCTATATAGCAATGTCGATGGGCTAATCTCTAAGAAATTAGAACTAACAGACTTACTCAATACTAAGAAACCAGAAATAGTATGTCTCACTGAGACAAAACTAAGAGAGGAACTTGATATCAATCTGCTAGGATGGTCTGAATACAGGATTTGGAGGAGGGACAGAAAACTTCGACATGGAGGTGGAGTGTGCATCCTTAATAGGAAAGATTTGATTGTGTCTGAGATAAAACTAGAAACTTCAACAGCAGAAGTTTTAGCACTAGAAATTGGTGGAAACGAAAAAATAGTGGTGATAGTAGCGTATGTACCTCCCAAGACGAAGACATGGAGTAAGGAGGAGCATAGCGTAAGGAAACAATTAGTGTGCTAGAAAATATCTTAGCATCAAAGGATGAAATAGTCATGTGTGGGGACTTTAACTGCAAGGAAGTGAATTGGGAAGAACTTGAACCCAGAACAGGAGAGGAAAGTTGGGGCTATGAATTTTTAAGTATGGCCATGGAAAATTCTATATACCAACATGTAAAAGAGTCAACAAGAGTAAGGGGAAGTGATCAACCAGCTAGATTGGACCTTCTCTTCACAAGAAGGGAGGAGGAGGTTCAAAGTATTCAGTACCTATGCCCACTAGGAAAAAGCGACCATGCAGTTCTAGACATAGACCTACTATTGAAGCATAATCTACCCAAGGAAAGGGAAAAGCACAAGGAAAATCACTGGATGTATTCCAGAACCGATTTCGCAGGACTACGGGATTTTTTCAAGTCACAAAATTGGGATCAGGTGTTATCTGAAAGTGAGGTAGACAAAAAACTCAAGGCATTCATGGAGATCTATGATACTGGTATAAATACTTTTGTCCCAAAGTACATTAATAACAGAAAAAAAGGAAATCGCAAAGAATGGCGAATGTAGGCAAGCACAGGAAGCAAAAAACAAAGCCTGGAAAAAGATGAGAAACTGGGATTCGGAAGATAACAGGCAAAAGTATAAAGAGGGGAGAAACAAATACACAGAAATGAGGAGGAGGTCAGAGGCAAACCATGAGAAAGGGATAGTGGAGAACTATGAAAAGAATCCAAAAATGTTTTTCAAGTTTGTAAATGGCAAAAGGAAGATAAAAGCCACAATCCTAAAGATTAAAAGTGGAAACAGAATCATAGAAGAGGATACAGAGATTGCGGAAGAACTAAATAGAAATTTTGCATCAGTATTTACAAAAGAAGGAGAATTCATTGCACCAGAAACCAATGAGATAGGTACAGAGGAAATGCCGGAAGTCACATTTAACAGAGCAGAGCTCATAGACATAATGAGTAAGGTGGATCCAAACAAAGCCGCCGGACCGGATGGAGTATCAGGCTGGATTATTAAAGAAAATGCCAAGGAACTGAGTATACCATTATATGATATAATGACCAAATCATTGGACACAGGGATAGTACCTACAGAATGGAAAAGAGCAAACATTATTCCTATATTTAAGGGAGGAAGCAGAGATAAACCACTGAACTATAGACCTGTATCACTATTGAGCATCCTCATGAAGATTCTGGAAGGATTAATAAGGGACAAATGGGTGAACTACCTGGAATCCAAAACAATAATTACTGACCGACAATTTGGATTCAGAGGAGGCAGATCATGTGTAAGCAACTTGTTGAGTTTTTACTCTAGAGTAATAAACACAGTGGACCAGAGGGAAGGATGGGTAGACTGTGCCTACCTAGACTTTAAAAAGGCATTTGACAAAGTTCCACACAAGAGATTGCTTTGGAAATTAAAACATGAGGGAAAAGTAGGAGACAAACTGCTGAAATGGATGGAGAGCTACCTTAGCGGAAGACAGATGAGAACAACAGTAAGGGGGAAATCGTCAAACTGGACTCAAATTACGAGTGGAGTACCACAAGGATCTGTCCTAGCCCCAATCATGTTTTTAATATTTGTAAATGACTTACATGAGGGACTAACAAGCTACATGAGCATGTTTGCGGACGATGCTAAGCTGCTTAAAACGATCAGAACCCAGGAGGATTGCCTTGAACTCCAAGCAGATTTGCAAAAGATCCATGAATGGAGCATCAAATGGAATATGGAGTTCAATGCAGGGAAATGTAAGACTCTAGAAATGGGTAAAAGCAAGTACAGACCTAGAAAAGATTATAAACTAGGAAACAAAGTGATTCCCAAAGCAGAAAAAGAAAAAGACTTGGGGATAGAATTTAGGGATAACATGTCTCCAGAAAGCCATGTAAATAAGATAGTGAGAGAATCACTAGCACAATTGGCAAATATCAGGATGTCTTTCAATTATCTTAATGAAAACACCATGAAACAAATAATAACGGCAATAATAAGACCCAGGATGGAATATGCATCTGTAGTGTGGTCCCCTCACATGAAGAAACATATCCACAAAATTGAGAGGTTACAGAGAGCAGCTATGAGGATGATCCCAGGTTTGGAAAATTTGGAGTACCAAGAGAGGCTCGAGAGATTGAATCTACCTACACTGGAACAGAGAAGGAAACGAGGACAGCAAATTCAGATATACAAATGTGTTAGAGGTATTGACAAAATCGACCAAGAATACTTCATAGAGAGGGATGGAGGTGAGAGAATAAGAGGTCACAGCTACAAACTGAAAGTGCCTAATAGTAAATCTGATCTGTAAAGTAAAAGATTTCCTACCAACTCGATTAGTGGGTGGAACAAATTGCCAGCCGAAGTAGTGTCTGCACCATCAGTGCATAGTTTCAAAGCACGGTATGACAAACATATCTTAGGAGGCGGGAATTAATGAGCATGCTCACTCCCGCAAATACAACTAGTGTAAGTACACACACTCACTACAGCACGCATACATGCACAGTTGCACACGCACTCTACAACACACACACACACACACAACGGAGACGGCAGCTGACTCGAGAGGAAGCGGTCCACAGGCTCCAGCTGATTTCTACTTACATGGTTGCAGGCGGGAGTGAGCTATAATCTATCTCTTATTCATATGTAAAGGGGACTCCAGGGATTAGGATGATGATAAAAAACAAGTAAACTTCGGCTGGCAAGTGGGAAATTAGTGACTAATACTAGAGGGTGTGAGTGAACAATCGGAAGTGACCGCACAATATTGTTTTTTTTCGGCGCAGGAAGTTCTCAGCTCAGTATGGTGGGTAAAAGTATATGTCCTATGTAAGTATTACCCAGCACAAGAGGCAAGATATTTGGTTCCAACTTCAAGAGGAAATAGGTGGGGAAGATGGTGAATGAAGGTGACGAGGGGGCTGAGGGGGGGAGGGGTGATAAAGGCGGGAGTGACGAATCGGAGGGAGAGCCGGATTTTCCCGGTTTCATGACAACATGGACGACTGAGGACACTTGAAAATTTTGCTACATGCTGTTGAACAAAATCAAGACCTTGGAGGACCGAGTGACCGGCTTGGAGATAGTTAAGAAGGAAATTGTTACAGAGAATGGTGAGTTGAAGAACAGGTTGGAGTTAGTGGAGAGAGAAAAGGCAGTGATAATGACTAGGCTAGACACCAGTATCTCTGAAGGTAAAAATGCTTGGGGCATGACTAGAGACCAAGTGGTAAAAGATTTAGACAGTGTAAGGAAGGCACACAGTGATGAATTCAGGAAGATATTGGATGAACAGAAACAGCAAGATGTTAGGATAAAGGACCAGGTAAAAAGTATGGTTAAGCAAGGCATCCACGAAAACTCTCAGGCCATCCAGGAAGAAAGTCGTAGGGCTAACTGCCTCATAATATCAGGGGTGGAAGAAAAGGAGGAACTAGACTGGACAAAACGAAAAGAGCAGGATGAAGGTCGCATCAACAAGATTCTGGAATCTATTAAAGATGAGGAGGACACCTGGAAGGAGGAAATATCAGACATGTTTAGGCTGGGAAAATATACAAAGGAATACAATAGACTGGTAAAAATCGAATTTAAGTCAAGAAGGACATGTGATGAAATCATGGCAGTAGCAGCTAGGCTAAAAGGGTTAGAGGGTAAGGACAAAATCTACATCAGGCGAGACTTACCAGAAGAAGAGAGAAAGAAGGAGGCTGAACTAAGGAAAACCGCCAAGGAGGAAAATAGCAAGAGGACAGAACAAGAAAAGAATAAGTTTTTTTACGGAGTAAGAAAGGGGAAGGTGATGAAACTTTCGGTAAAAAGAAAATAAGAGTAAAAGAGGGTAGGGAACAGACCGCCGCAGATAAGGCGCTTGGAGCAGGTAATGGGGGACTAGAAAGTATAAGGATTCTATATAGCAATGTCGATGGGCTAATCTCTAAGAAACTAGAACTAACAGACTTACTCAATACTAAGAAACCAGAAATAGTATGTCTCACTGAGACAAAACTAAGAGAGGACCTTGATATAAATTTGCTAGGATGGTCTGAATACAGGATTTGGAGGAGGGACAGAAAATTTCGACATGGAGGTGGAGTGTGCATCCTTACTAGGAAAGATTTGATTGTGTCTGAGATAAAACTAGAAACTTCAACAGCAGAAGTTTTAGCAATAGAGATTGGTGGAAACGAAAAAATAGTGGTGATAGTAGCGGATGTACCTCCCAAGACGAAGACATGGGGTAAGGAGGAGCATAGCCTAATGCGTAAGGAAACAATTAGTGTGCTAGGAAATATCTTGGCTTCAAAGGATGAAATAGTCATGTGTGGGGACTTTAACTGCAAGGAAGTGAATTGGGAAGATCTTGAAGCCGGAACAGAGGAGGAAAGTTGGGGCTATGAATTTTTAAGTATGGCCATGGAAAATTCTATATACCAACATGTAACAAGTCAACATGTCAACAAGAGTAAGGGGAAGTGATCAACCAGCTAGATTGGACCTTCTATTCACAAGAAGGGAGGAGGAGGTTCAAAGTATTCAGTACCTATGCCCACTAGGAAAAAGCGACCATGCAGTTGTAGACATAGACTTACTATTGAAGTATTATCTACCCAAGGGAAGGGAAAAGCACAAGGAAAATCACTGGATGTATTCCAGAACCGATTTCGAAGGACTACGGGATTTTTTCAAGTCACAAAATTGGGATCAGGTATTATCTGAAAGTGAGGTAGACAAAAAACTCAAGGCATTCATGGAGATCTATGATACTGGTATAAAAACTTTTGTCCCTAAGTACATTAATAAAAGGAAAAAAAGTAATCGCAAAGTATGGTTTAACCGCGAATGTAGGCAAGCACAGGAAGCAAAAAACAAAGCCTGGAAAAAGATGAGAAACTGGGATTCGGAAGATAACAGGCAAAAGTATAAAGAGGAGAGAAACAAATACACAGAAATGAGGAGGAGGTCAGAGGCAAACCATGAGAAATGGATAGTGGAGAACTATGAAAAGAATCCAAAAATGTTTTTCAAGTTTGTAAACGGCAAAAAGAAGATAAAAGCCACGATCGTAAAGATTAAAAGTGGAAACAGAATCATAGAAGAGGATACAGAGATTGCGGAAGAACTAAATAGAAATTTTGCATCAGTATTTACAAAAGAAGGAGAATTCATTGCACCAGAAACCAATGAGATAGGTACAGAGGAAATGCCGGAAGTCACATTTAACAGACCAGAGCTCATAGACAAAATGAGTAAGGTGGATCCAAACAAAGCCGCTGGACCGGACGGAGTATCAGGCTGGATTATTAAAGAAAATGCTAAGGAACTGAGTATACCGTTATATGATATAATGACCAAATCATTGGACACAGGGATAGTACCTACAGAATGGAAAAGAGCAAACATTATTCCTATATTTAAGGGAGGAAGCAGAGATAAACCACTGAACTATAGACCTGTATCACTATTGAGCATCCTCATGAAGATTCTGGAAGGATTAATAAGGGACAAATGGGTGAACTACCTGGAATCCAAAAAATTAATTACTGACCGACAATTTGGATTCAGAGGAGGCAGATCATGTGTAAGCAACTTGTTGAGTTTTTACTCTAGAGTAATAGACACAGTGGACAAGAGGGAAGGATGGGTAGACTGTGCCTACCTAGACTTTAAAAAGGCATTTGACAAAGTTCCACACAAGAGATTGCTGTGGAAATTAAAACATGAGGGAAAAGTAGGAGACAAACTGCTGAAATGGATGGAGAGCTACCTTAGCGGAAGACAGATGAGAACAACAGTAAGGGGGAAATCGTCAAACTGGACTCAAATTACGAGTGGAGTACCACAAGGATCTGTCCTAGCCCCAATCATGTTTCTAATATTTGTAAATGATTTACCTGAGGGACTAACAAGCTACATGAGCATGTTTGCAGACGATGCTAAGCTGCTTAAAACGATCAGAACCCAGGAGGATTGCCTTGAGCTCCAAGCAGATTTGCAAAAGATCCATGAATGGAGCATCAAATGGAATATGGAGTTCAATGCAGGGAAATGTAAGACTCTAGAAATGGGTAAAAGCAAGTACAGACCTAGAAAAGATTATAAACTAGGAAACGAAGTGATTCCCAA
Organism: Paralithodes platypus; assembly: GCA_032716605.1. Lineage (NCBI taxonomy): Eukaryota > Metazoa > Arthropoda > Malacostraca > Decapoda > Lithodidae > Paralithodes > Paralithodes platypus. Next base: position 47,967,947 of record CM064551.1, on the reverse strand, counting down.
AGCAGAAAAAGAAAAAGACTTGGGGATAGAATTTAAGGATAACATGTCTCCAGAAAGCCACGTAAATAAGATAGTGAGAGAATCACTGGATGTCTTTCAATTATCTTAATGAAAACACCATGAAACAAATAATAACGGCAATAATAAGACCTAGGATGGAATATGCATCTGTAGTGTGGTCCCCTCACTTGAAGAAACATATCCACAAAATTGAGAGGGTACAGAGAGCAGCTACGAGGATGATCCCAGGTTTGGAAAATTTGGAGTACCAAGAGAGGCTCGAGAGATTGAATCTACCTACACTGGAACAGAGAAGGAAACGAGGACAGCAAATTCAGATATACAAATGTGTTAGAGGTATTGACAAAATCGACCAAGAAAACTTCATAGTGAGGGATGGAGGTGAGAGAACAAGAGGTCACAGCTACAAACTAAAAGTGCTTAATAGTAAAAGATTTCCTACCAACTCGATTAGTGGGTGGAACAAATTGCCAGCCGAAGTAGTGTCTGCACCATCAGTGCATAGTTTCAAAGCACGGTATGACAAACATATCTTAGGAGGCGGGAATTAACGAGCATGCTCACTCCCGCAAATACAACTAGTGTAAGTACAACTAGTGTAAGTACACACACACACACACAGGAAAATAGCAAGAGGACAGAACAGAAAAGAAAGAATAAGTTTTTTTACGGAGTAAGAAAGGGGAAGATTATGAAACTTTCGGTAAAAAGAAACTAAAAGTAAAAGAGGGTAGGGAACAGACCGCCGCAGTTAAGGGGCTTGGAGCAGGTAATGGGGGACTAGAAAGTATAAGGATTCTATATAGCAATGTCGATGGGCTAATCTCTAAGAAATTAGAACTAACAGACTTACTCAATACTAAGAAACCAGAGATAGTATGTCTCACTGAGACAAAACTAAGAGAAGACCTTGATATAAATTTGCTAGGATGGTCTGAATACAGGATTTGGAGGAGGGACAGAAAATTTCGACATGGAGGTGGAGTGTGCATCCTTACTAGGAAAGATTTGATTGTGTCTGAGATAAAACTAGTAACTTCAACAGCAGAAGTTTTAGCAATAGAGATTGGTGGAAACGAAAAAATAGTGGTGATAGTAGCGTATGTACCTCCCAAGACGAAGACATGGGGTAAGGAGGAGCATAGCCTAATGCGTAAGGAAACAATTAGTGTGCTAGGAAATATCTTGGCTTCAAAGGATGAAATAGTCATGTGTGGGGACTTTAACTGCAAGGAAGTGAATTGGGAAGATCTTGAAGCCGGAGCAGGGGAGGAAAGTTGGAGCTATGAATTTTTAAGTATGGCCATGGAAAATTCTATATACCAACATGTAAAAGAGTCAACAAGAGTAAGGGGAAGTGATCAACCAGCTAGATTGGACCTTCTATTCACAAGAAGGGAGGAGGAGGTTCAAAGTATTCAGTACCTATGCCCACTAGGAAAAAGCGACCATGCAGTTGTAGACATAGACTTACTATTGAAGTATTATCTACCCAAGGGAAGGGAAAAGCACAAGGAAAATCACTGGATGTATTCCAGAACCGATTTCGAAGGACTACGGGATTTTTTCAAGTCACAAAATTGGGATCAGGTATTATCTGAAAGTGAGGTAGACAAAAAACTCAAGGCATTCATGGAGATCTATGATACTGGTATAAAAACTTTTGTCCCTAAGTACATTAATAAAGGGAAAAAAAGTAATCGCAAAGTATGGTTTAACCGCGAATGTAGGCAAGCACAGGAAGCAAAAAACAAAGCCTGGAAAAAGATGAGAAACTGGGATTCGGAAGATAACAGGCAAAAGTATAAAGAGGAGAGAAACAAATACACAGAAATGAGGAGGAGGTCAGAGGCAAACCATGAGAAAGGGATAGTGGAGAACTATGAAAAGAATCCAAAAATGTTTTTCAAGTTTGTAAACGGCAAAAAGAAGATAAAAGCCACGATCGTAAAGATTAAAAGTGGAAACAGAATCATAGAAGAGGATACAGAGATTGCGGAAGAACTAAATAGAAATTTTGCATCAGTATTTACAAAAGAAGGAGAATTCATTGCACCAGAAACCAATGAGATAGGTACAGAGGAAATGCCGGAAGTCACATTTAACAGACCAGAGCTCATAGACAAAATGAGTAAGGTGGATCCAAACAAAGCCGCTGGACCGGACGGAGTATCAGGCTGGATTATTAAAGAAAATGCTAAGGAACTGAGTATACCGTTATATGATATAATGACCAAATCATTGGACACAGGGATAGTACCTACAGAATGGAAAAGAGCAAACATTATTCCTATATTTAAGGGAGGAAGCAGAGATAAACCACTGAACTATAGACCTGTATCACTATTGAGCATCCTCATGAAGATTCTGGAAGGATTAATAAGGGACAAATGGGTGAACTACCTGGAATCCAAAAAATTAATTACTGACCGACAATTTGGATTCAGAGGAGGCAGATCATGTGTAAGCAACTTGTTGAGTTTTTACTCTAGAGTAATAGACACAGTGGACAAGAGGGAAGGATGGGTAGACTGTGCCTACCTAGACTTTAAAAAGGCATTTGACAAAGTTCCACACAAGAGATTGCTGTGGAAATTAAAACATGAGGGAAAAGTAGGAGACAAACTGCTGAAATGGATGGAGAGCTACCTTAGCGGAAGACAGATGAGAACAACAGTAAGGGGGAAATCGTCAAACTGGACTCAAATTACGAGTGGAGTACCACAAGGATCTGTCCTAGCCCCAATCATGTTTCTAATATTTGTAAATGATTTACCTGAGGGACTAACAAGCTACATGAGCATGTTTGCAGACGATGCTAAGCTGCTTAAAACGATCAGAACCCAGGAGGATTGCCTTGAGCTCCAAGCAGATTTGCAAAAGATCCATGAATGGAGCATCAAATGGAATATGGAGTTCAATGCAGGGAAATGTAAGACTCTAGAAATGGGTAAAAGCAAGTACAGACCTAGAAAAGATTATAAACTAGGAAACGAAGTGATTCCCAAAGCAGAAAAAGAAAAAGACTTGGGGATAGAATTTAAGGATAACATGTCTCCAGAAAGCCACGTAAATAAGATAGTGAGAGAATCACTAGCACAATTGGCAAATATCAGGATGTCTTTCAATTATCTTAATGAAAACACCATGAAACAAATAATAACGGCAATAATAAGACCTAGGATGGAATATGCATCTGTAGTGTGGTCCCCTCACTTGAAGAAACATATCCACAAAATTGAGAGGGTACAGAGAGCAGCTACGAGGATGATCCCAGGTTTGGAAAATTTGGAGTACCAAGAGAGGCTCGAGAGATTGAATCTACCTACACTGGAACAGAGAAGGAAACGAGGACAGCAAATTCAGATATACAAATGTGTTAGAGGTATTGACAAAATCGACCAAGAAAACTTCATAGTGAGGGATGGAGGTGAGAGAACAAGAGGTCACAGCTACAAACTAAAAGTGCTAATAGTAAATAGTAAAAGATTTCCTACCAACTCGATTAGTGGGTGGAACAAATTGCCAGCCGAAGTAGTGTCTGCACCATCAGTGCATAGTTTCAAAGCACGGTATGACAAACATATCTTAGGAGGCGGGAATTAACGAGCATGCTCACTCCCGCAAATACAACTAGTGTAAGTACAACTAGTGTAAGTACACACACACACACACAGGAAAATAGCAAGAGGACAGAACAAGAAAAGAATAAGTTTTTTTACGGAGTAAGAAAGGGGAAGATTATGAAACTTTCGGTAAAAAGAAACTAAAAGTAAAAGAGGGTAGGGAACAGACCGCCGCAGTTAAGGGGCTTGGAGCAGGTAATGGGGGACTAGAAAGTATAAGGATTCTATATAGCAATGTCGATGGGCTAATCTCTAAGAAATTAGAACTAACAGACTTACTCAATACTAAGAAACCAGAGATAGTATGTCTCACTGAGACAAAACTAAGAGAAGACCTTGATATAAATTTGCTAGGATGGTCTGAATACAGGATTTGGAGGAGGGACAGAAAATTTCGACATGGAGGTGGAGTGTGCATCCTTACTAGGAAAGATTTGATTGTGTCTGAGATAAACTAGTAACTTCAACAGCAGAAGTTTTAGCAATAGAGATTGGTGGAAACGAAAAAATAGTGGTGATAGTAGCGTATGTACCTCCCAAGACGAAGACATGGGGTAAGGAGGAGCATAGCCTAATGCGTAAGGAAACAATTAGTGTGCTAGGAAATATCTTGGCTTCAAAGGATGAAATAGTCATGTGTGGGGACTTTAACTGCAAGGAAGTGAATTGGGAAGATCTTGAAGCCGGAGCAGGGGAGGAAAGTTGGAGCTATGAATTTTTAAGTATGGCCATGGAAAATTCTATATACCAACATGTAAAAGAGTCAACAAGAGTAAGGGGAAGTGATCAACCAGCTAGATTGGACCTTCTATTCACAAGAAGGGAGGAGGAGGTTCAAAGTATTCAGTACCTATGCCCACTAGGAAAAAGCGACAATGCAGTTCTAGACATAGACTTACTATTGAAGTATAATCTACCCAAGGGAAGGGAAAAGCACAAGGAAAATCACTGGATGTATTCCAGAACCGATTTCGTAGGACTACGGGATTTTTTCAAGTCACAAAATTGGGATCAGGTGTTATCTGAAAGTGAGGTAGACAAAAAACTCAAGGCATTCATGGAGATCTATGATACTGGTATAAAAACTTTTGTCCCTAAGTACATTAATAAAGGGAAAAAAAGTAATCGCAAAGTATGGTTTAACCGCGAATGTAGGCAAGCACAGGAAGCAAAAAACAAAGCCTGGAAAAAGATGAGAAACTGGGATTCGGAAGATAACAGGCAAAAGTATAAAGAGGAGAGAAACAAATACACAGAAATGAGGAGGAGGTCAGAGGCAAACCATGAGAAAGGGATAGTGGAGAACTATGAAAAGAATCCAAAAATGTTTTTCAAGTTTGTAAACGGCAAAAAGAAGATAAAAGCCACGATCGTAAAGATTAAAAGTGGAAACAGAATCATAGAAGAGGATACAGAGATTGCGGAAGAACTAAATAGAAATTTTGCATCAGTATTTACAAAAGAAGGAGAATTCATTGCACCAGAAACCAATGAGATAGGTACAGAGGAAATGCCGGAAGTCACATTTAACAGACCAGAGCTCATAGACAAAATGAGTAAGGTGGATCCAAACAAAGCCGCTGGACCGGACGGAGTATCAGGCTGGATTATTAAAGAAAATGCTAAGGAACTGAGTATACCGTTATATGATATAATGACCAAATCATTGGACACAGGGATAGTACCTACAGAATGGAAAAGAGCAAACATTATTCCTATATTTAAGGGAGGAAGCAGAGATAAACCACTGAACTATAGACCTGTATCACTATTGAGCATCCTCATGAAGATTCTGGAAGGATTAATAAGGGACAAATGGGTGAACTACCTGGAATCCAAAAAATTAATTACTGACCGACAATTTGGATTCAGAGGAGGCAGATCATGTGTAAGCAACTTGTTGAGTTTTTACTCTAGAGTAATAGACACAGTGGACAAGAGGGAAGGATGGGTAGACTGTGCCTACCTAGACTTTAAAAAGGCATTTGACAAAGTTCCACACAAGAGATTGCTGTGGAAATTAAAACATGAGGGAAAAGTAGGAGACAAACTGCTGAAATGGATGGAGAGCTACCTTAGCGGAAGACAGATGAGAACAACAGTAAGGGGGAAATCGTCAAACTGGACTCAAATTACGAGTGGAGTACCACAAGGATCTGTCCTAGCCCCAATCATGTTTCTAATATTTGTAAATGATTTACCTGAGGGACTAACAAGCTACATGATGTTTGCAGACGATGCTAAGCTGCTTAAAACGATCAGAACCCAGGAGGATTGCCTTGAGCTCCAAGCAGATTTGCAAAAGATCCATGAATGGAGCATCAAATGGAATATGGAGTTCAATGCAGGGAAATGTAAGACTCTAGAAATGGGTAAAAGCAAGTACAGACCTAGAAAAGATTATAAACTAGGAAACGAAGTGATTCCCAAAGCAGAAAAAGAAAAAGACTTGGGGATAGAATTTAAGGATAACATGTCTCCAGAAAGCCACGTAAATAAGATAGTTAGAGAATCACTAGCACAATTGGCAAATATCAGGATGTCTTTCAATTATCTTAATGAAAACACCATGAAACAAATAATAACGGCAATAATAAGACCTAGGATGGAATATGCATCTGTAGTGTGGTCCCCTCACTTGAAGAAACATATCCACAAAATTGAGAGGGTACAGAGAGCAGCTACGAGGATGATCCCAGGTTTGGAAAATTTGGAGTACCAAGAGAGGCTCGAGAGATTGAATCTACCTACACTGGAACAGAGAAGGAAACGAGGACAGCAAATTCAGATATACAAATGTGTTAGAGGTATTGACAAAATCGACCAAGAAAACTTCATAGTGAGGGATGGAGGTGAGAGAACAAGAGGTCACAGCTACAAACTAAAAGTGCTTAATAGTAAAAGATTTCCTACCAACTCGATTAGTGGGTGGAACAAATTGCCAGCCGAAGTAGTGTCTGCACCATCAGTGCATAGTTTCAAAGCACGGTATGACAAACATATCTTAGGAGGCGGGAATTAACGAGCATGCTCACTCCCGCAAATACAACTAGTGTAAGTACAACTAGTGTAAGTACACACACACACACACAGGAAAATAGCAAGAGGACAGAACAAGAAAAGAATAAGTTTTTTTACGGAGTAAGAAAGGGGAAGATTATGAAACTTTCGGTAAAAAGAAACTAAAAGTAAAAGAGGGTAGGGAACAGACCGCCGCAGTTAAGGGGCTTGGAGCAGGTAATGGGGGACTAGAAAGTATAAGGATTCTATATAGCAATGTCGATGGGCTAATCTCTAAGAAATTAGAACTAACAGACTTACTCAATACTAAGAAACCAGAGATAGTATGTCTCACTGAGACAAAACTAAGAGAAGACCTTGATATAAATTTGCTAGGATGGTCTGAATACAGGATTTGGAGGAGGGACAGAAAATTTCGACATGGAGGTGGAGTGTGCATCCTTACTAGGAAAGATTTGATTGTGTCTGAGATAAAACTAGTAACTTCAACAGCAGAAGTTTTAGCAATAGAGATTGGTGGAAACGAAAAAAGTGGTGATAGTAGCGTATGTACCTCCCAAGACGAAGACATGGGGTAAGGAGGAGCATAGCCTAATGCGTAAGGAAACAATTAGTGTGCTAGGAAATATCTTGGCTTCAAAGGATGAAATAGTCATGTGTGGGGACTTTAACTGCAAGGAAGTGAATTGGGAAGATCTTGAAGCCGGAGCAGGGGAGGAAAGTTGGAGCTATGAATTTTTAAGTATGGCCATGGAAAATTCTATATACCAACATGTAAAAGAGTCAACAAGAGTAAGGGGAAGTGATCAACCAGCTAGATTGGACCTTCTATTCACAAGAAGGGAGGAGGAGGTTCAAAGTATTCAGTACCTATGCCCACTAGGAAAAAGCGACAATGCAGTTCTAGACATAGACTTACTATTGAAGTATAATCTACCCAAGGGAAGGGAAAAGCACAAGGAAAATCACTGGATGTATTCCAGAACCGATTTCGTAGGACTACGGGATTTTTTCAAGTCACAAAATTGGGATCAGGTGTTATCTGAAAGTGAGGTAGACAAAAAACTCAAGGCATTCATGGAGATCTATGATACTGGTATAAAAACTTTTGTCCCTAAGTACATTAATAAAGGGAAAAAAAGTAATCGCAAAGTATGGTTTAACCGCGAATGTAGGCAAGCACAGGAAGCAAAAAACAAAGCCTGGAAAAAGATGAGAAACTGGGATTCGGAAGATAACAGGCAAAAGTATAAAGAGGAGAGAAACAAATACACAGAAATGAGGAGGAGGTCAGAGGCAAACCATGAGAAAGGGATAGTGGAGAACTATGAAAAGAATCCAAAAATGTTTTTCAAGTTTGTAAACGGCAAAAAGAAGATAAAAGCCACGATCGTAAAGATTAAAAGTGGAAACAGAATCATAGAAGAGGATACAGAGATTGCGGAAGAACTAAATAGAAATTTTGCATCAGTATTTACAAAAGAAGGAGAATTCATTGCACCAGAAACCAATGAGATAGGTACAGAGGAAATGCCGGAAGTCACATTTAACAGACCAGAGGTCATAGACAAAATGAGTAAGGTGGATCCAAACAAAGCCGCTGGACCGGACAGAGTATCAGGCTGGATTATTAAAGAAAATGCTATGGAACTGAGTATACCGTTATATGACATAATGACCAAATCATTGGACACAGGGATAGTACCTACAGAATGGAAAAGAGCAAACATTATTCCTATATTTAAGGGAGGAAGCAGAGATAAACCACTGAACTATAGACCTGTATCACTATTGAGCATCCTCATGAAGATTCTGGAAGGATTAATAAGGGACAAATGGGTTGAACTACCTGGAATCCAAAAGATTAATTACTGACCGACAATTTGGATTCAGAGGTGGCAGATCATGTGTAAGCAACTTGTTGAGTTTTTACTCTAGAGTAATAGACACAGTGGACAAGAGGGAAGGATGGGTAGACTGTGCCTACCTAGACTTTAAAAAGGCATTTGACAAAGTTCCACACAAGAGATTGCTGTGGAAATTAAAACATGAGGGAAAAGTAGGAGACAAACTGCTGAAATGGATGGAGAGCTACCTTAGCGGAAGACAGATGAGAACAACAGTAAGGGGGAAATCGTCAAACTGGACTCAAATTACGAGTGGGGTACCACAAGGATCTGTTCTAGCCCCAATCATGTTTCTAATATTTGTAAATGACTTACCTGAGGGACTAACAAGCTACATGAGTATGTTTGCGGACGATGCTAAGCTGCTTAAAACGATCAGAACCCAGGAGGATTGCCTTGAGCTCCAAGCAGATTTGCAAAAGATCCATTAATGGAGCATCAAATGGAATATGGAGTTCAATGCAGGGAAATGTAAGACTCTAGAAATGGGTAAAAGCAAGTACAGACCTAGAAAAGATTATAAACTAGGAAACGAAGTGATTCCCAAAGCAGAAAAAGAAAAAGACTTGGGGATAGAATTTAGGGATAACATGTCTCCAGAAAGCCACGTAAATAAGATAGTGAGAGAATCACTAGCACTATTGGCAAATATCAGGATGTCTTTCAATTATCTTAATGAAAACACCATGAAACAAATAATAACGGCAATAATAAGACCCAGGATGGAATATGCATCTGTAGTGTGGTCCCCTCACTTGAAGAAACATATCCACAAAATTGAGAGGGTACAGAGAGCAGCTACGAGGATGATCCCAGGTTTGGAAAATTTGGAGTACCAAGAGAGGCTCGAGAGATTGAATCTACCTACACTGGAACAGAGAAGGAAACGAGGACAGCAAATTCAGATATATAAATGTGTTAGAGGTATTGACAAAATCGACCAAGAAAACTTCATAGAGAGGGATGGAGGTGAGAGGACAAGAGGTCACAGCTACAAACTAAAAGTGCTAAATAGTAAATCTGATCTGAAAAGTAAAAGATTTCCTACCAACTCGATTAGTGGGTGGAACAAATTGCCAGCCGAAGTAGTGTCTGCACCATCAGTGCATAGTTTCAAAGCACGGTATGACAAACATATCTTAGGAGGCGGGAATTAACGAGCATGCTCACTCCCGCAAATACAACTAGTGTAAGTACAACTAGTGTAAGTACACAAACATTCATATTTTTAAGGCAAAGTTAGATAATTGTAACCCAGGAAGCGGAACAATACGAGCCTAAAAAGCTCAACTCCTGTATACTACAAATAGGTAAATACAAATAGGTAAATACACACAGCCTAGTAGGTAGAGCTCTCGTCTCACACACGAGGGGTCGGGGGTTCAATCCCCGGCCGGGCGGAGACAAATTGGGCTTGTCTCCTTTCATGTGTTAGCCTCAGTTCACCTAGCTGTAAATAGGTACCTGGAATAAGTGGACGACGTTGTGACGTCCCATCTGGGGTTGGCAAAAATGGTACAAGGCGAGATCGGTATCATATGGTTCACCTAAGCTGATGGCTACCTAAGCCTTCGGGCGAGACGGTACCATCTATAGTGAGAATGGTACCATACAGATCCACCCTAAGCCTTCGTTTCCGATGTCGCCAATTGGCTAAAATACAGACTACACACACATCCACAGCCATTCCAACAGTACATAAAACACTTAACATGCATTTCACGCAATACATTCCCAGTTAAGGAGGCGCGATAATAATGAGCTTAGCTCGCATTGCGTGGATTCCCCTTGACGAACAAGTAACTGAGTAACACCCACCCACCCACCCACCCACATCCCCCCCCCCCATCCCCCCCCCACCACGACGAGACAACACCTCCGCACCCACGCTCCCGAAAATCAGCTGATCTAGCAAGCTGTTTACAGCGCTCGTCAAATAAACTCACCTAAATTGAGTATAAGGATATTTTGTGTTGTCCTGTATTATAATGCAGTATTAAAATAATTTTGAGATTAAAATCAAGTGAGGATATTTCGAGTGATAAAAATAATTCAAGCGATTGTGAATGCGAGTGGATGTAAACAAATATGGCTGACTTTGATGGATTTGAAGTCGGTGAGACCGAGGGCATTTTAGGGAAAATTGTACGTGAGCTGAATGACATTAAAAGGTGGAAGGAGGATATGCAGGAGTGGAAGGTGAGTGTTAGTTCACAGATTGAGGCTATATGTTCAATATGTGGTGCTCAGGCTGGGGACATCGAGCCTGGACAAGATTTGAGTCGGGCTAGCCTAAAAGAAATTCAAACTCATATGGGGCAACTCCGGGACGAAAATGAAGCTTTAAGATTGCAACTTGAAGAATACAAAGGGCAAACCAAGGAAATGAAAACACATGTGGAGGAGATTAAGGAGAAACACAATAAATGGGTTAATGACGAAGGAGGAAGAGTGAAGGAAGTGGCAATGAAGGAAATCATGGAGGAACAAAAGAAACAATCAGAAAGGGAAAATAAAGATTTAGAATCAGTGGTAGTAAAAGCTATGAGGAGAAATGAACAGGTCCTGCATGAATATAGAGGAGCACATTATTGAGAGGAAAGCTAGGGATAAGGAAGAAATTAATAAGGTAAAAACATTGATCAAGCATGTCGATGAAGAAGGAAACAACTGGAGAGATGATATTGAAGAAGTTAGGAGAATGGGTAAATATAGTAAGGGAAACACAAGGCCAATGAGAGTGCAGTTTAGGTCTAGGGTAACAGTGCATGCAATAATGAACGTAACATGGAGACTTAACTTGACCAGCAAGTTTAAGAAAATTACAATTAGAAAAGACATGAGTATTGAGGATCGAAACATAAGAAAGGAATTGCAAACCGAGGCAAATGAAAAGAATGGAGAAAGGACGAAAGAAGACGAAAAGAAGTTTTTTTGGAGAGTGTGGGAGGGAAAACTCAAGAAATGGTATATAAAGCGAAGGGGCGAAGTAGGGAGGGAAAGGGAGATGGTGAGGGTGACGAAGGAGAAGGCAGAGAGAGGGGAGATGGAAATATAAAGAGAAACAGTCCAAGTGGAGGCAAAGGGAGGGGAGGTGGAAACGGAGCGAGAAACAGTCCAGGTGGAGACAAGAGAAGAGGAGACAAGCTAGGAAATAAATTGGGAGGGGTACGTACAAAAAAGAAAGGAACGGGCAGGGACGAGAAAAATAGGGAAAATACTGGAAACGCTAAGTTCATGTATACAAATATTGATGGGTTAATTTCCAAAAAGATTGAGTTTGACGAATATGTAAAGAGAGAGAGGCCCGGGGTAGTATGTTTGACTGAAACTAAGCTTAACCAGGAGGTAGACACGAATATAATTAGTTGTGCGGGATACAGTACATGGAGAAGAGACAGGTTAGGAAAGCTAGGAGGAGGAGTGTTGATCATGGTAGATAATAAAATTACTGCTAAAGAATTAAAACTTGGTGATACCATTGCTGAAGTGGTAGCAGTTGAAATTGAGGATAATGATAGGTCAAAATTGGACATTGTATCAATGTATTTACCTCCTAAGACTAAATCTTGGAGCAACGATGAATATAATGAATTAATTTTGGAAACCTTGCGTATGTTAGAAATTATTTGTAAAAGGAAAAATAGGCTTATTCTTGCAGGGGACTTTAATTGCGGGGAGGTGGATTGGGAATGTTTGGATGCGGGTTCAAATGAAAATACTTGGGTAGCAAATTTCTTGAACTAACAATGAGGTATCTATTAACACAACACGTTATGGAAAATACAAGATTTAGAGGAGGTGATGAACCATCAAGACTTGACTTATTATTCACCAAAGACCCCCAAGAAATAAAGAACCTAACATATTTGAGTCCCATGGGAAAAAGTGATCATGCTGTGATTGAATTTGAATTGACAGTGGAATTTCTGGAAGGCAGAGAGGAGGAACATAGGGAATATAGACTAAATTATAGTAAGGCGGATTATGAATCATTACGAGGATACTTTGCAAATATAGATTGGTCATTTATTGAGCAAGAACAGAATATTCAGGTAAAATACACCATGTTACTAGACATTTATAGGGAGGGGGTAGATAAATATGTACCAACATTTAAGGATAGAAAGCTGGCTAAGGAGAAAGAGTGGTTTAACATGCGATGTCACATTGCCCAGAACAAAAAGGACTCTGCATGGAATAAAGTGAGAAGGAGACACACTGAGGAAAAATGGAATGAGTATAAGAATGCTAGAAACAACTATGTCAAGACTATAAGAGAGGAGAAAAAGAACTTTGAAAAAGATATAGTAAACAAATGTAATAAAGAACCCAAATTGTTCTATAGTTATATCAACGGCAAAACAAAAATAAAGGACAAAATAACAAAGCTTAGGGTAGAGGGTCAATTATATGAAGACACAGGGTATGTGTGAAATTATGAATGACACATTAACATCCGTGTTTGTGGAGGAGGATGACTATGTAGAACCTGTGGTGGAATTGAACGAGATACAGGGACTAGAGTCGATAGAAGTCAACAAGGATGAACTAAAATCATTGTTGGAAGAATTGGACGTGAGAAAATCTATGGGCCCAGATAACATTGCTGGATGGGTATTAAGAGAATGTTCTGAACAACTAGTGAGACCTATTTTTAATATTGTTCAACACTCATTAAACAAGGGGGAACTTCCCTTAGAATGGAAACAAGCAAATATAACTCCAATATATAAAAGTGGAAATGAAGAAGACCCGCTAAATTATCGACCGGTATCCTTAACGAGTGTTATATGCAAGCTTTGTGAAAAGATTATTAGAAAAAGATGGGTGGGTATGTTGGAGGAGAGGGAAATAATTTCAAGCAAGCAGTTCGGGTTCAGAAAAGGTCATTCGTGTACCACAAATTTGTTGAGTTACTATGATAGGGTAATTGACATTGTACAAGGGAGGGAGGGGTGGGTAGATTGTATCTACTTAGATTTCAAGAAGGCATTTGATAAGGTGCCTCATAAGAGATTGTTGTGGAAGCTCAAGACTGTGGGGCGGGTTGAGGGAGTATTATTAAAGTGGATGGAAAACTATTTAATTGGGAGGGAAATGCGAACAGTAATAAAAGGAAAGTTCTCCTCGTGGAAAAGGGTAAAAAGCGGAGTGCCTCAAGGATCGGTGTTGGCCCCAATTATGTTTTTGGTTTTCATCAACGACCTTCAAATGGGAATAGGCTCATATATATCTATGTTTGCTGATGATGCAAAATTAATGAAGCATATTACAAGTAGGAGTAGTTGTGAAGAATTACAGAGAGACCTAGATAAGTTATATGAGTGGAGTCAAACTTGGAAAATGGAATTCAACACGAGTAAGTGTCAGGTTCTTGAGATGGGAAAAAGTAAATATAGACCTTCTTGGGGATATAAAATAGGAGATGAAATAATTAGTAAAGCTGTGAAAGCAAAAGACCTTGGGGTAGTTATGGCAGACAGCTTGTCACCTGAACAGCATATAAATAAAATAATTGGTGAAACATATATGCAGTGTTGACTAATATGAGAATAGCTCTGAATTATTTAGATGAAGAGATGTTAGCAAAAATAATAGGGACAATAATACGACCAAGACTGGAGTATGCAGCAGTGGTGTGGTCTCCACACCTTATAAAACATAATAAAAAACTGGAAAGAGTTCAGAGAGTTGCCACTAAGATGATAGCTAGCCTTAGAGACCTGCCTTATGAGGAGAGATTGGAGAGGCTAAAGCTGCCAACGCTGAGGGAGAGGAGACAGAGAGGTGACATGATCATGATGTTTAAGTGTGTGAAAGGTTTTGAGAAGATCGACAAGGGAGATTTTGTGGTGAGGGACGAGGGTAGAACCAGGGGTCATGAATGTAAGTTGAGGAAAGTTGTGTGTAAGTCTGATGTAAGAAAGTTCAGCTTCCCGTATAGAAGCATTGAGTGTTGGAATAAGTTGGATGGGGAGGTGGTGGGAGCAAGAAATATCCAAACTTTTAAAGCCAAATTGGATAAATGTAGAGAGAGAGACAGGACAACACGAGCTTGGGCTCAAATCCTGTACAGTATACTACAATTAGGTGAGTACACACACACACACACACACACACACACACACACACACACACACACACACACACACACACACACACACACACACACACACAGCTCATGAGGCTGCCATTCTTTAATAAACCGTTTATTATTATTATTATTATTACACACACACACACACACAGAATGTCCAGCTTTTCCACATTTCGCCTTTTCACACACACAAACACACACACACACTATAACACACACACACACACACACATGGCATTCGCCATATTCGCCATAAGTCGCACAACCTCCGCGGTTTTATCTCATTACATCGTCCAACAATCGCCGTGCATTCGCTATTTTCACCATCGTCTTTCGCCACTTTCGCCATGAATCGCCCTCAATTGTCGCACACCATTCGTCATTTTCGCCAAAAAATTTGCCATATTCGTACTTCCGTCGTACTTCCGTCGCACTGCAATCGAGGAAATTCGCCTTTTTCGCTTTCATTCGCTTCTGAAAAAACCCTATTCGCCGCGAATTTTGGGACATAGAAAAAAAAACATGGTCGCACGGCATTCGCCATCGAAAAGTCGCACAGTGGGATACCCCGTTTAAGAGGATTATGAAAAAACCTTGAAACCAACTGGCCGGTAGCCTTGAGTGGCCGTGGACATGTAAAAAATCTGGATATGTAAGATTTGAAACATTAATGGGATTGTATATTGCGATTTTAGGAAGGCCTTCGATAAGGTCCCACATAAAAGGTTAATAGAGAAAGTTAGAAGCTATAATACAGTAGGGTCCCGCATAAAACGTGTTCGCATAAAACGAGTCTCGATTAAAACGACCGACCTAAAATATTAATATTTAATTTTCGATCAGAACGAATGTGATCACATAAAACGAGTCCGCCGCCAAAGTGGGGCAAATCCGAGGAGTTTTCATATAGAGCGCCGAAATATCGTGCAAAACGTACAAAATATCGTACGCTTTCATATAGAACGCCGAAATATCATACAAAACGTACGAAATATCGTACGCTCCTGACGGAAATTTACGCTTCCAGTGAACATAGACGATATTGGGCCACCAAAATGCTGTGTTCACATAAAACGAAATCGCATAAAACGCCCTCATTTATCGACCATATACTCGTTTTATGTGAGACCCTACTGTATAGGGGAGAAATGTGTGAAATGGATAGAAGCCTTCCTGAAAGATCGGAGACAGAGGGTACTGGTGAATGGAATAGGCTCGGGGTGGAGGGAAATTACAAGTGGGGTACCTCAGGGATCTGTGTTGGGACCACTACTGTTCGTTATATTTATCAACGACTTACCTGAAGTTATAAGTAATGGAAGTGAGATATACCTGTATGCGGATGACACTAAGCTGTATAGAAGAGTGAGGAGTAAGGAAGATGTGGGTTTGCTTCAAGGAGATGTGGAGGGCATGAAGGGATGGTCTGAGCATTGGTTAATGGCTTTTCATCCAAAAAAATGCAAGTACATGCAGATTGGGACAAGCAAGATAGACAAGGTAGGATACAGTATGTATGAAGCGCTGGAGGAAGTTAATGCAGAAAAGGATATAGGAGTAGTGATAGACAATAAGTTAAATTTCTCAGAACATTTAGCGGAAAAGATAAACAAAGCCAATAGAATTGTAGGGCTGATAAGGCGGACATTTGTGTCACTTGACGAAGAAATCTTCAGGAATCTCTATACAGCGCTGGTTAGGCCGCACCTGGAATATGGGAACCAGGTGTGGGCTCCATATATGGTAAAGGATATAGAAGCAGTGGAGAAAGTGCAGAGGAGAGCTAGCAAGCTAGTACCAACGTTGAAGAACGCGGGCTATGAGCAGAGGTTGAGGACACTGGGGCTTCCGACACTGGCATATAGGAGAAAGAGAGGGGATATGATAGAGACTTTTAAGATAGTGTCAGGAAAGTATGATGAGGATGTGTGTGAAGGTATCTTCTTGATGCGGGATGGAACAAGAACGAGAGGACACTCTAAGAACATTTACAAAGAAAGAAATAGGCTTGAAAAGGCAAAGAACTAATTTTGTGATAGAGTGGTAAACGAGTGGAATGCACTGCCCCAGTATGTAGTCGATTCCGAATCAATAAGGGAGTTTGAAAGTAATCTTGATAAAGCATGGGGAAGACAAGATTTGAAGTTTGATTATAAAGCAAAAATACAGAATAGTAAAAATGTTGCGTCTGCTACCGCCGCCGCCAACACCGTGAACGACCGCAGCAGTGCAAGTACTGGTACTGAGCTGGATACACAGGCCTAGTTTGCCCTTTTCCAGAGGATCTACTGTAAGAAACTGTATGAAACTGTAAGAAACTGTAAGTGACTCCAGTCCCCCCCCCTTTATTGATTTTGTCCTAACGATAGGGGTTAGAGAAGAGGGAACTGACAAGTTCGTAAGGCTATTGGTGGCTACAGACAAAATATAGGTTAAAAGATCAGAGGGAGTCCTATAACTCTTGGGGACTGCTACCAGAGTTAACTTGTCTGGAGTCCCACTGGGAATCCTGTAAGTATGAAACTCATTGGCTGAATACCCCGGCACTCTGTATTGTTGAACCAGGTCTCCTTGCTCCACTTGCTCCAGGAGAACTTGAGAAAGACCATTAAGAATGGTGAACTAACCGTAAAATTTGAAAAGTTAATTGAAAGAAAAGAACGACCACGTCTGCCTTAGGTTAACATAACATTTGGGGAAAAAAGGGGGGGGGAGGAGCCGACCACAAGAAAAAAGGGAATGTACTAAAAACGTTCCAGGCCCAAAGTTAATTATATTAGAGAGGGACCTGCTAATGAGCTGCCCTTGACTCGGGTAATTGAGCTAATAAATAGATCACTCCTTTACGTGGACACAACTCGATTGCGTAGAGAATGATAAAAGAGAGGGAAAAAATCCCTGTAAGACTTGTAGGGGGAGCCCTCCCGCCGGGACAAATCATCCCTTCTGACGCCGGGATCCCATCCAGATCGCGAAGTAAAAGACATGGTATTGCCTGCGTAATGCTTGTTAAGCCAAAAATTTCATAAATGGAAAGCACCAACCAACTGTTCGTGTTGTGTCGCACGTAAACTGGAGAACGGAAACTAAACTTGGTACTCCGTGGGGAACCTCCAAGTGTAATGGTAGGGCACCCTGACTCTGTGTTACAAACACCGAGTCGTAGCTACCCCCAACATAGAGTAAACATATCTGCCGAATCTTCAGTAACCTGGCATACCGAAGGTATAAGGGTAGTCGACTGCCGGCGGACGTTTCTTTTTAAACTATAATTTCTTTAAGATACTGGCTGTTTAAGGAAGAAGCCTTTTCTTTGCGTGTCAGGCCCGGGGTTAGCGGTGTTCGCATGCCCCTGTGACTGTTGATCACGTGCCCACTAGTGTTTTTACCCCAACCATCATTCAGAAGCTTCTATCATTTCTTAGTCAGCGCCGGGTGAGGCGGAGCCTAGCTTCCCGCGGCCTGTTTCTGGCGTGCGCTTGCATGTACCGGCGCAGTCCGGATGTGCAGAAGACTTGAAAGGTGGCGCGGCCAACCCCTGGTAAAAAACACCGAATCCAGCCTCGGATCCCAGTGCACTAGCATGGCTGAGGAGGACGTAGGAGGATAGGAAAAGGACTGCTACTACAATGTCATGAAAGTACACTAACATTTTGCGGCTGGGGGACGTTGAAAAACGTCCACCGGCAGCAGCTCTATTGGTGGTTACAACATTTAGGGAGACCTATTCGGGGTCCCTTACTCAAATAAAGCGTCACCCTAACATCTCTCTGAGGCTGATCATTGAAAGGCTACGTGGTCAAGACCGGAGAGAACACAATCCTATAAAAAAGCATTGTTAGGTAATCTCTGAGCCATGCCGAGTCTGAGTAGCTATCGTGACCTGACTGCCTCAAATAAGGCTTCTGTTGCGGGGGGTTTGGTACGGGCTTGGCAATAGCCTGGGCTATATCCCTAGGGAAGAGGAAGCTCATGCATTCGTTAATGGGCATTATCCCTTACCAGGAATTCCCTTTGGAGATCCATGGGTTCTGGAGCAATAAAGGGCAGGGGAAAATCCTCTGCTTCTAATTGAGGGGCTAAAAGCAAACTAGCTAGAGGGACTCCACCCAGTTGTTGTTTCAGCCAGTCAAAACTCGGTAATGGGGGGGCGGCTTGAATACTGTAGCGTATTAACATCCCATACAAAGCAGGTGAAATAAATGACGTAGAGAGTGTACAAAGAAATTTCACTTCGCATATAAGTTCGATAAAACATCTACACTATTGGGAGCGTTTAAGAGCACTGAATCTGTACTCACTGGAACGTAGACGAGAACGTTACCTAATAATATACACATGGAAAATCACAGAGGGTTTAGCACCAAACCTACATACTCCGATAGTCATGAAATTCAGTGATAGGAGAGGCTGGGAATGCGAAATCCCCCGGATGAATAACAAGGGTGCTATGGGCTCTCTGCGAGAGGGCTGGTTATCACACAGAGGCCCAAGTCTCTTCAACAAACTCCCACGGCGAGTAAGAGACATGAGGGACATCTCGTTAGACAACTTCAAGAGAGCCCTAGATGTCGAACTGCAAAAAGTGCCCGACGAGCCCATCCTCGCAAGGGAGCGAGCTGTCGCTTCAAACAGTCTACTGCACCAAATCACCACCCATAACGAGGGGCGTCGCGCTCCTTGGTGCCGCTAGAGGAGCGGCGAACACATCCAAAGGTATCCAAAGGTAAGGGGGAACTGGAGACAAGGGATTGGATGTAATATCTATCGCAAATTGCTGGAGTTCCTGATCCCACGTCACCCCTGGGCCGTGGCCCGCCTCACCCAGAATCGGGTAAGGTGGGAAAATTACCGGAGGAATCTAACCTGACCGCTTATCCGGCGGTCATTTCGGGTATATGCCGTCTCGCCGCAATACTGTTTCCTGATCCCGACAACTAGCGTGAAAAAGAAAATATTTTGATTTCCCGACTTTAGTGACATGTGGCCCGTGAAGCACGGCATATGTTATGTCGAGAATTTGTTGAGACATTTCATTGCTTAGGAAAAACACTGGGTAAAAACCCAGATGGTCGATTGTACTGCTACTATGAGTCGATCTTTAACCCCTCAAACCCGGTAGGGCTCTGAGGCACCCATAACAAACTAGGGCCAGGAACCCGGTAGGGCTCTGAGGCACCGGCAGCTTGAAAGCCTGTAAGCTTGTTTTGAAAGCCGTCCGTCCGACGCATGTAAACAACAGCCGGTTGGACCGACGCCGCGCATCTCCGACCACAAGAAGGAGAGGCGTCGCTTGTTCTTGTGTGGCTGTGTGTTATTGTTTAGTATTGAAATATGGCTGATATCGCCACAAAGTTCTCTCCACAGAAATCGTCATCACAACTGAACCAGTTGACTTAGAGAGCTCTAGTCAATGCCATTCTACAGATACGAAACACATCTACGCTTGGGGATGCGCGGGAATGCGGAAGCAGTCAAAATAACAAAGATACGGTAGCCTAGGCGAGACGTTTTTTTGGCCAAATCCCCCGGGTTTCGGGGATATATTATAGAATGCGTAGCCCGTGCTGGAGGGTTAAAACCCCGGGGACTGATGCGACTTAGATCGCCCATCCGTTCGTGGTATTTTTGACCGGGAGATAGTGAACCCTGGCAGGCTATGTCCCTAGAGTTTTATCGTGGGTGAAAACACCCCCCCATTCAACCGATCACAAATTACCGAAATATATTTGTGTATCCTTCCTCGATTCCATCATTCAAGTGGGAATGAAATCTAGAGGTCATTGATTAACTAACCTGTGCCTCTGACATGAAAAAGTGGGAATGAAATCTAGAGGACATTGATTAACTAACCTGTGCCTCTGACTTGAAATCCTCTTATGCCTTACAGAGTCCGTAATTTACTTGTTTAATTACGCCTGAAACGGGGGCGAATGCGCCGTCAGGACTGGTATGCGAAAACAAGCGAGACTCTAATAGTCGGAGAAAGTGAGAAAAGGTTGACTAGTTATACCGTGTTCACAATTGATCACTAAAATCCGAAGGGTTAGACAAAGACTAGACTCTCTAACTCGTCGTTTTTTAGATGAACGTCGGGTAGGGAAAGACACGATAATTATGCTCGTCACATCTTCCCTCACCGGCGACACATGATGAAACCTTCACCGGCGACACATGATGAAACCCAAGTACTGTATTCGAAATCTGAGTGCCGTTCCGAGTCTGCAGGTTCGGCTGTCCGCCTCGACGGGACTCGCAGGGATTAGCCAATCTGAGGCATAGTCGTAAACATATTGTTAGGGTGAACCTGAACCGTTCCATCTAGGCTTGAAGACTTGCAGATTCAAGAGCCTATATTCAGAATACCACCTGTAGATACAAAGAAAGCTGGTATCTACAGATATGCGTGTAATGCGGTCCAGGGGAGGTGTGGTGGAGTGGTCTTGCCACTGGCCTGGTAATCCAAAGGTCCCGGGTTCAAATCCCGATGTATCAATGGGAAGATATTATTGGGATGGAATTTGTGCTGTACCTAGTATCAGTGCATTACCACAAGCCCACCGAAACGTCAATAAAATACCCTCATTGTTCCCTGATTAAATAGCACTGTATGAATATTCCCATATTCAAAATATGCTATAGGGGTGCAATGCCTGGTGAGTTATCTGCTCAACAGGTGGCGTTGTGTGTGTGTAAGTGTGAGAGTCCGAGTGTGGGGGGTGAGACAGTGAAGCACGGGAACGAGGTGGCTTCAGAGATGGGGTCGTTTCGGGCCATGAGTGAGCACCGTGCCTCATGTGAAGGCAAGATGGCAGGTGCTCGTTGTACTCTACGTGCTTCACATGTCTCACTCCCTAGACTGGAGCAAGACCTCACGGGCTTCACTGTTCATTGTAAAGCGGTGAATGTTAAGGCTCTCAGCCTATGCCCGAGAGGAAGTAAGTTGGAATATAGAAAAAAAAACAAAAAAAACGAAAGTATAAATTAACACATTTTACTTTTAAGATTTATGTCGTTAAATAACAGCTGAATGCATCCAAATTCGTCATCCGTAAGATCTCGTAAGCGTAACTTAAGACAGATTTTTGAACAAAAATAAAGTAAAAACGTTGCATCTTCTTTCTACCTTTATTTTTAGGATAAGAGAGCCGTCCCACCGGCTGAAGTTCAGCTGAAACAAACGAGCTGTCTCGCAGGCCTAACTGCATGACAAATATGAGCCGTATGACTGGCTTAATTAATCGCAGGAACCATTAATTGAGATACTGAATGACCCCTCTTACCTTAGATTTACAAGGAATGAAAACGTGACTTACCCTTTCTGGCGACCTAGACTCGATTACTCGGGAGAACGAGGGTCGTAGCCGGAAGTGTCCGATTTGTCGCCGGGGTGTCAACCTAGCACGATGTCCGGCGAAGCCTGGAGGGTTCTTTAACCGGGGGGTGTGGGGGGTTTCAGGGTTTACCTCATGGGGTCTTAGTTATTGCAAATGGCTAATTGCTCAGCTAAGTGTTGAGTATTGGTTTGTAGATGCAATGATACCCCTGACTCTGGGAAAATTTGTTTTGAAAGTTTAGCAACTGCAAACAATTTCCACACTGTGGCCATTTAGGTATCTATCGATCAAGGTTGCAAGGCCCGAATGATCTATACAAAAAATCACCCAGTCCGCAAAAAGATCTATACCCACCAGGCATTGCTGGGAATTCCAGAGGCAAACTGAGATGCATCTTGCAGTAATCTTAGTGTGCAATTATCAGAATGTTAACATTTAAAAAGAGGGGTATGTGTGGAGGCAAAAGTGAAAATTTTAACTGAACCACTGACCCCCCCCCCCCCCTCCCCTACCCACACTGGGAACGGGATGGCCCCTTGCTGTGCTGATCTGGAAAGAATTTCCAGGAATCAATGCTCATAAGGATAACCTGAGAGGTGTTTATACATTCTATAGCAAGTCCTCCGGAAAATTAGAAAATAGTCACGACTATTCTAACCTTCGACCGGACCTGATCCTGCCAAAATATTGGAGTTATACGGTGTAGAACTGCTTACCTGTGACAAGTGTCACTGGCCCAAGAAACTTGTAGACTATGGCATATAATCTGACCGTCCTTACCGTATCGCCGCAGTGCGATTAAGCCTGAGGTCCAGGTTATATAGACTTCCTCATTATGACGGAATCGCTGAGCGATTAACCCTTTCAGATTCATATGACGCAGAGGTTGCCAGATTAGCAATAAGAAATAGAGTTCTCTGACTCTTATAATTATATACCTCTTCAAAATTAGTTTTCTGCCCACAGCTAAATCAAAGACAACTGGAGAGGATGAAGTAACTAAACTAAAGGTTTCTAAATACCCTCTGATGGTTAAAATACCTGTAATAGGCTCAAACTTGCGTCATATGTCTGAGAGGGTAAGTCTTATTGCGCGAGGCGAACGTTCAGGGCGAGTTCCCTCGGCGGGCCGAGTAAAGGGTCCCTTTAGGAAGTAGCAATTTCCGCCGGGAGGTATGTGGGTAAGCACAAACGCCGGGACATTTGGAGAGTTTCTAAATATTTGCAAAAATAGAACCCGGCGACCCTGCTAAGAAAACCGCCGGCGAAACAACCAAAAAATCTCTAGATGCGTAGACTCACTCAGAAGGAGGAGTGCCATCCTATGACATGGGTCGTAGGTATTTAGGCCAATTGGCAGCGGGTATCTGCGTGCTATTAGAAACAATTGCTAGCATCCGCCGGTACGTTTACAGACAGAGCCACCGCAAAACGGGGTAAACGCAACAATGGGCCGGCCGGCACGCCGAAATCATTATCTTTACAGAAAAATCTCCTTCCGCCGGCCATGCAAGGTCGCCGGAAGGAGGGATAGTGGCACACTACCACAAAGATCACAACGACAGGGGGAAAAAGAGAGTAACAAAACCACAAGCCGGCACGGCGGCACGGACATCAGGTCGCAGAACAGAGACCGGCGGGTCAAGCGAGGAGTCCACTCGGTGAAAAGCACAACAACGAGTGAAAACAACCCTTACTCTCAAACAAACCCTGCCGTAAGGACGTCTCCTTAGACTCCCGGGAAGTGTGCAACACTAACCCACAGGGAGCGCAAGAAAAGGAGACACAAAATAAATCACACATAGAGAACAATTTTAAATCTACCCCTCAATAATAGCTAACCTAAAGGCTTAACATGAGAAAAACACTCGTCAAAACGAATAAAATTAATGAGCAGCGATAACAGAGCCCCCAAACGGGACCTCCCAGCAGGCTCGGACGCCAGAAGGTCCCACAACCACGTGTGACAACCTTAACCTGGCGCGTCTGCTAAAAAGACAAAGACAGGGTCCCAAGACCCAAAGCTGGACTAAGGAACAGCTAGCAATGAATAGAAGCCTCCTAACTAAAGGAAAAGCAAAAACTAAGGCGCATAGCAACAATTAAAACCACGCGTGTGGTAACAAAAATGAACACAACAAGTAAGCGCCTGAAAAGTACCCTAATTTAACACTTCCTGCGGGCCAACAATAACACAACCCGTGCTAGCTAATCTAAACCCTTGCTCACTATCCCCCAGATATATACAAATGAGTAAAGACTCACTAGAGGAGAGCGAACGTCGAATGAAGCCGGAGCACGGGGGCACTAGTGTTGACGGTTGGCCCGCGGGGAAGAGAAGGACGAATTGTGCGCTTGGCGAGAGGCGGTAAGAAGCCACAACACAAGAAAATCCACCGAATGAGGGAAGCTTGTTGATAACAGTATTTAAGTGTTACATTTTTTCCTTTTTTACTCTCTTATTTTTACGAAAGTTTTTTCGTAGTGGGTACCCGATCTATGACGACACCATAAGATCTTATGAAGATGACTCTTTTTTTCTTCCCCGCGGCGGTTGGTTCAAACGGCTGACGCGGGTGTTGAATGGAGACTATTATACTAATAGGCAACATCGTCAATGATGAAGGGGCCACTATTAAATATACAGTACCGGGAAGGTTACTTAATAATATACACATGGAAAATTGCAAAGGGTTTAGTACCAAATCTACACACCCCAATAGTGATGAATTTCAGGGATAGGAGAGGCTAGGGGTAGAATGTAGAATTCAGGCGTACCGCCAGCCTTGTTTACACTACACGGAGCGGCAGCGGACGCTTGCCATCATGTTCCCGTCTATTTTGACTGCCTTTGGATACAATAATATGTTAAAATAGGCACGAAGTTAACCGCGGCGATCGCCCTATGTAAACATGACGACCGTACGCCCGGAAAGTACATCCATCCTGAGGCTGGGATTGCGATATCCCCAGGATGAAAAATAGGGGTGCTATGGGCTTGCTGCGAGAGGGTTGGTTATCAAATAGAGGACCATGTTATGTCTCATCAACAAACTTCCACGGCGAGTAAGAGACATGAGGGGAGTCTCGTTAGACAGCTTCAAGAGAGCCCTCAATGTCAAACTGCAGAAAGTACCAGATGAGCTCATCTTCACTGGGGAGCACTCCGCCCCTTCAAACAGTCTGTTGCACCAATTTTCAAACCACAACAAAGGGCAGTGGCAGTGCGCTCCTCGGTGCCACTAGCAGAGTGGCAAACCCTTATGAACCTTATTAAACCTTGAAATATTTGTTAATAAGATTCATAGGTGAGACACATGGAAGACGAAGAGAGGAGGTGGTGGTATGGAGACATGCATCTTAATCATATATTGCATCCATAGCCTATCCCCAGCACTGGTGCCTTTTTATTAAATATAAGATTCCGGTAGGAACGTTGCAGTCGCCCAATAAAACATTCCGGAAGGAACGTCGCTATTATTGTGCTAAAGTAGGTTGCCAAACCTCCCAATAATACATCATGTAAACCTGGATGACAAGAAAGGATGAGGTTAGGCAGTATCCATAAGAGTTGATCTGAAATCAGTCAATTTAAATATGGCTGCTGAATATAATGAGTTCCTTTGGGTTACAATTGAGCTCATGTAGAAAGAATTATTATAATTGGATCACAGGGGCCTAAGGAGCAGATAATGTACGTATAAGAAAGGTGAATGTGATAATAATAACAATAATAATAATAATAATAATAGTTCTTAACACCTTATTGGCGGGCTAGGCGGTCTATTTGACCGTACCGCACAGCGGTTTTTTTTTACCCTAAATAGGGTTGTTTACGTGATCATTTTCATGCCTAAATAAGACCCAGAGCGTAAAACAAATATCTATCCCTGAAAGGGCGTAAACAGAGCTTTCCAATGACACCCGAACCATCCTTGTACGACCACTGGTTCTCTTGCAACGATCGTGCAACACGAGTGCAAAAACCCTGAAATAAGGTAATTTCCTTACATAATTCCCTGTGTAGCGAGTGAGAAAGGAGGGGGGAAGGTAGAATACAGTTCAGTATGTCCACGGTGGTCGTGGGGAGCGGTCATAAGGTTACTACGCTCGTCCCACCGCTCAGCTCTCTCTCTCAGCAACATTACGTGCTGAAAATGGCACTCGACAGCTGTCGTGTACCGCCACATACTCCAAATTTATTTCACTCGACATATGTTGCGTGCCGCCAATAAGGGGTTAAAGTTAGCACATGCTAAGCCAGCTAAGGATAGCCCAATAAGGCCGATTAGGCATATTTCCATTGGGGTCCTGTACTACTACCCCATCCCCTTGCTCATGAGGGACGGTAATGACTCTGCTTGTGAAAAATCTTTAATGCGCCGAGCATGGGCGCGATCCTGGGCCTTCTGGGTGGAAGTTCAAGACGCTAGTCACTACACCAGCGAGCCATGTGCATGTGTGAATGTGTATTAGTATGTACAGTGTTAATAGTAAGGTTTGAAATTAAACTTCCCTGATCTCTGGTCTGTTTTCTTTTTAATAAATTATGCAATATCCAGTATTTTTTTATACATATAGAAGATATCATGAGCTAGAGTAGCACTGATGAATAGTATTATGCAAACTAAAATTACATAAAATTATATACCCGGTGCGTAAAAGTAGCAGCAGCTATAATGGAATATGGCTGTGGAAAAATATACAACCTCCATTGCAAGGTAAAAATATCCTTATCAGATATATAAACAGAGACTTTATACAGTATTCAAGGTTTGTTTAGTAGTGTGGTTCAAGAGTATTTTTGTATTAAAGCAAAAGATGATAATTAATTAGTTGTGAATGCCATTAAAGGAAAAACACTGCATTTATCTGTGGGTGTACTATACTGTACCTCAGTTATTGTTTACAAAAGTAAATGCTATTGAAGCTGTTGAGAATATTCGATGAAATATATATCCTATAACAAATACCAACACTATACTGTACATGGAAAAGTTTAACAGGATGTACCGGGTATCCATTCATTTTGTAACCCTCCACTCCTTTATAGCCTATATATTCATGTGTATAGCTGTACAGTATGGTGTGATGTACCATAAGTATTGCTGACCTGTATTCAGGGGACTTTGGTCATCTCATGTTGTGGTATCAGATAAGGGTTATCAAAATAACATTCATATACAGTATAGTAATTTGTTGTTCATTGTCATGCACTGTACTGTATGGTATCACACTAAGTTATAATAATTGTTTACACTCAACCAAAGCTGTTATCCTTTCATATTGATTAACTGATAACTATTATGTGAACACCTACAAAGTTAAAAGAAAGAATAATAATTGTGCTTCAATTTCAAGATTTTTATCTAGGTAGATTTATCAGCGTCTGTTATCTTGAGATGTGTTTATCTGCAGTATGGTATATATCCTAGACTGAGCTACAGTTCTAGCTTGTCACGCACACATTTGTATCTTGGGTTACACTCAGCACACTATTATAAAGAAACTTGATCAGCACATAAGGTTGGTATGGGTCTACATTTATTTATTGTAACATAGTGTGTAGTCATCATACTTTTAACCAATATGAAGGTGTTCTACAGCACTGTCCAATATACTTTACAGTACAGTATATAGTTATACAGTTTAATACTTTATATAATATGGTTTACATTAAACAGTACAGTAATCTCTCAATTATCCGTCGTATAGGGGCCAAAGCCATGACGGATAATGCAAAAAGATGGATACGGTGACGGTACCACACTATTGCACTACAAATGGTAATTGGTTTCAAATTCGTCCAGTCACCCCTAAAGTACCCATTTCCCCCCAATAAATACAGTACATATTATAAGGAGAATACTTAGAATAAGGTACATATTATGAAGAGATTCCTTACCATACCGACTGTATTTGAAATAATTGTCATATTTAGCATAGCCTAACTCATCGTCATAATGAACAGAAGTAAGTCCCCGGGACCGGATGGGATACATCCAAGAATCATAAAGGAAGGAGGTGAGATGTTAGTAGTGCCATTACATTTTTTATTTGAGGTATCTTTTAACACCTAAAGAGCGGCCTAGGCGGTATATAATATGTAGCCACCAGCGGGGTGTTTTTACCCAAAATAGGTCTGTTTACGTGATCATTTTCATGCCTAAATAAGACCCAGAGCGTAAAACAAGTATCTATCCCTGAAAGGGCATAAACAGAGCTTTCCAATGACACCACAACGATCCTTGTATGACCGCTAGTTTTCTTGCAACAACCGCGCAACACGAGTGCAAAAACCATGTAATTCGGTACTTTCCCCATACATTTCACTATGTAGCGAGTGTGAGAGGGTGGAGGAGGGTAGGATTCATGTCAGTAGGCCCGCCGCGGTGGTCTGGAGCAGTCATACGCTCGCTACTCTCCTGCCACCACTTGTCTCTCTCTCTCAGCAACATTACGTGCTGAAATTGCCACACGACTTATGGTGTGAGCCGCCACATAGTCCAAACTTATTTAACTCGACTTATGTTGCGGGCCGCCAGTTAAGGGTTAATACAGGACAAATCCCAATGGACTGGAGAGAGGCGAACATAACAGCTATTTTTAAGAAGGGAAAGAGAAATGACCCAGGAAATTATAGACCAGTTGTTGTTGTTGTTGTTCCCCAAGCTGCCTGGCCGAACAGCCCCAAGGCCCCGAGCAATTCCAAGGCCATAACCGAGTGCCCCCACAGAACCCTCCCCGCCGACCACAATAAAGCCTGGGTGACCGAAGCCACTCCATGGCGGGGAGCTGAGGAGGGTGCGGAAACGCCCGGGAAACCAAAGCCCCACCCAGGGCCCTGTGCCCCTCAGCAATTAGAGGGGCAAGGGAAAAATGTGACGCTTTGGCTTCCAATCTTGGTAGATTGGGAGGTCAATCCACGGAAGAGACGCCGTCACTTGAGATTTAGAAAATATATAAGTTAAAGGAACAGTCAGCGTAAGCTATGGGTATGGCAGAGATTGCTCAGCTCTCACTCTGATAGACCAGCCCATCACCAGTCAGTTTGACAAGTGGTGTGTGCAAACTAATGGAAACGGTAATTAGAGAAGGAATGATGGAGCATATGAAATCAAACCAACTTTTCAGTGGGAGACAGTTCGGATTCTTGCCGGGGAGGTCGACAGTACTACAGCTAATTAAGGTGGTAGATGATTGGATGCAAATTCTGGAGGATGGTGATGTTATAGACGTGGTATATTGCGATTTTATGAAGGCCTTCGATAAGGTCCCACATAAAAGGTTAATAGAGAAAGTTAGAAGCTATAATATAGGGGAGAAATGTGTGAAATGGATAGAAGCCTTCCTGAAAGATCGGAGACAGAGGGTACTGGTGAATGGAATAGGCTCGGGGTGGAGGGAAATTACAAGTGGGGTACCTCAGGGATCTGTGTTGGGACCACTACTGTTCGTTATATTTATCAACGACTTACCTGAAGTTATAACTAATGGAAGTGAGATATACTTGTATGCGGATGACACTAAGCTGTATAGAAGAGTGAGGAGTAAGGAAGATGTGGGTTTGCTTCAAGGAGATGTGGAGGGCATGAAGGGATGGTCTGAGCATTGGTTAATGCCTTTTCATCCAAAAAAATGCAAGTACATGCGGATTGGGACAAGCAAGATAGACAAGGTAGGATACAGTATGTATGAAGCGCTGGAGGAAGTTAATGCAGAAAAGGATATAGGAGTAGTGATAGACAATAAGTTAAATTTCTCAGAACATTTAGCGGAAAAGGTAAACAAAGCCAATAGATTGTAGGGCTGATAAGGAGGACATTTGTGTCACTTGACGAAGAAATATTCAGGAATCTCTATACAGCGCTGGTTAGGCCACACCTGGAATATGGGAACCAGGTGTGGGCTCCATATATGGTAAAGGATATAGAAGCAGTGGAGAAAGTGCAGAGGAGAGCTAGCAAGCTAGTACCAACGTTGAAGAACGCGGGCTATGAGCAGAGGTTGAGGACACTGGGGCTTCTGACACTGGCATATAGGGGAAAGAGAGGGGATATGATAGAGACTTTTAAGATAGTGTCAGGAATGTATGATGAGGATGTGTGTGTGAAGGTATGTTCTTGATGCGGGAGGGAACAAGAACGAGAGGACACTCTAAGAAAATTTACAAAGAAAGAAATAGGCTTGAAAAGGTAAAGAACTCATTTTGTGATAGAGTGGTAAATGAGTGGAACGCACTGCCCCAGTATGTAGTCGATTCCGAATCAATAAGGAAGTTTGAAAGTAATCTTGATACAGCATGGGGAAGACAAAGTTTGAAGTTTGATTATAAAGCAAAAATACAGAATACAGTACTGTAGTAAAAATGTTGCGTCTGCACCGCCGCCGCCAACACCGTGAACGACCGCAGCAGTGCAAGTACTGGTATTGAGCTGGATACACAGGCCTAGTTTGCCTTTTTCCAGAGGATCTACTGTAAGAAACTGTAAGAATAATTCCGCGGCTTTCGTCCGACACGGTAGGCACGCTTGCCTGGCCTTTGCTCTCTATTTTGATGGTCCCGAGCATTCAATCTTTCATCAATTACCACCAAGCCCACCGTCCCTAACACTAATAAAGTGTTAAGATATTTCATAAAGATATAATGATATTTCAAACTGCCTGCTTGCTAAAAAATTTGCTAATGATAGATTAAAATCCTCACAAAATGACGAAGAACGGGTGAAATTTGTAGAGCTACGACGCAAAGCCAAAAAGTTAATTAAGCAAAGTAAAAAGATCCTAGAGTTACATATTGCGAATCAAAGTAAAACAAACCCGAAAGAATTCTATAGTTATATCAGAAAGAAAAAAGTAGTTACTTCAACTGTTGGACCGTTAGTCGATGAAAATGGAGAATACACCAAAGACGAAGTACAAATGAGTAATGCCCTCAATACCTTCTTTGCATCAGTTTTTACAACAGAAGACCTCAGTGATATCCCTACACCATCGCCGATTCAGATTGATAATTCAGATGGTCTAAGCAATATCACCGTTACAGAGAGAGAAGTATTGAATTGTTTAGATAAACTCAAGGTAAATAAAACGCCTGGACCTGATACAATCTCGCCTAGAGTTCTAAAGGAAGCTAAGGATGAGCTCTCCAAACCACTGACATTACTATTCAATAAATCCTTGCAGTCTGGAACTATGCCTGATCAGTGGAAGATAGCCAACGTAACACCGATATTCAAAAAAGGCAGCAAATCCCTACCCAGTAACTATCGTCCAATTAGCTTAACCTCAGTTGTATGTAAAATGCTAGAAACGGTCATAAGAGACAGACTCGTAAATCACTTAGAGGAAAATAACATACTTAAAGATACTCAACACGGCTTTCGTAAAAAACGTTCCTGTTTAACAAACCTCTTAGACTTCTTCCACGATATCCTCAACCTCTACGATGAGAGTAAAGCTGTAGATATTATATACCTTGATTTTCAAAAGGCCTTTGACAAAGTTCCCCACAAACGTTTACTGCTAAAACTAAAAGCGCATGGAATACAAGACGGTGTGTTGAAATGGATAGAAAATTGGCTCAGCGACAGAAAGCAAAGAGTAGTCATAAACGGTAAGGCATCTAAATGGACCAATGTATGTAGCGGGGTACCCCAGGGATCGGTACTAGGACCAATTCTCTTTCTAATTTACATCAACGACATAGATGAGGGTCTCACCTGTACAATCTCAAAATTTGCTGACGATACAAAAATTGCAAATAGCGTACTCTCAAAAGATCAAGTTGACGATATGCAACACAATCTAGATAAATTGTCACATTGGGCCCAAATTTGGCAAATGAGTTTCAATGCGGATAAATGTAAAGTACTACATATCGGATACCTAAATGAGAAAGCAAACTATTCGATGAATGGCACTCAGCTTAAGAATGTAAACAGAGAAACCGATCTGGGAGTAACAATATCGAGTAACCTAAAACCGAGTCAACAATGTTCAGAAGTTGTTAAGAAGGCAAACAAAATAATTGGCTTTATAGGCAGATCATTTGAGCATAAATCCAAAGACGTAATCCTAACCCTTTACAATTCCTTAGTCCGCCCTCTTCTGGAATACTGCGTTCAATGCTGGTGCCCTTATTACCAAAAAGACATAAACAAGCTAGAACGAGTTCAACGTAGAGTTACCAAAATGATACCTAGCCTAAAGAAGAAACCATACGAAGAGCGTCTTAGAGAATTAAATCTATTTCCTTTAACCCAGCGCAGATTAAGAGGTGACTTAATTTAAGTGTTCAAAATCATCAAAGGCATCGACAATATGAACTGTAGTAAGTACTTCACTATCGACCAATCTAATTACGCGGGGAAACGGTTGCAAAATTATTGGTAAATCTTTTAACTCGCATGAATCTAAGAATTTCTTCTTCAATCGAGTTGTCAACTTGTGGAATGGGCTTCCCCGAGACGTTATAGACTGCAGCACCGTTGATTCATTTAAATTCCGCCTAGACAAATATCTCGCATCAAACCCGCGACTGACTGCGTTTGTAAATGAATAACTTTATTTTATCCCCCCCTCAGTTACTAACCCATATGTCCCCTACTAACTTCCTAGTCCTGCCACGTTAGTGGCAGGGCAGTAGTTCCCTTTCCAATGTTCCCTTACCCACTCTAAACCACTGTTTGGACACTTGATCCTCAGTCTTGGTAAAGTCTTTGAAATTATATTAAATAATCACATAATTAAGCATCTTGAGAATAATAAATTAATCAGTGATAGGCAATATGGTTTTAGACGATGTCGATCAACTGCAGACATGCTATGCCTTCTTACGCATCAAATCAACCAAGCTACAGACCAACATGGTGAAACACATACAATAGCACTGGATATATCAAAGGCATTTGATAGAGTCTGGCATCAATCCTTATTGTCGAAGATGTCACACTACGGCCTTGCATCATTAGTTCCACTAATTTCTTCTTATCTTCATAACAGAAAAATACGTGTAATGGTAGATGGCCTTTATTCTCAATTTCACTCAATAAATGCTGGTGTTCCCCAGGGATCAGTTTTGGCCCCAATTCTGTTCCTCATTCATATCAATGATCTCATATCTACCACTCATAATCCAATACATTCCTACGCAGATGACTCAACACTCCACAGTTTCCTTCACATTTACCAATTCTTTCACCCAACCCGATCTTATAAATTCAAAAATAAACACTGCAATTTCTCTGAACCAGGACCTTTCTAGAATTAATGGATGGGGACAAAAGAATCTAGTTCCTTTAATGCACAGAAAACCAAGTACATTCAATTTTCTAACCGACAGAATCTCACTGACTCCCATATATTTTTTAATGATGTAAATATTCCCACTTCCCCTAGTATTGACATTCTCGGTGTAACATTAACTAC
This sequence comes from Paralithodes platypus, assembly GCA_032716605.1. Classification (NCBI taxonomy): domain Eukaryota; kingdom Metazoa; phylum Arthropoda; class Malacostraca; order Decapoda; family Lithodidae; genus Paralithodes; species Paralithodes platypus. The sequence continues at coordinate 47,934,505 of CM064551.1, read as the reverse complement.
TAACTTGAGCTGGACACATTATGTTAGAAGCATTGCTAAGAATGCCTCTAAAAAACTGGGACTCCTGTACAGAGTTCGAGAATTCTTCACTGACGAGCAGTTGGCCGTGATATATAAAAGTCATGTGCGTTCTCAGATGGATTACTGTTCACCTCTGTGGGGTGGAAGTGGAGTGGTTGCATTGAGGCAGTTGGACAAAATTCAAAATAAAGCTATTAGATTAATCAATAACCCTGCAATCACACAGGACCTTCCTACATTATCCATACGAAGAAACGTTGCATCCCTTGCATTATTCTACAGATATTTTCACAGCAATTGTTCCGAGGAACTTGCTTCAATTGTGCCGCCTCTCCACATCTTTCCCCGTAGAACTAGGGCAGCTGAGAGCGCCCATGAATTTACACTTTCTCCTCCACAATGCAGAACTTCTGCTTATCAGAATTCATTTATCCCCAGAGCTACTACTCTTTGGAATTCACTTCCCTCGAATTGCTTTCCACAAACTTACAATCTACAAATGTTTAAATCCAGTTGTTACAAACATTTATGAATGGAGGATGCCTTTAGGCACATGGACCTTTTTGTTTTATCTGTGTTTTTCCTTCCTCCGTTCATTGTCTCTTAAAAAAAAAAAAAAAAAAAAAAAAAAAAAAAAAAAGTGTTTTGGAGGACAAGCAGCCTAGAAGGGTCACTAGATCTGTTGTTGCTTGATTTCCTTTGTACTCCTTTGTACTTTGTACTGAATGCACTAAAGGCCGTAATAAACGCGAAAGATACAAGCTTTGGCCACAAAAAGGCTTGTAAACAGGTGGTTTTCCAACACAATGGCAGGTGGACTTTGAGCGGCTGACTAGTGTATGCCTGCAGTGGGGGCCGTTCAGCTAATAACATGGCCTTGGCACAGGGGTATGCAAATCTTAGTAAGTAATGGTACTGTTACATGATGTAATAATAGATTTTATTATATTTTTAAAGCTTTATTCATGATATTTCCTTGCAGAACTAGCGAGTCTTGAAGCTCCATCATGGCTCAGGAACGCTTGAAGATCATCCTGGGTCATTTAGGATCTCCGAATGCTGCCTCCATTGTATCCTTTTTAGTGTTGTCAAAATTATCATTAAGTTAATGTTTCATAGGGAACAAGACTTCTTTCTGTGATGGTGGTCACACAAAGAATTTATTTGTGGCCCTTACGCCTATGACATCATATGGTGTCATCTGCATACAAATATATCTCACTTCCATTTGTTATAACTTCAGGTAAGTCGTTAATGAACATAACAAACAGTAGTGGTCCCAACACAGATCCCTGAGGTACCTCACTTGTAACTTCCCTCTACCTCGAGCCTATTCCATTCACCAGTACCCTCTGTCTTCGATCTTTCAGGAAGGCCTCTATCCACTTCACACATTTCTCTCCTCCAGGGACCATATGAGAATGTTGCCTATACCATATATCCTAACTGGTGCCCCAAGCTATATTATCAAGTAGTCTACCACCTTGACGTGGGGGTGGAAAGTGGAACTGGTCGATTGACCTGGTGTGAAGAATCAACACTAATTGAATTATGCTAGGTTGTAATAGTACTGTATATAGTTTAGAACTTAACATTGATTTTAATGTTATGGTAGTTGTATACTGTATTGTAAAGTTAATAAAAACTAATAGACTTTCTTTGACCTACATTTTAAAAAGTGTCATCCAATACTTATTATCCTTAGCAGTGAGTACAGAGCCCATGGTCAGCGTCGGCGGGTGTGAGTGGGTTGGATGAGAGTAAATTTCAGTATACCCTGGACAACCCTCACCTCACTCATGCACAGAGAACTTTCTACGAGGAAAATGGATTCCTGGTGGTCCCCAATCTGGTGCCTCATGACAAAATTGACAACTGGAGGTACTGTACAGTCACCAACATCTTTGTGATTTTTTAGACTTACAAGTGTAATATACTGTATTATGAAATGTTACATATATCAAAATATTTAAGAACAGTACTGTACTGCAAACCAAACTGCATTTGATATTAAATTTTACAGTTTTATTCCATACTTTAAAGATTTTATTCAGTTTAAAAAAAGGCCTCCAGCAATTAATAGGCTTCAAACTATCTCACTTAACCATATTTACTACCCCAGATCCTTCTTGAACTGCACAAAATTTTCTGAATATAGCTAGAATAAACTTAATAGGACGTCGCCGTACAGAAGGGGTTAAGCACTCATATATTCACTTTTGTAAAATATCAGTTGCATGCATTAACAGAAATAATAGTTGATTGGTCTCTATTTAATCTAGGAATCATTTTGAGTATGATAGAATTGAAATAAGATACTATCCTTCCAACACCAAATATTCAAATATTCAAAATAAAATTAGTCAACAAAAAATCTTGTATGTTAGGAGTGCAATGACCTATGCCTCGGAGATGTGGCCGGTTAAAGCGGACGATATCAATAGAATTGAACGGAATGAGAAGAGAATGGTGAGATGGATGTGTAGGGTTAATCTCAGGGACGGGGTATCGAGCGAGGAGTCAAAAAGGCGTCTGGGCATTAGGAGTATCAGTGAAGTGATGCGCACGAGCCGACTTGGTTGGTTTGGACATGTGGAGAGAATGGATGATCAGAACTGGGTGAGGAAATGCCGGACTGTGAACGTGGGGGGAGCTGAGCGTAGGGGTAAATCTAGAATGACATGGGATCAGGTACTCCGGGTCGATCTCAAAATAAAGAACTTGACAAGAAAGGCAGCCCTTGACAGTGCCGCCTGGAAAGCCGCCATATAGGACGTGAGACTGCAACCACATTCCCTGTGGACAAAACGGTCTTTAAACTTGTATGTATGTATGTAAATACCAATTTTTTTTTTGTATTCATATAAAAATAACCATTGACAATGAATACATTCTGATGACAAATTTGGAATGAGCGTGAGTAATGCTTATACAGTACTTGCATATATATAAAAAATGAATTGCTCACCTTGTAATGAAATTACGACTGTAAACTCGGAAAAACGATTACAGTACTGTAATTATTTTGCTAGCTATATACATTACTGTACTGTGTATACCTTTTTTAGGTCAAGGTTTCTGGACTTGGTGGAGGGTCGCGTGAACTCGGGCGGAATGACCAAGATGAAGGACGTGGCATTGAAGGGGATCAAGGGAGTATCAGGGGAGAGGATTGTGAACAAGATCCAGGACTTTGTGTGGGATGAGATCTTATCCGAACATTGTCAATTGCCTCAGGTTGGTATTGTGTTTTTTTTTTTCTCTCTCTCTCTCTCTCTCTCTCTCTCTCTCTCTCTCTCTCTCTCTCTCTCTCTCTCTCTCTCTCTCTCTCTCTCTCTCTCTCTCTCTCTCTCTCTCTCTCTCTCTCCTCTCTCTCTCTCTCTCTCTCTCCTCTCTCTCTCTCTCTCTCTCTCTCTCTCTCTCTCTCTCTCTCTCTCTCTCTCTCTCTCTCTCTCTCTCTCTCTCTCTCTCTCTCTCTCTCTCTCTCTCAGAAACAGAGATCTAGAGTCAAAGTATAAAACTGAGAAAAAACGAGTCAAGTCTCTCATAGCAGGAACAAAAAGTAAATTTTACCATGACAAATTTAATAATTGTTGTTGTTGTTGTTGTTCCCTAAGCTGCCTGGCCGAACGTCCCTGAGAAAGGCCATGGCCACGATCGGGCTTTCCCACAGAGCTCTCATTGAGTGTAGATTGTGTTGTTGGCGTAAGTGGTTGTGTGAAATGCAGTCTTCTATGATGTGTTTAATGGTATGGGGTGCTGTGTTACATCCCGGGCAGGCGTCGACAACGGAGTCATCCAGTCTCTTCTGATAGCTCAGGAGAGCTGGATGGTGTCCGCATCTCAGCCTGGCCAGGTGGACTCTGTCCTCGCGAGGAAGGGAGGATTCGGAAGGATGGATTTCGGGAGGTCGTGCATGCAGCTGCGTGTTGTCTGTGAGTGAGTGGATGGATCGGTGAGAGATATGAGTATGGATATGCTTCTGGAAGTTGGTTCGGGGTGGGCAGGGAGGGAGAGAGGACAATAATTGTGTGATACCGTGTGCTGGGTGTTGTTTGATATTTCTTGGTGTCTGTGGGTGTGTTGCCATGTAGTTTAGTGGGTGGTCTTGGTTCGTGGAGGCTGCTGCCAGGAATTGAGTGCCTCTCATGTCCAGATGGTCTTTGACTTTGAGGATTTTGGTTTCTTGATGTAGGTGATCTGTGGGTGCAGTAGCTGTGCAGCCTGTAATGATCTTCAGGGCTTTGTTTTGAATAGTCTGTAAGGTCTTATGATGTGTTTCAGCTAGGTTAGAAGCCCAGGCTGGGCTTGTGTCTTCCATCACTGATCTTATGTATTGTTTATATACTGTGGTGGTAGTTTCTTTGTTGTGTCCAAATTTTGTGTGAGCAAGTGACCTGAGGGCGTCAAGTCTGGGTGTCAGTTTCTTTTTAATGTTTGTGGTGTGCTGTTTGAATGTCATATGAGTATCATATGTTACTCCTAGGATTTTGGGTGTGTGTGTATGTGTTAGGGGTGTGTTGTTTATGGTGAGTTGAGGGATGTATTCGTGTTCTCCTGTCCAACTTGTGAGCAGGGTTGCGGTGGATTTGGCTGGGGCTAGATTAAGTCTGTTTGTAGTGCACCAGCCATGTAGTGTGTTGAGATAGGGTTGAAGGAGATCTGTTGCTCTTTTTGGGTCATGGTGTGTGCATGTGAGTGTTATGTCATCTGCATAGGAGGCTAAGTTTATTTGGGGCGTATTGGGTGTAGTTATATCGTGCATGTACAGATTGAAGAGTGCGGGCAATAGGACGGATCCTTGTGGGACTCCGTTTGGAAAGTTTCTGATTTTAGATGACTGACCGGCAAAAGATACGTGTGCACATCTGCCTGCTAGGAAGTTGGCCAGCCACCTTTTTGTGTTGTTGTGCATGTTTGTGTTGTAGTTTTTGTTTGTTAGGTTGTGGCGGGGGATGGCATCGAAGGCTTTACTAATGTCGAGTGTGGCTAATAGTGATCTGTGTGGTGGTCTAGCTGAGTTGATGCCGTCGAAAGCTCTTTGTGTAAGGTCTGTGAGAAGAGTGTTTGTGGAGTGCAGTGGCCTAAATCCATGTTGTGTTGGAGCTAGGGGTAGGTCAGGTGTAATTAGTTGTAATACTAGGCGTTCCATGACTTTGGAGGGGGAGCAAAGGAGTGTGATGGGGCGGTGCGAGGAGGGTAGCGTGGGGTCTTTGTTGGGTTTGGGGAATGTGATGATGATACCATGCTTCCAAATGTCTGGTATTGTGTTGTGTGAATAGCTGTAGTTTGATATGTTAGTGAGTGCTTGTATGCCTTGTGGTCCCAGGTGTCTGAGGTGTATGTTGCTTATGTTGTCTAGGCCACAGGCGGGTGAGTGCTTGAGATTGTTGATGATATGCTTTGTCTGGTGATTGGTGAAGGGTGTATAGTCAGGGTCTGTGGGGAATTGTCTCTTACGTCAGATGACACGTCGGTTATCTTTGTGAGGTTTTAGGTGGCTGACATGTGAAAAGTGATTGATGAGAGTGTTTGCTTGTTGTTTACATGAAGGAGTCGAGTCTGTCGTTGTGATTGCAGCATGTGATTGTGTTGTGTTGCTGTTGGAAAGTGTGATGCTGTTTAGTGTTTTGTAGAGTTTTTTGGGGTTTGTTTTGTGATCAAGTGTTTGTAGGAAATTATTCCAATTTAGTTTTTGTTGTTCTTGTATTTTGTTGTTAGTTTGGGTGTTGAGTGCTTGAATTTGTTGTGTGATGTCTTGTGTGTGGGGTGCTGGGGAGTGTTTCAATATGTCGCGTTGTCTGATGAGGTTTTGAATTTCTGGTGTGAAGTTGGGGTTGTGTCTTTTTCTGTTACCTCTTGGAATGTGTTTCTTGTCAGCGGTTTGGATAGTTTTATTGAGTATGTGTACAGCATTGTTGATGTTAGTGATGGGTGTACTGTTTAGAGTTGTGAAGTGTTGTTCTGTCTCATTTGTGAATGCTTCCCAGCTAGCTCTTTTATAATTGGTGTATGTGTGTTTGTGGCTAGCTGGGGTGAGTCTGGTTTTGGTGGTGATAATGATCGGGAGGTGGTCAGAGCCTAAGGTTCTGACCACCCTCCAGGATGTTGTGGGGGCGAGTTCTGGGGAGCAAAAGGTGATGTCTGGAGATGATGGGTTATAGAGGGCTTGGTGAGGAATGTGTATGCGTATGTTGATGGATGTCGTTAAGGATGATGAGGTTATCGTTTTGGTTTTGTAGTACCAGCCCTCTGTCTGTGTCGGGGTTGTCGACAAACCAGGCCGACGTCTTGGCGTTGAAGTCACCACCCAGGATGATGTGTGGGGAGGATGATGTGTGGGGTGTTTGTGATGTGTTGTAAGTGTGGTCTGTATTCATTTGGTACTGTAGGGGATGTTTGGGGAGGGATGTATGTGTTTATGATGGTTATGTTGGAGTTGTTGCCAGTGCGTATTTTAATTGACTGTATTTCTGTTGTGTTATCATTTGGGGGGAGGAGGGATTTGGTTTGTACACTGGTTACTATGTATGATATTTCTTTGTGTACCAGGGTGATGAGTCCACCGCCCCCGCCGACAGGCCGGTCTTGTCTGATGGTGGTGAAATTATGAAATGTGGGTGTTTTTTGTGTTTTGCAGAGTTTTGTTTCTTGTAAGATGGCAATGTGTATGTTGTGTTGTTTGATGAAGTGTGAGAGTTCGTGTTTCTTTGTGTTGATGCCATCTATGTTCAGTTGAAGAATGTTAATGTTATGTGCACGATGTATGTTGGGTGCTGCTGCACGAGGAGGGGGTGGGGGTGAGGGGGGGGGGGGTTGGAATGGATTAGGATGGGGTGTGGTGTGTTGAGTTGAGGATGTGGATGGTATGGGAAGGTTAGGTGGGTTAGGGAGGAGAGGTGGACGGGTTTTCGGGGGGGGAGTGGATGATATGGGAAGGTTAGGTGGGTTGGGGAGGAGAGGTGGATGGGCTTTAGGTGAGGGATTTGACTGGGAGAGGGAGGGGCATGAGGAACAGGTCCAGGTGTTTGTGTAGTGTTTCTTGGAGGCAAGTGTTGTGCAGGTGAAGTGGGTCCAGTTCCCGCATGAATTGCAGAGAACTGAACCCTTAGTATGGCGACTCGAAGTGATGGGTTTTGAGCAAGTTGGACATATGTATGTGTACGTGGGTCCTGGGTTGCTCTCAATGTCTCCGGCTAGAAGAAGTCTTCGAGAAATGACAGCCGGAGAGTCATTTCTCGGTGTAGGAAAAACTGTGTGATGTGTGTGTGTGGTGTGAGGTGTGGAAATTCCCGGCGCGACCGAAGCCGCTCCAAGGACCCGTGCCCCCAGGGAGGGGGCAGGGGATGGTTGTGACGGTTTGGCTCCCGAAACTGCTCCCCGCGGCCGGCATCCGGTTTTCCTCCACTGGTCGTTGATTTTGTCTTCGGCCGTGGAGGGTCGGCAGCCATCCGCGGTTGGCAGCCTCGGGAGGTGGCCCCACGGCGTAGACGCCGCCACATTTAATAATTGTAAAGGTGATACAGCATCAACTTGGAAATTAATAAAACAAATAATTCCCAGTAATAAGAAATCTTCAAGTATCCAATCCTTTGATAACACGATAGAAAAAGTAGACAAATTTAACGATTTCTTTGCAAATGTAGGCAAATCATCGTATGAGAAATCACAAAATAACATTACACTAGACACAGATGAGAATACCGACCAACGATATGAGACTTCTACAACTGCTAACAATCTTTTTAGACTAAAACCAATTGACACAAATACTATAATTCTAACATTTAAGCAGCTTAAAGACACGAAAGCTTGTGGTTCTGATGGGATTTCTCTTCAGATGTTAAAAGATGCATTGTATGTTACAATATCTTACTTAACCTGTATAATAAACACCTCGATAGTAACTGGTAAGTTCCCGAAAATGTGGAAGCATGCTATAATTAAACCAATATATAAAAATGGAGACAAAGATTGTGTTGGTAATTATAGACCCATTTCACTTCTCCCAATATTATCAAAAGTTTTAGAGAAAGTCGCCACAAATCAGTATATGTCGCACTTGGAAAACAACAATCTGCTTTCTATAAGTCAACATGGTTTTCGGCCAAATTTATCAACGGAAACAGCCCTCACTTTATTAACTAATAAATATATACTAATATGGATAACAAAAAAGTGTCTTTACTAACACTGCTTGATTTGTCTAAAGCTTTCGACAGTGTCAGTCATCAAATATTGTTAGAAAAATGCAAAAAATTAAATATTGACTCATTCTGGCTTATGAATTACTTGACCGATAGGACACAGGCTGTGCAGTTGGGTGATACAGTCTCACCTACTTTACATGTAACATATGGAGTGCCTCAAGGCTCTATTCTAGGACCCATTCTATTTATTATATTTGTCAATGATTTACTAAACTATGTTAAAGATTGTTTGCTCATTCAGTATGCTGATGATATACAGATACTTCACTCAGGCACTCTGGATGAACTAACTAATGTAATTAGCAAAACAGAAAATACACTCAAAATAGTGAAACAATATTTCCAGAGAAATGGTCTTATGTTGAATGCAAATAAAACTCAATGCATTTTCCTTGGCACTAGACAGCTTTTATCCCAAATACCCTCAAATGTATGTATACAACTCGATGATCATAAAATTTTACCTTGTACACATGTAACAAATTTAGGTCTACATATAGATTGTAACATGCTTTTCAACAAACACACAAGTGAACTGAACAAGAAAGTCATGGGAACGTTGATGTATGTGAATCGTATAAAAGGTAATTTTGACAAAGCTACTAGGGTCACTGTGATTCAATCGCTAATTTTAAGTTTGATAAATTATTGCATAATGATATGGGGTTCAACTAATTGCACTATATTAAATACTGTACAAAAAATGCAGAATTTTGCTGCAAAGGTAGCAGTGGGTGGAGCAAAAAAATACGACCATGTAACTCCGATAATAAAGGAATTAGAGTGGCTAAAAATAAAGCAAAAATATATATATGATACAGCTATTGCGGTGTATAAAGAAAGGCATAAGCGAATTCCAAACTGGCTAATACACTTTCCTATTGTTAATGAAATCATAAATAGTAACACAAGACAGCAAAACCATCTATATGTACAGAGAACAAACACCTTTTATGGTGAACGATCGCTTTTGGTAGCAGGTCCTAAAATATGGAATAGGTTGCCGAGATCAGTAAAGGACACAAATAACCTAAATACGTTTAAGCATATATTAAAAGATTATATTCTGAAACATGAAATGGATCTATAGACAAAAAATGTAATAATACTGTAACTGTAATTTTTTTATAGATATTGAAGACTGTCCATAGTAACATACTAGAGATGTTTCTTATTGTAAATATGTACTGTATATATATAATGTATGTATTTTAATATTTTTTAATGTTTTATGTGAAGAACCATTGTAAAATGGAAAAATAAATATTCTGATTCTGATTCTTCTCTCTCTCTCTCTCTCTCTCTCTCTCTCTCTCTCTCTCTCTCTCTCTCTCTCTCTCTCTCTCTCTCTCTCTCTCTCTCTCTCTCTCTCTCTCTCTCTCTCTCTCCTCTCTCTCTCTCTCTCTCTCTCTCTCTCTCCTCTCTCTCTCTCTCTCTCTCTCTCTCTCTCTCTCTCTCTCTCTCTCATATATTACTTTTTGTATCAGGAATTCACAATTATTTGGTAGCTGTGTGTTTAAACAGATACTTAAATAGTGATATATGATAGGTATGATGTTGCAGGAAAGTAGATGGTAGTATTGAACTAAGTTATGCTTATTAACTGTGTAGGGTGGCATTTGTTCTATTATTTCAGACAAGGCATTCCTCTGATTATTCCAGAAGAGAAGTCTATCTATCTATCTATTGCCTGACGCCGTGATCCCCGAAGGGGTGGCCACGAACGAACCGCCCCCATGCACCTCTGTCCCCAGTCAGTCGACGCCCCTCCTCCCAACCAGCACCGCCTTCATTCATATACTTCCTCACTCCATCCTTCCACCTCTCCTTCGGTGCACCTCTCCCTCTCTGTCCTTCCACCTCGCTCTCGTACACCCTCTTAGTCAATCTCTCGCTTTCCATACGTTCCATATGGCCAAACCATCTCAAGTTGTTCCTTTTCACACTTTCCAGCACATCTACCTCCACACCACACCTCCTTCTTACTTCCTCATTCGTCTGTCTATCCCTCCATGTAACTCCGCACGCACTTCTCAAGTAACTCATTTCCACCGTTCTCACTCTTGGTCTAAGTCTCTTCCCGAACGTCCATGCTTCGCTTCCGTAAGTTAGTGTCGGGATTACCACACTGTCATGCAGAGAAGTGTTGTACTGTAGTATTAATGTTTATGGTGTGTGGTGTGGCACATACCTGTAAATAGGTGTTAGTAATAAACTAAGATTGTGCTGTGTTTTGGTAGGTACTGGACTATGTACAATGCTTCACAGGCCCCAACATCATGGCCATGCACACCATGCTCATCAACAAGCCCCCTGACCCTGGCACCCGCACCTCCCGCCACCCCCTCCACCAGGACCTACACTACTTCCCCTTCAGGTTAGTTTTCTTTTGTTTCAGGGCCTGGCCTTTTTATCAGAACTGGCTCAGGGTTACTAAATGAGGAAAATCACTATAGTAAGAGATGTCATTTGAATTCAGCTGCCCAATCCACTAGAATATGATGGCTGCACTAGGGGACAATGCTCCTTCCTACAGCATGGTTAAAAATTGGGCAGCTGAATTCAAACGGGGTAGGGAAAGCTTGGAAGATGACCCCCGTGAAGGAAGGCCTCCCACAGTCACCATACAGGCAAACATTGACAAAATCCATGACATTCATTTATCTGTAATAGAAAGACAAATATTGTTAGAGACTTCATACTATGCATGCAAGCTTTAAAAAGGTTGAACTGTAAGTGAATAAAACTGGAATTTTGTAACTCATGTCCTTCTACCTCAGGCCACAAACTTATCAATCACCCCTCGTATGTATGTACCGGATATGTATAATTATTAGATTGGTCGGGATGATTGAATACTGTTTTATGCTGTTTTTTGCAGAAGTTCACTTATTTCTTTGTTGTCTGTGGTGTAAGTTCCATAATTTTAAATGAGTGGGCCTTTGCACAACAATTTTTGGAATTTTTGCTTTGCACATGAGAAGTACAGTATTTAAAAATGTTTACCTATTTCTTGAACAGCCTTGTTTTCTTCTTCTCTTTGTTGTATTTTGTACAGTAGGATAATCTCAGCTTGTGGTCAATATCCTCTATTTCACTTTTAATTTTGTTAATTTGTCAGTTGATTACATGCCCCATAGCTGGGGGTGAGCAACTGGAGACAGAGGGTCCGGGACCACTTTCGCGTTCCCTCGCCCCTTTCTCTGTCTCGTCTAGTAGGTGAATTTTACAAGGGGAGGAGGATTCCTAGCCCCCTGCCCCAAGAAGGAAAAGTAGGACAGTAAAAGAGACAGACAGAGCCAGAAACGGCTAAGGTTAGGTAGTGGATGCCAAAGCTCACTCTGGATAAGACCAGCCCTGGGCTTGTGGTAGTTAGTCTTCGCTACATGTCTGCCTGCTGAGACCGGAAATTCTCCTGGAGGTCGGGGGCCGGGAGAGTGCTGGAGTGACCTTGGTGATCCCTGGTCTCTGGGTCTTCTCCTGGGTGACCTAGATGTGTGTGAGTTTGTGTTTTGTTTATGTGTGTTCATATTTTTATTTTTCGGGCTCTGTCTCGAGTCGGCCACCCCCACCAAAAAAAAAAAACAATAAGATAATGGGGGTCCTGAGTAGATAGGCTAAATAGATAGAATAAAACACAATACAGTTTTACTTCAATGTCCTGATGTGGCGGCGTCTACGCCGTGGGGCCACCTCCCGAGGCTGCCAACCGCGGATGGCTGCCGACCCTCCACAGCCGAAGACAAAATCAACGACCAGTGGAGGAAAACCGGATGCCGGCCGCGGGGAGCAGTTTCGGGAGCCAAACCGTCACAACCATCCCCTGCCCCCTCCCTGGGGGCACGGGTCCTTGGAGCGGCTTCGGTCGCGCCGGGAATTTCCACACCTCTCACACCACACACACACATCACACAGTTTTTCCTACACCGAGAAATGACTCTCCGGCTGTCATTTCTCGAAGACTTCTTCTAGCCGGAGACATTGAGAGCAACCCAGGACCCACGTTCACATACATATGTCCAACTTGCTCAAAACCCATCACTTCGAGTCGCCATACTAAGGGTTCAGTTCTCTGCAATTCATGTGGGAACTGGACCCACTTCACCTGCACAACACTTGCCTCCAAGAAACACTACACAAACACCTGGACCTGTTCCTCATGCCCCTCCCTCTCCCAGTCAAATCCCTCGCCTAAAACCCGTCCACCTCTCCTCCCCAACCCACCTAACCTTCCCATATCATCCACTCCCCCCCCTAAAACCCGTCCACCTCTCCTCCCTAACCCACCTAACCTTCCCATACCATCCACATCCTCAACTCAACACACCACACCCCATCCTAATCCATTCCAACCCCCATCTCCTGCTCCCCAATCCCCACCCCCACCTCACCCATCCCAACCCCCAGCCCCTCCCTCACCCCCACCCCCCCCATCACCCCCACCCCCACCCCATCCTCGTGCAGCAGCACCCAACGTACATCGTGCACATAACATTAACATTCTTCAACTGAACATAGATGGCATCAACACAAAGAAACACGAACTCTCACACTTCATCAAACAACACAACATACACATTGCCATCTTACAAGAAACAAAACTCCGCACAACACAAAAAACACCCACATTTCATAATTTCACCACCATCAGACAAGACCGGGCTGTCGGCGGGGGCGGTGGACTCATCACCCTGGTACACAAAGAAATATCATACATAGTAACCAGTGTACAAACCAAATCACTCCTCCCCCCAAATGATAACACAACAGAAATACAGTCAATTAAAATACGCACTGGCAACAACTCCAACATAACCATCATAAACACATACATCCCTCCCCAAACATCCCCTACAGTACCAAATGAATACAGACCACACTTACAACACATCACAAACACCCCACACACCCCACACATCATCCTGGGTGGTGACTTCAACGCCAAGACGTCGGCCTGGTTTGTCGACAACCCCGACACAGACAGAGGGCTGGTACTACAAAACCAAACCGATAACCTCATCATCCTTAACGACATCCATCAACATACCCATATTCCTCACCAAGCCCTCTATAACCCATCATCTCCAGACATCACCTTTTGCTCCCCAGAACTCGCCCCCACAACATCCTGGAGGGTGGTCAGAACCTTAGGCTCTGACCACCTCCCGATCATTATCACCACCAAAACCAGACTCACCCCAGCTAGCCACAAACACACATACACCAACTATAAAAGAGCTAACTGGGAAGCATTCACAAATGAGACAGAACAACACTTCACAACTCTAAACAGTACACCCATCACTAACATCAACAATGCTGTACACATACTCAATAAAACTATCCAAAACGCTGACAAGAAACACATTCCAAGAGGTAACAGAAAAAGACACAACCCCAACTTCACACCAGAAATTCAAAACCTCATCAGACAACGCGACATACTGAAACACTCCCCAGCACCCCACACACAAGACATCACACAACAAATTCAAGCACTCAACACCCAAACTAACAACAAAATACAAGAACAACAAAAACTAAATTGGAATAACTTCCTACAAACACTTGATCACAAAACAAACCCCAAAAAACTATACAAAACACTAAACAGCATCACACTTTCCAACAGCAACACAACACAATCACATGCTGCAATCACAACAACAGACTCTACTCCTTCATGTAAACAACAAGCAAACACTCTCATCAATCACTTTTCACATGTCAGCCACCTAAAACCTCACAAAGACGACCGACGTGTCATCCGACGTAAGAGACAATTCCCCACAGACCCTGACTATACACCCTTCACCAATCACCAGACAAAGCATATCATCAACAATCTCAAGCACTCACCCGCCTGTGGCCTAGACAACATAAGCAACATACACCTCAGACACCTGGGACCACAAGGCATACAAGCACTCACTAACATATCAAACTACAGCTATTCACACAACACAATACCAGACATTTGGAAGCATGGTATCATCATCACTTTCCCCAAACCCAACAAAGACCCCACGCTACCCTCCTCGCACCGCCCCATCACACTCCTTTGCTCCCCCTCCAAAGTCATGGAACGCCTAGTATTACAACTAATTACACCTGACCTACCCCTAGCTCCAACACAACATGGCTTTAGGCCACTGCACTCCACAAACACTCTTCTCACAGACCTTACACAAAGAGCTTTCGACGGCATCAATTCAGCTAGACCACCACACAGATCACTATTAGCCACACTCGACATTAGTAAAGCCTTCGATGCCATCCCCCGCCACAACCTAACAAACAAAATCTACAACACAAACATGCACAACAACACAAAACGGTGGCTGGCCAACTTCCTAGCAGGCAGATGTGCACACGTATCTTTTGCCGGTCAGTCATCTAAAATCAGAAACTTTCCAAACGGAGTCCCACAAGGATCCGTCCTATCGCCCGCACTCTTCAATCTGTACATGCACGATATAACTACACCCAATACGCCCCAAATAAACTTAGCCTCCTATGCAGATGACATAACACTCACATGCACACACCATGACCCAAAAAGAGCAACAGATCTCCTTCAACCCTATCTCAACACACTACATGGCTGGTGCACTACAAACAGACTTAATCTAGCCCCAGCCAAATCCACCGCAACCCTGCTCACAAGTTGGACAGGAGAACACGAATACATCCCTCAACTCACCATAAACAACACACCCCTAACACATACACACACACCCAAAATCCTAGGAGTAACATATGATACTCATATGACATTCAAACAGCACACCACAAACATTAAAAGAAACTGACACCCAGACTTAACGCCCTCAGGTCACTTGCTCACACAAAATTTGGACACAACAAAGAAACTACCACCACAGTATATAAACAATACATAAGATCAGTGATGGAATACGCAAGCCCAGCCTGGGCTTCTAACCTAGCTGAAACACATCATAAGACCTTACAGACTATTCAAAACAAAGCCCTGAAGATCATTACAGGCTGCACAGCTACTGCACCCACAGATCACCTACATCAAGAAACCAAAATCCTCAAAGTCAAAGACCATCTGGACATGAGAGGCACTCAATTCCTGGCAGCAGCCTCCACGAACCAAGACCACCCACTAAACTACATGGCAACACACCCACAGACACCAAGAAATATCAAAACAACACCCAGCACACGGTATCACACACAATTATTGTCCTCTCTCCCTCCCTGCCCACCCCGAACCAACATCCAGAAGCACATCCATACTCATATCTCTCACCGATCCATCCACTCACTCACAGACAACACACAGCTGCATGCACGACCTCCCGAAATCCATCCTTCCGAATCCTCCCTTCCTCGCGAGGACAGAGTCCACCTGGCCAGGCTGAGATGCGGACACCATCCAGCTCTCCTGAGCTATCAGAAGAGACTGGATGACTCCGTTGTCGACGCCTGCCCGGGATGTAACACAGCACCCCATACCATTAAACACATCATAGAAGACTGCATTTCACACAACCACTTACGCCAACAACACAATCTACACTCAATGAGAGCTCTGTGGGAAAGCCCGATCGTGGCCATGGCCTTTCTCAGGGACTCGGGGCTGTTCGGCCAGGCAGCTTAGGGAACAACAACAACAACAACAACTTCAATGTAGGGCCTATCAGAATTTCTATGCTCGACATTAACACAAACAGATATTCATTTCAATTTTTTTTCCTTCAGACCTGCTAACCGCATTGTGTGTGCGTGGACAGCCATGGAGAGGATCAACATGGATAACGGCTGCCTCTTTGTGCTGCCATCCTCACACAAGGGTTTATTGGAGCAACATGAATATCCAAACTGGGAGGTGAGCCACACACTGGGACAAGATAATGTGCTATAAAGAAGATCAGTACCATCAGTACTTTAATTTTCATCATTATCATCATCATCATCATGTATGTATGTATGTATGTATGTATGTATGTATGTATGTATGTATATACTCAGGTACATACCGGTACCCCATAGCTGGGGGAGGCCGACTCGAGACAGAGCCCGAACAGGGACAACACAACATAAAAAACAAAATACAATTTCACACACATCTAGGTCGCTCAGGAGAAGACCCAGAGACCAATGACCATTAAGGGCCTTTAGCACTCCCCCGGCCCCAGACCTCCCGGAGAGCTTCCGGTCAGCAGGCAGACATAAATATATTATACTGTACAGTGGAGCCCCCATCCTCGCTACACCGGTCTTCGTTGATTCAATTCTCGCACCACACACCAAATATTCCCCATTTCAATTCTCACGCCAAAAGCCTCATTCCTCGCATCAAAATCCCAGCCGAAACCCGAAAAAATAGCAAAAATAACGAAAAACTCGACATAAAACTAGAAAACAAACAAAAACAATAATTTTGTTTTAACATAACGAAAGAATCTGCCAGTAGCTTGCCGTTTAGAGACGAAATCCGAGTGAATCCGAGATCCGATCGTCAAATGCGCAAGATGCCGCCATCTTTGTATGATGTCATCACTAAGCAGACGCTTGCAGTTTAGCTAGTATCTGTGTTGACAAACAACCGTTTGCAAGCCTTTTTGTGCCTGAACCCCTTATCTCTCGCGTTTATTATAACCTCTAGTACATCTAGTGATAGGGATGGTTGGCCTGGTGGTAGCAATGAAGGAATTTCATGCTCAAAACACAGAGCAAAGACCAGTCCATGTCGGACGAAAGCGATTGAATTGCCTAGCCTAGACGATGTTAGCCTAGGCTAGGCTAAATATGACAATGATTTATAATAAAATCTGTGTGCTAAGTAATCTTCTCATAATATGTATTTATTGGATGTATTTGGGGCGAAATGGGTACTTGAGGGGTGGCTGGACGAATTTAGAACCTAGGCCTAGGCTAGGCCTAAAAATTTTCGCATAATAGAAACAATGCCCCAATCTACAGTATTTATGGTTAGGACTGTCATTTAGCCATGTCTACATTATTATATACAATGCATAAGATTTAGGCCTAGGCTACTTGATGTAGCCTAGACAAAAAACATGTTTTCATAGCCTAACACTGGGAAAAAGTGCGGTAATTGTTTAGATATTGGGCCTTTTTTTGTCTAGTTATTAAAAACTTATTCTATGGTGTATTATATGATACAGTATAATGCATAAAATTTAATTTGTGTACAATAAAACATGTTTTCATAGGCAAAAAATAGAAAAAGACGCAAATTTTGGCATGAGCACGGAACCGATTGAATTTTCCCCATAAGAACAGTGCCCCGATCTTGGCTGTTTCAATCCTAGCTCTATTTCTGCAGAACCGATTAGCAGCTAGGATGGGGGCTCCACTGTATACCGTATTATTATTTAGGACGTGAGACTGTAACCACAGCTTCTGTGGACAAACGGTCTTTAACCCTTCCTACCCGGGCTGCCTTAGGTAAGGACAGCACGAAAGAAGGGCCTCTACCCGGTATGCCTTATCTAAGGCATGAGCTTAATAGCCTAATTAAGCTTGGTCTGAACGCCGTGCGTACGACGTATGTCAACAAACCCAAGCGTTCGTCACCGCACCTCCGAAAACAAGAAGGAGAAGACTCCTCAATGTTATTGTTCTGACGTCATGACGAAATTAGTGTCTAAAAAGCCCCCATATTGGCAACATCTCTGCAATATTGGCTCCACTGAAATCGTCATTACAACTGAACCAGTTGACTTACAGAGCTCTACTCAATGCCAAAATACAGATTGAAAACCGCACTACGATTATAGATGAGTGGGAAAGTTCTAGCAGTGAAAATAAACATAAATACGGTAGCCTAGGCCTAGACGTTTTTCAGCCATTTCGCCCGGGTAGGGGCGACCGTCATTGGGTAAGACAGCCCGGGGAGGAAGGGTTAAACTTGTATGTATGTATACAGTATATCATATATAATTTTATATTATATAATTATACAAATTATTAGCTCTTTGTCAATCTTATTACAATCCCAGCCATATGTGTAATCTTCACATGGTTAATTTCCAAGACAAGACTCACAAAAGTCTACCTCTCGAGTTAACCGGGCAAGGAACACATGATAGAGAATCTGCTCAAAATCTAATAATATAATCTATAATGCATGCATAAAAGACATGTACTGTTGGTACCCAACATGCACGATATCTTCGCTCCGATCTTGTGATTTGCGTTTGTATGTATGTATATACAGTACTCAGGCACATACCCCATAGCTGGGAGTGGCCGACTAGAGACAGAGACCAAATAGAAACATTTAAAGTTCCAATTCTTAGGGTGCGGGACCACTTTGCATTCCCTCGCCCCTTTCTCTGTCTCATCTAGTAGGTTAATTTTACAAGGGGAGAGAAGGATTCCTAGCGTCCCCCCCCCCCCCACAGAAGAAAAAGTAGGACAGTAAATGAGACAGACAGAAACGACTAAGGTTGGGTAGAGGATGCCAAACCTCACGCTGGATAAGACCAGCGTTTGTAGATATACGTAAACACTATGCTTGGTTCTGAGTGAAACCTCAAAGTCCTCATTTTGATGTAATTATGGGTTTCCTATAAACAAAAATTATATGCATAAAGGGGGTATCACACTGGGCCAATTCTCGTCATTCTTCAGCAAAAAATGGAGCTACCGCTAGTCTCCAGCACAAATCTCACCATTTAATGGAGCTAGGATGCTTCCTGCACTGGGTGGGAAGCTCCATTTTTTGATGGAGGTAGATTGTCAGCCTCTTTACAGCTCGCATTTAATCTCATTGATATCTCAAGTATATGACGTCGAAATATATATTTTGCTACATAATTGTGTGTTTTGATTGTGAGAAGGGCTGCGGATAGACATAAACTAAGTGAATTAATGCTAAAATAGCTACACCACTTGCAGCTACATAACCACTTCCTATACCTACGCCACGGCGATTGGTATGAAACGAAAACATTCGGTTGTGTAGCAGGAGGAACTGTTTTTCAGATGCCTATTTACTAAGAATCATTGAACAATATATTTAACCTAGCCTAACCTAACCTAGTATATTAGTGGACTATTTATGAATGTAAAATGTAAAAATATATTGTAACATTACCAAATTATTGAGATAAATACAGGTCTACCCGCATACACAGGATTATAGCATACCAAGCATTCTACAACCTCCGAAAAGTTCAAAATATTTCCTCATATATGCTCCAAATATAAAACATAATCACGCAAACTTGTAGATTGAGTCATATTGAAATATAATGGGAGGTTTCACGTACCTCCCAACCTACCAAATACGAAAACCTACTATTTGGTAGTAGTCTTGGAAAATCCAACGTCAAGGCTATTAACCTAATTGCAATGACGACTTGTCTATTTTGACTGCTATGTCGTCATTCCAACCACGGTTAAAAAAGAAAACGTCTAGAGTCTACTCCTTATCTTGCTCTAGGAGACGTTGTACATTAACCAAAACTACCACCGAAGGTGAAAAAAGCATAGAAGAGAAGAAAAAGGGGTTTACCTTAGTTACCGCTTAAGGCCCATCCCGTGTTCCGTCATGTGCAGATCCCTGTCGAACGTGCGCCTGAGCGACCCTCTCTTGTTATCACATCTCACGTCAGCAGAAGAACGCGGATGGGCAGGGGTCCGGCGTGAGGGAGGGTATTATGTACGTTGATTTTCCAAGACTACTACCAAATAGTAGGTTTTCCTATTTGGTAGGTTGGGAGGAACGTCAAACCTCCCAATTTGTTAGTAGTCTTGGCAAATCCAACGTCAAGGCTGCATAACAAATAGGAGGAGGACATCCAAGCCCAACATACCAAAAAAAACCAATGCATAAAACAAAATTATGAATGACAAAGACACAATTTAAACAAGAGAGTTTAATAAAAGAGTGAAAAACTGAGGAGTAGCTAAAAAGAACAGTTTTAACACGTGCCCGTCATTCATAGTAATGCAAAAACATAGACTTGTCTTAAACCAAAAAGGTACTGTACCCAAAATCCCTTTTCTTCCAAAACCAACAAAAACATTGAACACAATAACAAAACACAATTTTCAATGTGGCAAAAACACTTATGTACTGTAACAATGCATAATCCCAAACTTGCAATCAAGTGTTGCAAACCCGTACTCCCCCCCCCCCTTTTGTCAAATAAAACAAAGTAAAAGAATGAGGGACAAGGGGGGAAGACCAGGAGCGCGTTCAGTCTACCCAAACACGCAAACGGGATAGCTCTACTGAACGTGATCGCCTCTGATTCGACGAATCACGTTTGTGATTGTTTGCAATCAGACGGCGATCACGCTAACACTCCCTGGAGGTGACTAGCGAAGCTATCATTACAGTAGGCCTAAATCTCTCCTCTACATTATATTATCATAATTAAGCTTAATTAGCCTCCCTCCATGTTACTTATGTGTCGCAATCTCAATTATAAGGTGGCACACCTATAAAAATCATAGTTATCGTGACCATTTTGCTATATATAACATAAAACAAGCAGCTTGGAGCGCAAGTCTCACAGCTACTTCGTCAGGCCTTCAGTGCGGTAAGCGTAGCCTAGTTGGTAACGACTTCGCTTTTAAATCCGTAAGCCTACTCGCAAGGGTTCGAGGCTCGATGAGCTAATGTTTGTTTTTGTTTTTGCAGTTATTATTTAATTTGTATCGTTATATATTGGTAATGTTACTATGCCAATGATGTATTGTAATGGGTTATAACTTGCTGTACAGGTTTTTGAGCGTTTGTCTATATTATTGATTAATTATTATGTTTTTTATGCGGTTTGTATTTCATTGTTATAGTTATATATCGGTAATGTTACAGTTGTTACTGTGCCAATTGAATGATAGCCTATATTTTAACGGGTTATAGCCTAGCTTGCTGTACAGGTTTGTATTTCATTGTTATAGTTATATATCGGTAATGTTACAGTTGTTACTATGCCAATTGAATGATAGCCTATATTTTAACGGGTTATAGCCTAGCTTGCTGTACAGGTTTGTATTTCATTGTTATAGTTATATATCGGTAATGTTACAGTTGTTACTATGCCAATTGAATGATAGCCTATATTTAACGGGTTATAGCCTAGCTTGCTGTACAGGTTTGTATTTCATTGTTATATATCGGTAATGTTACAGTTGTTACTGTGCCAATTGAATGATAGCCTATATTTTAACGGGTTATAGCCTAGCTTGATGTACAGGTTTTTCGGCGCTTGTCTATTATTGATCGATTACTCTATTTACATTTCTTAAAAACAATTTCTGAGGCATAATTGCATCAAAGTATGATAGGTCAGTTAAGCTATGTTAGTAAGGTAGGCTATCCACGCTATAGTTAAATATGCAAGGTAATCATAATGGTTAAAAAATAATATTTATGAACCTTCCATAAATATAGGCTTGCAAATAGCCTATAGGCCTATATACACAGATCGTCAGAAAAAGAAAGTATGCCTATACATACATTGCCAGGAAGAGATATAGCCTATATAGGCTACTATTTAATTCAGCCTGGCTACATAGCCAATATATATAAACTATAGGCCTATAGTTTAGCATATTAGTCCTACATCGCCAGGAAAAGAACATCTACTTTTTATTTCCCCAATAGACTAACGGAGAATTGTTTGAAAATTACACGGGGAAGAAAGAGCTACCATTGCCAGATAAGGACCGTAATAACTTTGTCAACATTTCCTTATAAGATTATAAGATATAATAGCCTGATGGTAGCCTAGCCTACCGTCTGTCTTGAGCTTGAACAAGGCTGCCGACTGTAGCTGACAGTGTGACTACCTTAGCCAATAGTCTATATTGATGTATAATAATATCCAATATTATAATGTATTGATTTGACAAAACCATTTGACTTTGATTGAAATTAATAGACCGAAGAAGCACTGCTTAACAGGCCTAAAACCTTCGCAGACATCGCCAACAAGATTTGAATTTCGTGCTCATAGCCACTGACCAATCAGCGACGAGAATCAATGTTTGCCTATCAATGTCGTTCAGTCTGCGCGATCATAAACAGGATTGCTCAAACAGAAACAGGATTGCCTGATAGGGTAGACTGAACGCGCTCCAGGTATCATCGCCAGAGCACTAGGAAACACGACCCCCGAGAGCTATCACCGGCCGAGGGGGTCGAACACTGGACATGGAGAGGTAGGAGGAGATGAAGGAATTGATAGAAGACCACAAAACCGCTGAGGCGATGTCAAGGAAGGATCGACTTTGCAGGAACCGGAAGGAGGCAGCAAAGGATCGCACATCGTGCGCAGAACCCCTACAAACAGGGTTACTGGCACGAATGGTCCGACAATTGTGGCGTCCCATCTGCACCTGCGAGAGCCTCCCACCTGTCCGAGGAGACACCCACACAGCAGTACCCGAAGGCGGCGCCACAGACGCAACAGAGGAGTGCAAGGCTGACACCGGGCACAACACATGGCGAGTAGGCCCACGCTGTAAAGCCTGGACGGTGAAAGGCTGGAAAACGTGGGTCTCCCTCTCATTCGGGGTAACAAAATGAGGGGAGGAGGCGAACGTGACGCCATGCAAGGACGGGGAGAATCGCACGCAGTCCTGGGGCCGTGACAATGCCGCTAGTGCAGACACCCGATCCCCAGCGGCCAGAGCGACAAGGAAGAGTGTACGCCCGAGCAACGGAACCGGTGTAGCGGCCCGTGTATACGTGGGTGAAGCCAGAAGGTCCAGAGCCCGCCCCAGATCCCACTGTGGAGGGACCTGGCGCGGAGGCGGTCGGTCCCGGAAGGCAGCCGTCATGAAGGAATCCAGCTCCTGCGGCGGAACGACCAGCCCAGCGACGGACTCAAAGACCCCCCGGACGGCAGACAAGTGGTTACGTATAGCGTCGACGTGAAAGTGACGTGTACGGAAGAGGTGAAACAAGGAGTGTAGGACGAGGGAAGGAGAGCCAACTGTCTGGCGAGTGTCCTGTATCCACCTAGGAAAAGACCTCCAGCGGACCCGTAAGTCCCCCAAGGAGAAGTCGGCCAGGAACGCTTCAGGAAGTCAGTCAGGTCCCGGCCGTGGACTGGGAGCCACCGTGCCTCATGAATATTCACGATGCGAAGGCCAACGAGGTCCGCAGGTCCCCAACCTAGCTCAAGTGGAAGTTAGAGACAGGTAGAGGGACCAGACTCGGGCACCACCGCGTCAACCGGGCGTACCAAGCCCATGCCGGCCACAGAGGCGCGAGGAGCCAGACTCTGTCGCGGTACAGCCGCAGCCTCGCGAGGACTTTGCACATCAACAGTGCGTCTGGTGGCGGATATATGAATATCGACTGCCACCTGTTCCAGTCTACCATGAAAGCGTCCGGACCCCCCTCCGGAGTGCGAGGCCGGAGGGAGAGGTACTGAGGCAACTGGTGCGGCACCTTCGATGCGAACAAGTCGACCTCCGGAACACCCCAGGAAGCCGCGAGATCGTCGAACACAGTCTGTTGCATTGGCCATTCTACAAGAACGCCCTGGCCTCTCGACAGGGCGTCCGCCCACAGGGTGGCAGTCCCGGGCAGGGAGGAGGCATGCAGGGAGAAGGTGTGTCTGTTCGCGAGGAAGAACAACTTCACCGAGATCCCCAATAGAGTCAATGACCTCGAGGACCCCCGCTTTTGGATACAGTGGACAGCTGTCTGAGTGTCCATCCCGAAGGCCACCGACTTTCCCCGAAGGGCCAGCGCGTGGTCCCTCAGGAAGAACAAAGGAACCAACAGTTCGAGGGGATGGATGTGAAGGGGCATGAGTCCCACCCATCTGCCGTGAAGTTGATGTCCCAGGTTTGATTGGTAACCTCACCCTACCTCGCTCGACGCATCTGTGTCTACCCAGATCGTCGGCGGGGGGGGGCAGTCCAGGGCACAGCCGCAGAGAGCGTGCCCCGAGCAACCCAGCGTCCGAAGTGTCTGCGAAGGGTACGCGGGAGCGGCAGGAGCCGATCCATAGGGGCAATGGAAACACCTCGGTGCCCATGAGGAGTAGGCGGCGTAGCCTGAGGCTCCCTAAGGGAATGGGCAGAGCGGCCCAATTCATCGAACCCACTAACGAGTCCCAGAGCCACCCCGGGAGGGAGACCGAGTGCAACACGGCGAAGACCTTCCGCCGAAGGTGCACCGCGTCCGGCAGACCCTGGGTCACCGTAGCGCTGGACAAATCCCATGCGAGACCGACCCATGGCACGACACGCGACGGGGTCAAGCGTGACTTGGGAACATCGATGGGGAACCCTAACTGTGCGACGTGGCGAACGACTGTGAGGGTGTCGCGTTCGCACAGTCCTAGTGCTTCGGAAACTATCAACCAATCGGCCAAGGAAAACAGGATCTGGAGCCCGCTCCTGAGGAGAGGACCCAGAGTCCGCCCCACCAGTGTGGAGAAGATCCGCGGCGCGATGTGGAGACCGAAGGGAAGTCTGTCGAACAGGAACACACGATCGGAAGCCCGAACGGCCAAGAATCGCTGGAATCGAGGATGGAGAGGAACGAGCCAAGACGCATCCTGGAGGGCCAGCGACACTACCCACGACAGAGGGCGCAGGGCCAGGCGTACCTGGGGTACCGGCAGCATCCGAAACCGTGTGTGCACGATGCGCCCGTTGAGAGCCGACAGAGCCACCACCGGTCGCATCACGTCGCAGTTCTACTTCGGTACCAGAAATACACGGGAGAGGAAAACCGGGTGACCGGCGGTCAACCCCCTCGACGATTCCCTGCTCGTGCATGGATGTGAACACGTGGGCCACCTCTGAAGAGATGGGCCGGCGTCGGTGACAAGAGCGGAGTGGGGGTCCGGACGTCCACCACCAGGTTAGACCCCCCAACGTCCCTCGCGGCCAGCGAGGGGCGCAAGGGCGAAAACAACCTGTGGGAGCTCCCGAGAGGAGGGGAGCGACCCGGGCGGCTAGGCGAGAAGGAGAAGAAGGAGACCGACCCGGAGAACCTACACAGTGTTTTGACGTGGAGGTACCCCCGGTACGGTCCTTGCGGTCATGAGCGCCACGTTGACCTCCTCTACCCCCCCCACCCCCCCCCCCCCAACTCTGTCAAAAAGGGCGGGCCACCCCAACCCCTGGCCGTCGCGGGGCTGACCCCGGCGAAGGGCGGCCGGAAGTGGAAGGCTGGCCAGCCCCGACACGGCGGGGATGAAAAGGGGGCAAGAACAGAAGTGCGAAGCGGAACTAACGCACTGGCCTGTAACGTCCCTGTCCTGCGCCCGTGCATGGCGGCAGCACGAGCAGCAGCACCCCGAAGAGGACCGGCAGAAGGACGGGACTGAGAAGACCCCGCTCGCGACCCACGACACGAACCAGCAGCGTCGCGGCCCAAGGAAGGCGAGCGACGACGGTTGTGTCGCCACTGAGGGACTCGTCCCCGATCACGAACGCCCTAGGGGGAAACAGCACCATCCCCCTCTTCCAGCGACACGGCAGCCCCTGAGAAAGGGGACCCCGAAACCTCGCTAAACCCCACCGAGCCAGGAGGAGGGGTACCCCCCTGGCGAGACGGTAAGTGAAGGTCAGGGAGAGAAGAAGGAGGAGGAGCAGGACGACGGGAGTGGGAAGGCTGGCTGGGTGAAAGGAGGTCAGAAGGAGCCGCGGGGGGAAACAGAGCAAGGATCCCCGGGGCTGAGAAAACAGGGCGGACCGACACCGAGGCGGAGGAGGGAGGGACCTCCACCGTGGGACGAGACCGTGAAGGAAGAATAGGCACTGAAGCAGGTGAAGTAGGAGAAGCAACTACATCCTGGCGGACCCTCCTGGACAGTGTAGGAGGAGGGAGCCGAGGGCCAGCTACAGCATGAACAACCGCGCGCGGAGAGGACAACGTAAGAGGAAGTCGTCTGGGCTGGGGAAGCGGGCGGAAGGGAGTAGAGCCCCTATCCGTAGAGGCCAAGGGAGGGCGCACAGGGGCAGAGCCGCTAACCCCGGCCTCAGGGCGAGAACCATGACGAGGGCGATGGGCGTCGTCAAGGCGAGCAGGAGGACGACGAGGGGCAGTAGAGGACGGGCGACGAGGCGAGCGAGAGCGTGGACGGAGCTGGGGATCCCCCCGACGATGGGACGACCGGCTGTGGGACCCAGGGGAGAGGGCCCGAGCAGGGAGAGGGCCAGGTGAACGGCCTTCAGTCGGGTCAGGGATACCCAGGGCGACGCGGATCCGGTCGGCAACAAAGGCCGGGGAACGGTGGCCCACAGACCTAATGTGGCGGGAGACTATCGCCCACACCGACGGAAGGGAAGCAGAGGCCACTGCCGCCGCTGAGGAACCAGGGCTATGGTGCACCACATCCACCAGGGCCAGACACGGGCCACACAGAGCAGGGAGGTAGGCCGTAGAGGACACACAGTGCGAATGGCGAAGCAGGACTTGTGGCACTCCAAGCACGGGGAGCTACAACCATGGCGACAGCAAGGCAGCCTACCTGCACTGGAAGAACACACACCATAATCAGCACGTCGAAGGAGTAAGTGGAGAGAATGTCCAATAAGAACCAGGGAAGGAGCATGGGGAAACAGGAACACACATGCAAACAGGTATCAGTACTCACCCTAAACCGGGAGCACAGAGGTAGGTGAGGAGGGCGGCTGAGGCGGAAGAGCACTAGCAGAACCTGCAAAGATGAAGAAAGTGTTAACCACCACTCAACATCTTACATGCAGGGCCTATAACACCAGTAAAGTGCATACACCAATCAGGCAACAAGATGACATCAAAAAGGTCAACAGTGAAAGCCAACTATAACCGCAAATTTGCGGGCCAATGGAGGCATAACCGTACCGACACAACCCTCCCGCATCTTTGAGGGACCCCCCAGCGATCACCGCAAATTTGCGGGGAGCCGAAATGTCCCAGAGGACCGAATTGAGCTCCCGCAAATTTGCGGGACCGGCCGAGATGGTCCGGCGCCGAAAAAGCGAGAGGAGCGTCTAGGGAATACCAAAAAAGGCCACAAAAAAGCGTCATCTCCTTATGAACTCAAAGCGATGATGGCCATCAAGCTGAGCAGTGTCTTCCTTGAATTGATCCTAACTCAACCGGTAAAGGGAGAGGCAAGGAAGACACACCAGGGGAGAGGAGGCACATCCCCCAGGAACCACCCAACCCACAGAGATAGAGCAAAGCCCATGAGGAGAAGTGGCAGGGAGGGTGGTTTCGCACAAACAGGGGCCCCCGTGGGGTACCCCTGGATTGGGCAAAATAGATTGAAAGGATGGAGGTGAAACAGGAAGAAAACAAAAACCAGTAAATGAAACTGGCGAGAAAAAGGGTGGCCTAGCCGTGAGCAGAGAATGTGTCAGGGGCGAAAAACCCTGTGGTGTGAAGGAGGGGCCCCCGTGGGGTACCCCTGGATTATCACGAACCACCTGTCGCCCAGGCCCTTGAGACACAGTGAAGGCTCGAAAGGGGGGACTCGGGAATAACGCTAATAATGCGGCCGACACAAACTCTACAAACAGCACCGCCACCAACGAAATCTCAGATTGTTTACCAACGGTACACCTTAGGCTATGAAAAAATGAAAACTCATAGGGGCATAGCATTTCCGGAATGAGAAAACCAGCTAGGCTAAAATAAACTAAAAGCTAAACTATGCCCAGACTAACAGGAAAAAAGAATATGAAAAGAGAAAGAATGAAAACATATACGAGGAACGCCAGGCGCCCCCGTACCTTCGGTAGGCTATTTCCACACGCGTCTCCATTATACACACTTAGGAGCCCATTTACGTGTGCCCTAGATCACGTAACATCTGTCTAACAAAAAAGAAGGCCAGATAAGCCGAAACGAACCTAAACAGGGTGAATTAAAGGAGCACAACAAAAGTGACTTCATTCAATGGAGCGCGTGAAAAAATGACAAGAGAGGGTCGCTCATGCGCACGTTCGACAGGGATCTGCACATGACGGAACACGGGATGGGCCTTAAGCGGTAACTAAGGTAAACCCCTTGTTCTTCTCTTCTATGCTTTTTTCACCTTCGGTGGTAGTTTTGGTTAATGTACAACGTCTCCTAGAGCAAGATAAGGAGTAGACTCTAGACGTTTTCTTTTTAACCGCGGTTGGAATGACGACATAGCAGTCAAAATAGACAAGTCGTCATTGCAATTAGGTTAATAGCCTTGACGTTGGATTTGCCAAGACTACTAACAAATATTGCATTATAATTGTAGATGTAAATTCAAATTACTATACATTACAGTATAGGTGAAACGGACCAATATAGGCTAAGGTCGGGCGTTGTTATTGTTGTGTCGGAGACTCACGCAGCCAGGACGCTTGGCGTGTGTGATAGAATTTGCCGGCGCTACTGACTGGAAACGGAGACTGGAGATTGGAGAATGACGAGAATTTGCCAGTGTGATGCCCGCTTAAGTACGAAGATAACCATAGATTGCTGTACAACTATAATAATTATTTATTATGTTCTATCCAACAACCAACTCTACTCCTAAAATCGATTAATGAAATATTACAAACACATGTGGCAGTCCGTGGATTCGAACCCAGGACGCTCACACCGAATATCAACACCTTATACATTGCACCACGAAGGCAGTTTTAAAAATTTAATCAAAGAATGGTGGACACTGCCTACAATTTATTATGCAACTTCGAATCCTGCATATCAATCTAAGCATGTACACACATCCCAACTGCAACTCACGTAGGCTATGCATATGTGAATGGAAAGAGCAATTAATGAGGCCTTAACCACTAGGGAAGGCCTCTCGATAAATTACTCCTGAACCAATATCAATTATTATGTTCTATCCAACAACCAACTCTACTCCTAAAATCGATTAATGAAATATTACAAACACATGTGGCAGTCCGTGGATTCGAACCCAGGACGCTCACACCGAATATCAACACCTTATACATTGCACCACGAAGGCAAACTTTCAATTGAGGCTGCTCTGTTAACAAGTAAAATTATTTTGCAATTCATAGCTCCAGTTGGTGTATCAGCATTCGTATGTAAACAAAATGTAGAGGTTTTGTACCTCTGTATAAATGTAGAAAATAATTATTCTATTACTTTGATCACATTTTGATAAGTGAGAATCGTCATAGAATGATTTACTAAGATGAATGAATTCTCACACTCCCAATTGAATTTGCTTGCAGCGTGAATTGCCAGACATAATCTCTATATTATATTTTTGTTTGTTCCTTTGTACTTAGTACCACCACAGGATCCAGATGGCATTATATGTTATTGGAATATGGCTAATTCAGGGCCATATATCATTACTGTCGCACTGGGTCAACCACCCTGACGGGATACTGAAATTAGTAACTGGTCAACTGGCTACAGCATGTAGATGGTAGGTGTCCCGACCTACCATGGAGTGCCTTAAGTTGTAGGCTACATAGATTATGTGTTTATATACAGTATGTTACATTATTAGAAGAATTACAAGTATCTATTGCCTGACGCCGCGATCCCCGAAGGGGTGGCCACGAACGAACCGCCCCCATACACCTCTGTCCCCAGTCAGTCGACGCCCCTCCCTCCAACCAGCACCGCCTTCGTTCATGTACTTCCTCACTCCATCCTTCCACCTCTCATTCGGTCTACCTCTCCCTCTCTGTCCCTCCACCTCGCTCTCGTACACCCTCTTAGTCATTCTCTCGCTTTCCATACGTTCCATATGGCCGAACCATCTCAAGTTGTTCCTTTTCACACTTTCCAGCACATCTACCTCCACACCACACCTCCTTCTTACTTCTTCATTAGTCTGTCTATCCCTCCATGTAACTCCGCACGCACTCCTTAAGTAATTGATTTTCACTGCTCTCACTCTTGGTCTGAGTCTCTCAACCAACGTCCATGCTTCGCTTCCGTAAGTTAGTGTCGGGATTACCACACTGTCATGCAAGGACTTCTTCACTTCCATACTGACCACCCTATTTCTTGTTACTGCTTTTAGCGTTCCTACAACCCTCTTCCCCTGTTGTACCCTCTCCCGCACTTCTTCATCCATAGTCCCATCTTTACTCAACACACTGCCCAGATACTAAAAAGTGTTGACGATCTCCATAGCCTGACCGTTCAGCTTCACCTCACACTCTGTGACTTCACCCCTTTCGAAGACCATAACCTTGCTCTTCCCCGCATTATGGTACTGTCATTAATTGAGTTTAGGAGTAAAGTCGGTTGGTGGAGGGAACATAATAATTCAAGCAGTTTACTGGAGAGAGCAGAGCAAGGATTACTTAAGAGCAAAGGATGAATAGAGTGAGAATGAAAAGAATATCTAGAAACAGAGATGGAGGGTCTGAGAGAGAGAGCAAGACCAAGGAGGAAATGGAGAAGTGATATGTAAGATGCATTGAGCTCCAGGAGGGTGAAAGGTGTGCAAGAAATAGAATAAGTTGGAGCGAAGTGGTGTCAATATATGGGGTGAGATGGCGTATCGGACAACGACACATATCAAGCACTTTTGAAGGGTTCAGGGTTGTTATTGTTGTTGTTCCCTAAGCTGCCTGGCCGAACAGCCCCGAGTCCCTGAGAAAGGCCATGGCCACGATTGGGCTTTCCCACAGAGCTCTCATTGAGTGTAGATTGTGTTGTTGGCGTAAGTGGTTGTGTGAAATGTAGTCTTCTATGATGTGTTTAATGGTATGGGGTGCTGTGTTACATCCCGGGCAGGCGTCGACAACGGAGTCATCCAGTCTCTTCTGATAGCTCAGGAGAGCTGGATGGTGTCCGCATCTCAGCCTGGCCAGGTGGACTCTGTCCTCGCGAGGAAAGAAGGATTCGGAAGGATGGATTTCGGGAGGTCGTGCATGCAGCTGCGTGTTGTCTGTGAGTGAGTGGATGGATCGGTGAGAGATATGAGTATGGATGTGCTTCTGGAAGTTGGTTCGGGGTGGGCAGGGAGGGAGAGAGGACAATAATTGTGTGTGATACCGTGTGCTGGGTGTTGTTTTGATATTTCTTGGTGTCTGTGGGTGTGTTGCCATGTAGTTTAGTGGGTGGTCTTGGTTCGTGGAGGCTGCTGCCAGGAATTGAGTGCCTCTCATGTCCAGATGGTCTTTGACTTTGAGGATTTTGGTTTCTTGATGTAGGTGATCTGTGGGTGCAGTAGCTGTGCAGCCTGTAATGATCTTCATGGCTTTGTTTTGAATAGTCTGTAAGGTCTTATGATGTGTTTCAGCTAGGTTAGAAGCCCAGGCTGGGCTTGCGTATTCCATCACTGATCTTATGTATTGTTTATATACTGTAGTGGTAGTTTCTTTGTTGTGTCCAAATTTTGTGTGAGCAAGTGACCTGAGGGCGTTAAGTCTGGGTGTCAGTTTCTTTTTAATGTTTGTGGTGTGCTGTTTGAATGTCATATGAGTATCATATGTTACTCCTAGGATTTTGGGTGTGTGTGTATGTGTTAGGGGTGTGTTGTTTATGGTGAGTTGAGGGATGTATTCATGTTCTCCTGTCCAACTTGTGAGCAGGGTTGCGGTGGATTGGCTGGGGCTAGATTAAGTCTGTTTGTAGTGCACCAGCCATGTAGTGTGTTGAGATAGGGTTGAAGGAGATCTGTTGCTCTTTTTGGGTCATGGTGTGTGCATGTGAGTGTTATGTCATCTGCATAGGAGGCTAAGTTTATTTGGGGCGTATTGGGTGTAGTTATATCGTGCATGTACAGATTGAAGAGTGCGGGCGATAGGACGGATCCTTGTGGGACTCCGTTTGGAAAGTTTCTGATTTTAGATGACTGACCGGCAAAAGATACGTGTGAACATCTGCCTGCTAGGAAGTTGGCCAGCCACCTTTTTGTGTTGTTGTGCATGTTTGTGTTGTAGTTTTTGTTTGTTAGGTTGTGGCGGGGGATGGCATCGAAGGCTTTACTAATGTCGAGTGTGGCTAATAGTGATCTGTGTGGTGGTCTAGCTGAATTGATGCCGTCGAAAGCTCTTTGTGTAAGGTCTGTGAGAAGAGTGTTTGTGGAGTGCAGTGGCCTAAAGCCATGTTGTGTTGGAGCTAGGGGTAGGTCAGGTGTAATTAGTTGTAATACTAGGCATTCCATGACTTTGGAGGGGGAGCAAAGGAGTGTGATGGGGCGGTGCGAGGAGGGTAGCGTGGGGTCTTTGTTGGGTTTGGGGAATGTGATGATGATACCATGCTTCCAAATGTCTGGTATTGTGTTGTGTGAATAGCTGTAGTTTGATATTTTAGTGAGTGCTTGTATGCCTTGTGTTCCCAGGTGTCTGAGGTGTATGTTGCTTATGTTGTCTAGGCCACAGGCGGGTGAGTGCTTGAGATTGTTGATGATATGCTTTGTCTGGTGATTGGTGAAGGGTGTATAGTCAGGGTCTGTGGGGAATTGTCTCTTACGTCGGATGACACGTCGGTCGTCTTTGTGAGGTTTTAGGTGGCTGACATGTGAGAAGTGATTGATGAGAGTGTTTGCTTGTTGTTTACATGAAGGCGTAGAGTCTGTTGTTGTGATTGCAGCATGTGATTGTGTTGTGTTGCTGTTGGAAAGTGTGATGCTGTTTAGTGTTTTGTAGAGTTTATTGGGGTTTGTTTTGTGATCAAGTGTTTGTAGGAAGTTATTCCAATTTAGTTTTGGTTGTTCTTGTATTTTGTTGTTAGTTTGGGTGTTGAGTGCTTGAATTTGTTGTGTGATGTCTTGTGTGTGGGGTGCTGGGGAGTGTTTCAGTATGTCGCGTTGTCTGATGAGGTTTTGAATTTCTGGTGTGAAGTTGGGGTTGTGTCTTTTTCTGTTACCTCTTGGAATGTGTTTCTTGTCAGCGTTTTGGATAGTTTTATTGAGTATGTGTACAGCATTGTTGATGTTAGTGATGGGTGTACTGTTTAGAGTTGTGAAGTGTTGTTCTGTCCTCATTTGTGAATGCTTCCCAGTTAGCTCTTTTATAATTGGTGTATGTGTGTTTGTGGCTAGCTGGGGTGAGTCTGGTTTTGGTGGTGATAATGATCGGGAGGTGGTCAGAGCCTAAGGTTCTGACCACCCTCCAGGATGTTGTGGGGGCGAGTTCTGGGGAGCAAAAGGTGATGTCTGGAGATGATGGGTTATAGAGGGCTTGGTGAGGAATATGGGTATGTTGATGGATGTCGTTAAGGATGATGAGGTTCTCGGTTTGGTTTTGTAGTACCAGCCCTCTGTCTGTGTCGGGGTTGTCGACAAACCAGGCCGACGTCTTGGCGTTGAAGTCACCACCCAGGATGATGTGTGGGGTGTGTTTGTGATGTATTGTAAGTGTGGTCTGTATTCATTTGGTACTGTAGGGGATGTTTGGGGAGGGATGTATGTGTTTATGATGGTTATGTTGGAGTTGTTGCCAGTGCGTATTTTAATTGACTGTATTTCTGTTGTGTTATCATTTGGGGGGAGGAGGGATTTGGTTTGTACACTATGTATGATATTTCTTTGTGTACCAGGGTGATGAGTCCACCGCCCCCGCCGACAGCCCGGTCTTGTCTGATGGTGGTGAAATTATGAAATGTGGGTGTGTTTTGTGTTGTGCGGAGTTTTGTTTCTTGTAAGATGGCAATGTGTATGTTGTGTTGTTTGATGAAGTGTGAGAGTTCGTGTTTCTTTGTGTTGATGCCATCTATGTTCAGTTGAAGAATGTTAATGTTATGTGCACGATGTATGTTGGGTGCTGCTGCACGAGGAGGGGGTGGGGGTGGGGGTGGGGGTGAGGGAGGGGCTGGGGGTTGGGATGGGTGAGGTGGGGGTGGGGATTGGGGAGCAGGAGATGGGGGTTGGAATGGATTAGGACGGGGTGTGGTGTGTTGAGTTGAGGATGTGGATGGTATGGGAAGGTTAGGTGGGTTAGGGAGGAGAGGTGGACGGGTTTTAGGGGGGGGAGTGGATGATATGGGAAGGTTAGGTGGGTTGGGGAGGAGAGGTGGACGGGTTTTAGGTAAGGGATTTGACTGGGAGAGGGAGGGGCATGAGGAACAGGTCCAGGTGTTTCTGTAGTGTTTCTTGGAGGCAAGTGTTGTGCAGGTGAAGTGGGTCCAGTTCCCGCATGAATTGCAGAGAACTGAACCCTTAGTATGGCGACTCGAAGTGATGGGTTTTGAGCAAGTTGGACATATGTATGCGTACGTGGGTCCTGGGTTGCTCTCAATGTCTCCGGCTAGAAGAAGTCTTCGAGAAATGACAGCCGGAGAGTCATTTCTCGGTGTAGGAAAAACTGCGTGATGTGTGTGTGTGGTGTGAGAGGTGTGGAAATTCCCGGCGCGACCGAAGCCGCTCCAAGGACCCGTGCCCCCAGGGAGGGTTCAGGGTAAACTGTCGCAGCGGGGTCTGATCACAGATAGAGATAGAGTACAGTAAACCCTCGCTAACTCGGACTAATTGGGGGGAGACCACTTCCGAGATGCCCGATTTTCCGAGATGTCTGAGGTCCGACTTATGTCCGACTTAAGAGAGGGAAAATTCTGAATTATAAGAGGAAAGTCCGTGTCCGAGAAAATTGAGATAATTTTGTTTTCTTTTTTTTTTAATGTGAAATTCATCATATTAATGACAAATACAAACCTTATTATGTTTTCAGGGACAGTACAGTACATAGTAATTAACCCTCCAGATCCGGGGGCCCTCATATGAGGCCGATCGCTATGTCCGGGGCCATTTTTGTACAGTCAAGCTTCATAATTCAGTAGCTACTGATTGAGACCACCTAGAGCAGTAAATTTTTTTGCAAATTGTAGAACCTTTTGTTGTCTGTAGACTGCCGTTGAGATGACATCGCTACGACGTGTGGTTGCCGAGTTATGATGATTTTAGCGGCGATTTTTAGCCGCACATTTTGCCTCATATGAGGCCTCCTGGATTCCTGCCAATATTTTTGTTTGCCTCATATGAGGCCTCCTGGATTCCTGCCAATATTTTTGTTTGCCTCATATGAGGCCTCCCGGATTCTGAGGGTTAATATTAACACAATAATTAAAAGGCTCAGGCTTCAATTCATCCTAAAATCACTTAAAACCGAGTGAGAGAACATTGTAAACCGGACACAAATCCCGCCCAACTCGGAATTTTCCGAGAGGCCTATGCCATTCCGAAGTGCGGGTTTCCGACTAAACGAGTCCGAGTTAGCGAGGTTTACTGTATACAGTATATCTTATGCTGGGTTATTACTTGTCCAAACAACAGGAAAGTGAGTACATGGGTGAAGGTGTATGAATAATTTTAATTAATGTATTTCACTCCAAACATCAATCACCCCCAAATGAAATGAATGAAAGCATGTGATCCTCCCGAGATTCACTCTAACCATTACACCACAAAGACAGTTAAAGGTTCAGCACTTAACCACGATTAATATACATACAGTGGAGCCCCCATTTTCGCTACACCGGTCTTCGTTGATTCAATTCTCGCACCACACACCAAATATTCCCAATTTCAATTCTCGCGCCAAAAGCCTCAATTCTCGCATCAAAATCCCAGCCGAAACCCGAAAAAATGGCAAAAATAACGAAAAACTCGACATAAAACTAGAAAACAAACAAAAACAATAATTTTGTTTTAACATAACAAAAGAATCTGCCAGGCGCTTGCCGTTTAGAGACGAAATCCGAGTGAATCCGAGATCCGATCGTCAAATGCACAAGATGCCGCCATCTTTGTATGACGTCATCACTAAGCAGACGCTTGCAGTTTAGCTAGTATCTGTGTTGACAAACCAACCGTTTGCAAGCCTTTTTGTGCCTGAACCCCTTATCTCTCGCGTTTATTATAACTTCTAGTACATCTAGTGATAGGGATGGTTGGCCTGGTGGTAGCAATGAAGGAATTTCATGCTCAAAACACAGAGCAAAGACCAGTCCATGTCAGACGAAAGCGATTGAAATGCCTAGCCTAGACGATGTTAGCCTAGGCTAGGCTAAATATGACAATGATTTATAATAAAATCTGTGTGGTAAGTAATCTTCTCATAATACGTATTTATATGTCTTTTCCTCATAATATGTATTTATTGGATGTATTTGGGGCGAAATGGGTACTTGAGGGGTGGCTGGACGAATTTAGAACCTAGGCCTAGGCTAGGCCTAAAAAATTTCGCATGATAGAAACAATGCCCCAATCTACAGTATTTATGGTTAGGACTGTCATTTAGCCTTGTCTATATTATTATTTACAATGCATAAGATTTAGGCCTAGGCTACGTGATGTAGCCTAGACAAAAAACATGTTTTCATAGCCTAAAGGCCGCGTCATACAGAACTCGAATCCACCAGAACCCACCGGAATAAATTCAAAAATTCAAATTTTAGCCACTTCTTCCCCATTCTCGTCTATTCTTGTACGTGTTCTGGTTAGATTCTTGTCTATTCTTGTGTTTCGAGTGATGTTCTAGTCGTCACTCGATTGATCGAGTGAGTGAGCAAAAAGTTAGTGCATGCGTTAACTTTCTACGATTTATCGAGTGAAAAAACGTTAAAAATTATCGAATTATATTCTAGTCGTATCCTGGTGTCGCATTAGAGTCGCATTCTACCTATTCTGGTCATGTTCTGATGTAATTTTTATAGTCGATGCCGACTCGAATTACTTGAATGTAACTCGATGCCACTCGATAATTTGACCGGAAGTCAACTGGATGACAAGTTGATTATTCCACTTTAAAATTGAATGTAATGGAATGAGAGTTGAATATAACCCGAATTAAGAAGAATACAACTGGATGCAGACTAGAATATGACTGGTAGATGACTGCATACTTGCTTGATGTATCGAGTGTACACTGGATGTCGACTCGAACATGACTAGAAGTACTAGAATACAAGTGGAATCCAACTAGAAGGTAACTGGAATACAACCAGAATATAACTCGACTAGGTGCGGCCCCAAATATATAACGGATTGAAAAAAAAAAATAATAATAATAATAAAATAAAATATAAAATCGGCCCTATACGAGGCCATTGTATTTCAAGTAGTACCTGGAATCAAACTTACTCATCTAACTCTCCACACCTTAACTCCGGCTTCCCCTCAGTTGTGTCT
Source organism: Paralithodes platypus (assembly GCA_032716605.1). NCBI lineage: Eukaryota > Metazoa > Arthropoda > Malacostraca > Decapoda > Lithodidae > Paralithodes > Paralithodes platypus. The sequence goes on along the minus strand of CM064551.1, from coordinate 47,897,244 downwards.
ACCAATGAAAAGTGTTCTTCCTTCACCCCAGCTGTGTGAGTTAAGGGGGTAGGGTTACTTTTTGGTCTATTTTTTATTTAGCCTATATATATATTTTTGTTTGTTTTTACTTTCTTCGCTAGACATCCATCAAAGCTTAAAAAACACACTCAATTCGAGATTAATTTATACATTTTTCGGTAGAAAAGTGTCCCAGCCGATGGCAAGTTCCTCCTAAAGTTACAGGCTCGCCATCGCTCGCCAGGAAATAAACCTATGCCTAAATGGCACGAAAGGTCTTAATATTAACAAAGAAATCGGGCAATTTTTTTTATAACTGCCAAACTAATGGAATGCACGTCATAACATCTCAAAAACTAATGGGGCTAAACATGAGGGAGAAGGGGGTCCAGAAAAACCCTATCGCCCCCCCCTCCCCTCGTGTACGTGTATGTGTGTATGTGATTGAAAGTGCTTATGTTGCCGTGGTGAGTGCCCTGTTACTACTGGTGTGCCTGTGAACCAATCCTCCCTTTATATACTCAAAGGTTCCTCATCGAGTCACCTTCTGCCTATTCGAGTCACGTTCCACTTACGTTTGAGTTACGTTCAACTTAGTTCCACTTACGTTCGACTTAACTTCATGTAATTCTGGTCATGATATACTGTACTGACATTCCGGTCTCATTCTGGTCATTCGAATTGCATTCGACTTGGGATCGAATAGTCTTCTTTCCACATCCGGTTTCCTTCGAGTCAGTTACTGGTTAACATCGACTCATATTTGGGTTACATTCGAGTCCATCAAGTTACGTTCGAGTTACATTCCGGTCATTGACGGGTCGCCTTCCCCTCTGAAGTCACACTCGATTAAGGCCGCGTAATTCTCGTCAATTCCGGTGAAAAGTTCGATTCCAGTGGGTTTTGGTGGATTCCAGTTCTGTATGACGCGGCCTTAACACTGGGAAAAAGTGCGGTAATTGTTTAGATATTGGGCCTTTTTTTTCTAGTTATTAAAAACTTATTCTATGGTGTATTATATGATACAGTATAATGCATAAAATTTAATTTGTGTACAATAAAACATGTTTTCATAGGCAAAAAATAGAAAAAGACGCAAATTTTGGCATGAGCACGGAACCGATTGAATTTTCCCCATAAGAACAGTGCCCCGATCTTGGCTGTTTCAATCCTAGCTCTATTTCTGAGGAACCGATTAGCAGCTAGGATGGGGGCTCCACTGTATATCGAATACTGGATATCAATCTAATCATGTACTGGACCCAACTGTTCTATGAATAGCGTAATGCTTATGTGACAGGAAAGAACAATTTATGGGGCGCAGATCTGAGAGGACCGACCTTGCAACGAACTGTTCCTGAACTTATAGAAATAATCTTAATTAAGTAATTTCACTCCCAACATTAATCATCCCCAAATTAAATTAATGGAAGCATGTGATCCTCACGGGTTACGAACCTGGGACACCACATACAGAACTTAAACACTAACTATTACACCACCGAGACAGTTAAAGGTTCAGCACATGACCATGATTAATATCCATTTATCAATTATTGTGCTTCTGTGGGCCAACTCACCCAGATAAGATGTGGTTGTATTAAAAAGAAGAAAACAAAAAACTACAATGTTTCAGTTTCTTTCAGACTATTTTAGGACAGACCCTGACTGGAAATGCAGAATTTCCAAAATTGCAAATTACTTTCCTTGCTCAAACTTGACCTTAGTCTTTTGGGCTTTATTCCAAGATAAATTCCAGTTCGGTTACTTAGTCTAAAATTCCTGGGTTTCAGAAACCCAGGGTTCAAATGAGAGGCGTTTTACTATACTGTACAGTACTGTAATTACAGTAAATTGATATTTAGCTGGTCCTGTCAGAACTTGGGTTGTCCGCTCTAGTAGCTTGCTCAGTTAGGATCTATCTTTGGTTTTACCCCCATCTGCTCCTCAAAAATGTAAGTTATACATAATTAAATATTTTATGAACTTTACCTGACGCCAATATAATTTACATCACTGTATTTTATTTTCTAGAAAGGTGTGAACAAGATGTACCATGGTGTGCGAGGCTACGACGATGTACCCAAGTCCATGTTGTGTATGGAGGAAAGGTGACACAGTGTTTCTTCCACCCCATCCTTCTCCATGGATCAGGGGACAACTGCACACAGGTAATTCAACTGGGCTTCAGACTGGCAAATGAGATACTATTCAAACCTAGTCCTAAAATAGTTTCTTTGTTTTAGGTCATTATTATTAAATGTGAAAAGTTAAAGTTATGGTTTACAGTTTGTATTAGGTCTTTGCAAGTGATTAAAATATCCAAAGTAATGCAATTTCATACAATTATACTGTATTGCTTCTCATATTTATATCAGCATTAAAATCAAATTGTCCTACTTTGACACCTTGCTGGACTTCACTTAATGATTGTTAGTTTAGGCTTTAACTCAAAAGCTGCCAGACCAGAATTTATCAGTGTTTTAACGCTGTGTGATTGACAGGGCTAGGGCGTGCCCTTGATACAGGAACTTAACTGGACATTTGCCATAAATAGCTAGACTGACCTGCCGAAACTCTTGCCGTCTACCAATGGACACGGCGTGGGATCGAACTGCAGACCCTTCGATAATGCCACAGCCCATGGCATTGTTAAAAAATCAGTATAGACCAGGAGATATGATGGGGATGACTTTTAGATACATATCAATGTTGTCATACTAACCCTACTATGGGTTTGACAACCAGAACGTAAGAGGAGGATAGCCTAATATGAAGTAGTGGCTCTGAAAAGGTTAGCCTAGAAACATCAAAATTCCTCTATACGAAGCTCAGCCAGTGCTAGCTATAAATATCAGGGTAAAAAAAAAATAAAAATGCTTGTCCACGCCCAAAAATATATTTCAGGAACGACGGGGGGACAAGTATGGCATCCTATGCTCAGGGAGGCGATTGCCAACCACACAATTATGACTAATAACAGCCTAACTAGTGTAAAAAACTTTCTAATGCATTCTACATAACCCAAACATAACTCAGAACTCACTAGGAATGGCTAGGTGACGAGAGGATGTGTCACTGAGCAAAAGAATACACGTGTGGTCACAGCGACCGCCTCCCAACAGAGACCTGCTGTAGAGGGAAGCGAGGCGACACCGCTTGATGACAACAGATGTGTGGGAAGTAGAGCAACTTATTTCATCAAGTTAACATATTTAACATACCGACTAAGGACATGCCTTTGGACATTCTGAGAATGGCTACGTGGAATGTTAGTGGCATGAATGATGGCACAAAAGAGAGAGAGGTTCTGGAAGTGTTAGTGAATGCCAGGCTGGATGTATGTGGAATGACAGAGACCAAATGGAAAGGTTCAGATGTGAGAGAGTGGGAGTGTGGAATGGGTGTGTGTGCTGGAGTGAGTGAAGGAACAGCGAGAGAAGGTGCATGTTTGTTTGTAAGTAGCAAATGGAAGGAATGTGTAAGAGAGTATGGGTCTGTGGGTTCAAGGATTGTGTGGGTGAGAATGAAAGTAGGAATACAAACGTGGGTGATTGTATGCGTGTATGCCCCGACAGAGGATATACTTGAAAGAAAGAAAGAGGAGTTCTGGATGAATGTGGAGGCGTGCCTGGAGAAGTTTGACAAGAACGAAAGAATATTTCTGATTGGGGATATGAATGGTAAGGTGGGTGATAGGAAAGTTGAGGGAGTGGTGGGAGGGTGGGGGGTACCATCAGAGGTGAATGGGAATGGTAGTGCACTTGTGGACGTATGTGTGGGGAGGAAGCTGTGGATAGCCAACACCTTCTTCCGACACAGAATGATCAATAGGTACACGTGGAAACGGATGTTGACGATGAAGGATAAGACAGTGGTGGAACGAAAGTCATTGATTGATTATGTATGTGTGGATGAACGAATGAAGAAATCTGTGATGGATGCTAGGGTGTATAGGGGTATTGGAGGGGGTCTGTCTGATCATTATGTAGTGGTAGCCAAGGTTAGGATACAAAAGAAGTGGGTGAGGAGAGCGGGAGGGAGGCGAGAGGAGGGTGGAATGGTGAGGAGGGTGGAGAGGTTGCAGGAGGAGGAAGTCAGGGAGGAGTACAGGAGAGCAGTGGAAAGACGACTAGGTGGGTTCGACCTGGAAGTTATGGAGGAAGTGGAGGAGATGAGCAAGGTGTTTAAGGATGAGAATTCTGTGCAGCATGTTGAGGAGGTGTGTGGAGTGAGGAGAAGAGGGAGGGGGAGTGAAAGGTACAGCATGGTGGACAGAAGAGGTAAGAATAGCTGTGGAAGAAAAGAAGAAAGCATATAGAGAGTGGTTGGGTAGTAGAGGGAATGAAGATTCCGAGAGACAGAAACGAGCGAGGTACGTGGAGAGTAAGAGGGTGGTGAAGAGAGTAGTGAAGGAAAGTAAGAGAAGAGTAGATGAGGAATTTGGAAGTAATCTGAGTGTAAAATGGAGGGAGAGTAAGAAACTGTTCTGGAAAGAAGTCAAGAAAGTTAGGGAAGGTAGCAAGGGAAACAGTAAGGGTGTGAAAGATAAGGATGGGAGAATGCTAGCAGAGAAGCAAGAGAGAGTCGAAAGATGGAGGGAGTACTTCAGTGAGTTGCTAAATGAAAGGGCTGAAGAGCCAGCAAACATAGCTGGATATGGTATGGGAGGGAGAAGAAGAGAAGTAGTGGAGGAGGAGGTGGGGATCAGGAGGTCAGAAGTGTGGGAAGCCATGAAAAGAGTGAAGTTGGGAAAGCACCAGGAACAGATGGAGTGTGTGGGGAAATGTTGAGGTATGTGGGAGATAGTGATAGAATGGGTATGGAAAATGTGCAACATAGCATGGGAGAAGGGGAGTGCACCCGATGACTGGAAGACTGGCATAATAGTCCCCCTATATAAGGGCAAAGGGGAAAGAGGAGTGTGTGGTAACCACCGAGGAATATGTCTTCTAAGCGTCGTAGGGAAGGTATACAGTCGGGTAGTGATTGAGAGAGTGAGAGTGAGAACAGAGAATGGATAGGCGACGAGCAGGTAGGTTTTAGGAAGGGACGAGGATGTGTAGATCAGATTTTTACCCTGAATTGTGTTGTGGAGAAGTATCTGGAGAAGAAACAAAAGGTGTATGTTGCCTTTATGGACTTGGAGAAGGCCTATGACAGAGTGGATAGAGAAGGCTTGTGGAAAGTACTTAGAATATACGGAGTAGAGGGCAAGTTGCAGAAAGCAGTGAAGAGCCTGTATGAGGGTGCAATGGCGGCAGTACGTGTGGAGAGTGAGCAGAGTGAGTTCTTTGACCATGAATGTTGGTTGGAAACAGGGGTGTGTGATGTCCCCGTGGCTGTTTACTGTATATCTGGATGGAGTTATGAAAGAAATACTATCAAGAGCAGTGGATGTTGGTGTATCGCTGAAAAGGGAGGGAATTGAGTGGAAGCTACCTATACTGCTGTTTGCAGATGATACAGTTCTGATGAGTGATAATGAATGGGAGTTGCAGGGTCTGGTAAATGAGTTTGGAACAGTGTGCGAAAAACGAAATTTTAAGGTAAATACGGTGAAGTGCAATGTTATGGTCTTCGAAAGGGGTGAAGTCACAGAGTGTGAGGTGACGCTGCACGGTCTTGCTATGGAGATCGTCAACTCTTTTAAGTATCTGGGCAGTGTGTTGAGTAAAGATGGGACTATGGATGAAGAGGTGCGGGAGAGGGTACAACAGGGGAAGAGGGTTGTAGGAATGCTAAAAGCAGTAACAAGAAGGGTGGTCAGTATGGAAGTGAAGAAGTCCTTGCATGACAGTGTGGTAATCCCGACACTGACTTACGGAAGCGAAGCATGGACGTTGGTTGAGAGACTCAGACCAAGAGTGAGAGCCGTGGAAATGAATTACCTAAGGAGGGCGTGCGGAGTTACATGGAGGGATAGACAGACTAATGAGGAAGTAAGAAGGAGGTGTGGTGTGGAGGTAGATGTGCTGGAAAGTGTGAAAAGGAACAACTTTAGATGGTTCGGCCATATGGAACGTCTGGAAAGCGAGAGAATGACTACGAGGGTGTACGAGAGCGAGGTGGAGGGACAGAGGGGGAGAGGTAGTCCGAATATGAGGTGAAGGATGGAGTGAGGAACTACATGAATGAAGGCGGTGCTGGTTGGGGGGGGGGGGCGTCGACTGACTGGGGACAGATTGCATGGGGGCGGTTCGTTCGTGGACACCCCTTCGGGGATCACGGCGTCAGGCAATAGATAGATAGATAGAACATATTTCAAGGATATTTTTTCCTTTTTTATTCTCTTGATTTTATTACTATTGTTTTTTTACTATACTTTCATAGTGGCATCCGTGACAATTGACGTCCCATAGGTATTTTCAGACTCGCCTATGATGATTCGAATTGGTTGGAAGGCGTATGGAGTCTTCCAGGCTAAATAGGGCCATATATAATTAATTACACTAACGTCATTTGACGTACGAGCTACTAATAATTAACACATGATTGTTGTTGCAGCACTTCCGTAAAGCCATCTCATGCCACTACGCCGGTCTGTGAGAGTCGAGTACATCGACGTGAGAGGCACCTCCCAGAGAGAACATTGCCAAGGAAGTCGAGGAACTAGCTAAGATGAAGCGAGGTGTGGATGACTTGGACTTTAAGGTATGCATATATGATATTACAACTAATTTTAGGGTGTGCAATGTTTCTTTAGAAAAACTATCACAATGTTTCATAACAGGGTTTATAAAGTAATAAGGGAAAAAATAGTTTATCCACCTAAGATATAGTATAAATTGTTGAGTGAACTTAATCTTCATTATGCATTTTCCTATCTTGTATGGGACAGGTGTGCTAGCACACCCAGAATACTGTATATGCCACTGGTATACACAT